>OY720182.1:15476399-15803899 GCA_963082885.1 Parascotia fuliginaria
GCGCTAATCTCTGAAACTACCAGTTGGATTTGAAAAATTATATTTGCGTGTGATAACCTAGGTCTCGAGGTAGGTTATATAATATGGGCTATATAACATCACGCTACTGGCGACGGTAGCAGAGCAGTAAGCAAAGACGCGAGTGAAACCGCGCCGCAGAAAGCTATTTTTTTTTTTTTATAGTATAGCCTACCAAAGTGACTCCACCCCGCCCGATGGCAAGCAGTCAGTGGAATCCAGAAGTGGCGGCCACCATACCAAAAGCTGTCGTTTTAAACTGCTGGTATGGTGACCTCTATGGCTGGGAATGGGGTTAGGGAAAGGAAATGAGAGACGTGAGGAAAGAGGAAAGGAAGAAATTGGGCCTCCGGCGCTCTCACTCACCGAACGATACGCAGTAGTACGGATACTACTACTCTTAAGTCGATCTTCAATGAGAGGGTAGTACTTCCCCGGACGATCCGGCCCATTCATGCTGAAATCAGCGTGGATCTACTACCGTAAATACACAGATAATAAAGTGTTACACACTTATATACACAGTAACTAACACTTTATTGTAGTACATAATAAAGTGTTTATTAGTTACCGTTACGTTATACT
This sequence comes from Parascotia fuliginaria, assembly GCA_963082885.1. NCBI lineage: Eukaryota > Metazoa > Arthropoda > Insecta > Lepidoptera > Erebidae > Parascotia > Parascotia fuliginaria. The sequence continues at coordinate 15,477,003 of OY720182.1, forward strand.
ATATTACTAATAATTATTAAATATCTACTTAGTATTATTATAAAATGTAGTATTACACAAGATTTTGTCACATTTTTTTTTAGACAGTTAACAACCATCTCTTGCGATTATCTTTTACGCTGGTCATCAAAAGGCATTTTACAAAGCCGATATAGGAATTATTCCAGTCTGATCCCCTGTATCTGATCCTCTGGGGGATCGGTTTTAGGTTGCCATAGTAAAGCCAATTTGTCAATTTAACATGGTAGGATTTGTTTACTTCTTCTGGAACCCATTGACTTGGTTATTATCAGAGCAGAGTAGAGTTATTTTGGTTTAAAGATCTTTATTTCTCAAAGAACATTACATTGTTCACTTAAAGAGAAACTTAACTAATTTACATTAGGTTATTTATAAACAGGCGTTCAGACTAAATATAAATGTAGTAATTTTGACAATTATAATTGTTACAACAGCTTAAACAAACATTAATTATTATCTAATAGATGTAGTTTTAATCTTTTCTTAAATATGGGTAACGATACAGATTCTTTAACACTTTTCGGTAATTTGTTGTATTTAAGAATCTTATTTATTTATATGCACACACAAAACTTAAATGGATAGTAGTAAAGTAACAAGAGCACAAAGGTACTGCTTATTTTATCAGAAATTTCTTCCAGCAGACCTGCGACAGAAAAATTTATAAGAAACATAGACACAGTGTGCAAATAAATTAAATATTGATAACTAAACTAAAACAACTACAAAAATAAAATTAAAAAATATATAAATAATATATAATATAGGTATACTAGCTGACCCGGCGAACTTCGTTCCACCTAACAGTCAATCAACATTGAGTACTTTATTTTTCTAAAATAAAAGAATTTTTCTAAAATAAACGTAGCCTAAGTTACTCCTAATTACATCAGCTACCTGCCAATAAAAGTCGCGTCAAAATCGGTTCAGCCATTTCAGAGATTAGCCGGAACAAACAGACAGACAGACAGACAGACAAAAATTGTAAAAAATGTTTTTTTGGTGTATGTAACCGTATTCATACACATGTAGTAAAAAACGATTATTTCAATATTACAAACAGACACTTCAATTTTATTATATGTATAGTTAAGTAAGTGTATAGATATGTAAGTGTATATACATAGATATATATTAAATAAAGATAATCACTGTAGTGTTGTTGTTTAAAGATAGAGATGGTTTTAAAATCTCGTTTGTTAGGCGGAAGTAAAATCCACAACCGAACTGCATGAACTGAAAAGGAAAAGTAATCAGTTTTATGGGATGGAAAGATTTCTTAACTTAAAGAACAACAAAAAAGTATGCGCTACCTGCAATCTTATCCAATAACTAACCTCACTATTATATTTACACATGCCTTTATTTAAATCTTTTTAATTTTTAATGTTTCGTCCACAATTTAGTCAAAAGGGTAAGGATTGACCCCTGTTTACATGCATAATAATGAGGTCAAATAAGTTCTCACAATAGAAACATCAGGTAAACAGCTGCAGAAGGACAATAAGGTAATAATTCGGACAGATTTTGACCTTGCGAAATAATAATATAAACTAACAAAGGTTTTATACTACTATGGTATTTAAAAAAATCATTAAAAGGTGAAACAATTTTAAGCAGGTAAGGTTGTTTGTTCTCAGATCTAGAACATGAGACACCCTACCTCTTCTTGTGGGTGGTAGAGAACTAGAAATACTAAGTAAATGGCAGCAGTAATCTACACACATAACTTCACGCCGGTTTCCTATTAATAGGGTAAGCAGAGACTACAGAATGTCATTTGCTGAAATCTAAACAAAATCTCTTTAGCCTCTTAGCCTCGCTCGCCACGAATGTGGAGCATTGGCATAGACCTTATCTTTCACGTGGCCTCTGAAAAGTCTAAAGGTGTTAAATCACAGGATCTCGGTGGCCAATTGTGATCATTGTGATCAAAGATGGAATTCGAGAAGTTATCAAGGACATACAGCCGCATATGTGCGAAATGGCCATGGAAAATTTCATGAAAAGGATAAAGTGCTACAAGCAATCCGTGGAGGCTATTTGGCTGTTATCGTCTTTCATTGTTAATGGCATACCTTTCTCTTTACAATTAAATAAACATCCATTGATTTCTTTTCAAAATCCTCGTTTTTGTTAAATATCAAAATGAAACCTGTTATTGGATAACCGTTTATTATATTATTATAAACTGGAAGAGTTTGTTTTTCTGTTTGTTTAAACGCGCTAATCTCTGTAAGTACCAGACGGATTTGAATAATTCTTTTTGCGTATGATAGCCCAGTTCTTGGGAAAGGTTATAGGCTATGTAAGATCACGCTGCTGGCGATGGGAGCCGAGTTGTAACCAAAGACGTAACATAACACAGGGGAAAACATGCTGTAGGAAGCTAGCAGGTACCGTATAAAGATAGATATTTAGGTATATTTATCTCCTAGATTATAGATAGGCAGTACTCTAGAAACTATAGCGTAATTATTATATTAGGTACTTTCATATTTACTTAAGTACTACCTAGGTACTCATTTCATAAAAGCATGTTAAAGTTTGCACTTATCAAGATTCTCATTATTTTTACATTTTACATGTTTTTAAAACAACACAATAATTCATGTAATTAAATATTAAAAAACTACCAATAAAACTCTTTGTTCAACCGTATAATTATTTTAATATTTAATCAATTTATACGCAGCTGCTTGTCATTCTTTCGCAAATATCATTACGATACCTAGTCAAAATAATGTACTTACATACTTTGCAATTAAAATGGCGATTATAGAAAGGTTATTCAGATGTTATGTAACTAAGGATTCATAATTAATATTAATATAATAATAATATCACCACAACTTCACACATCGCCACCTAGACCCAAACTAGGTAAGCATAATATACCTATTATTATAAATAAGTCTTAAAAGTTAGATATATTTTTGAACTTAACTGTTCAGCTATGACATTATTTTTTCGGTTTCTTTTGGTATACAACAAAATTCTTAAGTATCTATATAATAACATACCTGCTTTTTTAAGATTTCCATATGAAATTTCCCAAGTGAGAAAGTGGCACCAATCTACAGAAGACTGGAACTGCAGCAAGCCTACCTTCATGTTCCTACTGATGAGAATACTCACTAAGTTTTTCCAAGGGGATCATGTATTGTTCTCGGTGTATTTATTGTTTTTATTCGCCTTGTCCGACAGCTACCGACTAATAAAAGTGTTGGGGCAATTCTTCTCCGGCAACAACACGGACTGTTTTCAATTAACCAAAACTACGACAAAAACGATTATTCTCAATTAATCGAATACGGAAATAGTTCAATTACGTTCATTAGTGATGGGAGAATATGTGACTAATCGTTGCTCCGGGAATCGATTAGTCATACTCGAATGACAATTTGGAATTTTTAAATTATAATCAACAATAATGTCAAGAGTAAATTTATATCTAAAATTATAACGTTAAGCCCTTTGGATACAGACTATATATTATATTTGTCGGTTTGTTTCGACTTCAATCGATTGTAACACCAATAAAGTATCGAGTTTATTTGTTTGGAAGAATCAGTTTATACAAATGCATAGAGCTTAATACAGCGTATCATTAGCTTGAAATTTCCTATTTAAAAATATTAATGTGGTGAAATCTAATTAGGAATTTGATAAATTCATAATGTGTTGGGTGTGCCGGTTTTCGAAATTATTATTTATTATTATGAAAAAGTTTTTAAAGCTTTTCATCTCTACCTAGCTTTGACACATTAACAACTATAATAGGTACGTACAGTCATTATCTGGCCTGTCAATCGAATCGCCACGTAAAGCTAGTAAATTAAAAAGAATTGACCGAAATGTATTTGACATACTTAAATAAGTACCTATGTCAAATACATTTCGGTCAATTCTTTTAGCTTTACGCGGCGCGGTTTCATCCGCGTCTTTGGTTACTGCTCTGCTCCCGTTGCCAGTAGCGTGATGTTACATAGCCTATAACCTTCCTCGGGAACTGGCTATCATACACAAAAAGAATTATTCAAATCCGATTGGTAGTGCCAGAGATTAGCGCGTTCAAAGAAACAAACAAAAAAAACTCTTCCGCTTTACTTATATACCTAATAGTATAGATAGATTATCCTGCAGTGACTGTGGACGTCTCCACGTGTTGTTTTTTTTTAATCTGTGATGTCTCTGCAGAGGAAAGGCCTTCTCCTTCCAAAACTGCCGATTTATTGCCCAGTTGGGACCAGCTGTTGCGAAAAGTATCCAGTTCATCTCGCAACAGGATGGCTCCTGACCAGACTGGGTCTGCTGTGTTGTTGCCATCTACGAATCATGGTAAAGACTTACAAGTAGGTAAATATTTTTTTTTGTCAAAAGGCATACACCACTAGCCAGAGACCAAGCATCACCACTATCCGATGACACTATCATTCATCTGTTACTCGACACCTCAATATTAATAATGCTAGCCTATTAAGTAGTATCTCTATCAATTCTATAAACTAAATTCATAATCAATAATAAATTAAGATATTTAAGTATTTTAAATTTTAAACTGCAGCTTCACCCGCGGCAACCAGACCGATTTTCGAAATATAAAATATCGTATGTCCGGCTCCGGTAGCGAATTTATACATTTATACTGATTTTCATCGAAATTGGTTCAGCTGTTTAAGTGCTGAGTGGTAACAAATACAGACGCATATACTTTCACATTTAATTTATAATATTAGTAGGATGTGAATTTTACTAGGTATACACTAGCTTCCCCCGCGTCTAAAATGTGGTTTGTCTCCTTCGGGAACTAGCCTATGTCCGTCTCCGGCACCTATTCTATCTACATATCAAATTTCATGAAAAACGGTTCAGGCGTCAAGGCGCTGAGTAGTAACAAACAAACACACACACACACACACAAAATTTCACATTTATAATACTACTAAGGATTAGAATAGTAAAGGAAAAAAAAACAATTTTGCATGCAGTGCCATCTATGCCGTTAATAATTAAACTCGTGACAGAATTAGGAGCGCTCTCTGTTCTTGGATATTTTATGAGTATGTTAAGTACATACGTTGTTTGTGATAAATTTATAGATGGCGCTGTATGTCGCAATGTAATATTTATTTTAATTTCAAAATTCTTGATTTGTTAAATAAAATAAAAATAGTCAAATTAAAATACAAGATTATATTAGTATTTAATAATGATTCAATATTAATATTAATTAAAACATTATAAGGATGTAGCGCCATCTATAACACATACATGGTACTACACAGGTGCTAACGATATTGTATTAGTTCCAAAATATGTCATAGATGGCAGTATGATAGAAAAATGGCTTGTGGATAGAGTACTGCTGATAGACCGCTTATTTTTGGATATCTCCAAGTACTCTGTCATTGTCAAGTGCCTTGTACATAAATAACTACTTATTAAGTATAATAGTGTCAGCTGTTCTGTTACCATTAACATTTATCACTAACCGCTGACACATGTAGCTTCTGGATACCAAGTTCATTTAGAAGTAGGTAAACCTAGCGAGTGGAACAAAAATCATTGTCGCTTCAACTTACATAAACATTTGCAATTAAGTAATTTATATCTTTATATACACAAATATTTTTCGCACTTAATTTAAATTAATTATTTTCTTTACCTTCTATAGTAGTTAAATTAAACACTTAACAATTTTACTCAAGCTACCTATTCACTTAAAATATAATATGGCTAACATTTTAATTAATTACGTACCTAGGTTAGTAGAGAGAGACTTACACAGGGACTTAGGTACAAGGCTTCAAGTTGTTTAATCAAATCTTAGCAAAATACAAAAATTTTTTCTTCTTTAGTTCTATATCGCTTCTTCAATGACATTACAAATAATACAGTAGTAAATCTACGCTGTTTCAGCATGAATTGGCCGGATCAACTGAGGAAGTACTCTCATAGAAGATTGACGTAAGTAGGTAGTATCCGTACTATTGCGTTTCGTTCGGTGAGTGAGAGCGGCCTAATTCCTTCCCTCCCTCCTTTCCTCTTGCCCACCTCTCTATCCCATTCCCAGCAGCCATAGTGGGGGCCACAATACCAGCAGTTTAAAAGACGATGGCTTTTGAAATGGTGGCCAACTCTTCTGGATTCCACTGACTGCTTACCATCAGACAGGGTGTAGTCACTTTGGAGGGCTAATAAAAAAAGCAAGCCTTTCGTTGTATACTTCCTAACTTACTGGGCAGACTTTAAAAATAAAACAGGTACTTACACATAAAAAAAAAATATGTATAAAAATTAATAGAATACATCCTAACTAAGTGTAGGAAGACTCATTATATTGAAGAGTACTTTTAAAGGTACGATTACGAAGAATGTAATGTATAATTGGGTACGATCTTAGAGCATTAAACCAACTGCTCTAAGGGTACGATACAGATTAATTTTAATACTGAATCTTATATGCAGGGCGTGAAAACCATCTTCTAAAACTGATATAGTAGAGGCCAACATACAAGCAATTTGATAATGATGACTTTTGGAATGGTGTCCACCACTTCTGGATGCTACTGACTGCTTAGTGCTTACCATCAGGCAGAGTGGAGTCACTTTGGCAGGTTAATATAAAAAAAATACGTCGGCAACTTATGCATAAAAGTATAAGTATTTTACAATGCTTCTTGTGTCCAAGAAATTATCTTGATTTATGTATTTTAATCCACTATTTAGAACAGGTTAAAAAATAACCTAATTACTACCTATTTATCGTAAACTAAACAAAATTATAATTACAATTAATTCTTAACTTTTATTTTCTTTCGTCTTGTTAAATTAAGCTGCGTATCGAAAAATTCATATTCTTTTTTTAACCCTTTCTCGCCCAAAAAGTACGGATAGTTATTCTTTGTAGCCAAATAAAAGATGCCTTGTACACTTTTATTCGTGTTTAACCCCACGACATTTGTAATGCGCGGCGTACGATCGAAACATTCCCTATTTCTTGCATCTTGTACCGAATCGCATTTTAACGCGATGAAGGAGTTGGGATTGTATAGAGCTGCTATCCACAATGTTAAAGACCTCATATGACTGCATAAAACCGTACAAGGAGTCCACAAAATGTCTCCCGGTTGAAATTCGCCACCGTTAACATAGAAATTAATGTGACCGACCGGAGCAGCCATGCCAAAGACGTCTATGTTCGTGTCTATTACATCTACGAAATCCGCATCTGTTTGGTCTAGTCTATCTTCTGGTCCTAGGTTTCTGAAGCAAGGACCTGGAAATGTAAACAAAAGTTCATTTATTACCAATAAGTAAGAGTAGGAATTGGAAACCATCGCCAGACGTGAGAATCCGTATGAAACTTTTAGACTATAAGTTTTGCTTTATTGATTACCATTTCCTTAGAAATACATCTTATGCACATAACACTTGGGACACACTCGTAGTCTAGTCGTAGGCCTTACCCTTTTTATCACAAGACACTCTATATCTTATTCTTGTGTAGCACGTGTATGATATATCTGCAATCTTTAGTAGTAGTTCGTCCACCAACTACTTGAGTGTTGACTTATCGCTAGCAAAGTATATACATCACATGAGGCCAGGGCCGGACCAAGGGAGGAGAGACAGGGCAAACCGGCAAATTCAGGTGGCGTGAAGGGACGTGCGCCACTAATTATTTTCTGCTCCGTGTTGGAAAAATCGTAGATCCGGGGCTGCATGAGGCGTATACTTTAGTATACCTACTTCGTTGTAAAGGATTGGGTTACTTCCCGATGCTGACTCTTGTTTATTGCTAACTTTTATAGTTAGCCCTAAAAAGTTTTGAACTATTAACTTATATATATTTACTTACGTACCTAAACATTTTAGATCATTTGTGACCGCAGTAAGGTGTTGTTAAGAATAGAGTCTGGCACGTTTCGCTTCTGTCCAAGCTTCCAGCATATGGTCTGCCACCCCAAACAGACTGATATCGAGGCAAAACGCCTAGAAATTGTCGCTGAGCTCGACCAGGTCATATATCGCACTTCAAAATGTGGTTGTGAGAAGTTGGTCGAGTTCAATGCTTTTCTTTTCACAGTGGAATCCAAAGAGTCTCGAAACGGTTCAACTCTTTAAACATTTGTCGCTCAATTAAAGCCTGGAACTCTTTACCAGCGCATGTGTTCCCATCTAATTATGATCCTGGGTCCTTTAAGCGGGGCGTGAAAAAGCATCTCACTAATCCGCCATAGTGGAGGCTACCATACCAGTAGTCTGGCTTCTGGAATGGTATCCAACATTTTTGGGTTCCACTGACTGCTTAACATCAGGCAGAGTAGAGTCATAAAAAAAATTAAAAAATAGAAGCCAAGTAACGTCATCCGCGTTTCCTTAGTCACGTTTACGACCGAAAAGAGATAGGATAGTTTTATTTTCTAGGCCGGATATTACACGGAAAGTAATTACACAAATAATATTCAACAAACCTGACGGATCCAACCCAGTGATCCTGGTTACATTCATGCCAGTCAAAAGCCTGTAATTCTTCGCTATGAAACTGGTCGTTTGGGCGCCGAGGCTGAGACCGACTAGATACAGTTTTTTAGGGTCCAAACCATACTTTGTCAGATTAGCCAACATTTCAGCCGCATGCTTTCCAGCCGTACGCATGTTACGGACAGCTCTGTAATGTAAAAGAAACAAAGTCATTCTTGTTTAAAGTCTATCAACTTGTAAAAAAGTAGGCGGTGATTGGGCCTACAGGCTTGAGACGGTAGAGCGCACGTGTTCCGCGTGCGCCTCTCGTGAAGAAGGGCTCAACCCTCTAAATCGGACGAAGTCCGCCAGGATGTGGCGGGCCGTGGCCTATTGGGGTTGCGGATGAATGCGCGAGCGATTCCCGTACATCTGGCCGTCTGAAGGAACAACGTGGGTTTTAGTCAGTATGCTGGTCGCTCATATGTGCGACCGGAGAGACCAACATAACCACCGCTGCTTACCCGCGCGGGTGTGTACGCGTAATGCGTTTCTCACGAAAATAAAAGTCTTTCACAAATATAATATCGCCTTCAAAATTCCTCGGTACGTACTCATGTATCATTAAGCTCCAGTAAAATATGATGCCCAAAAATGTTTTATTTGTGAATCTTTTATTTATTTTTATATTATTTTATGAAAGTAACAAGTAGGGTTTCTTATTTTCTACAAAGGTATTTAGAAAATAAGAAAACTCTCGACTCAACTTCAGCGATTCTTTAACTTTAAGACAATATAAATAATACTTACATGACATACTCACACGTGCTGAAATAATTTGTATTTAGCATTAAGACATTGTAGCCTAATTTCTTATAAACTGGGCCTAATAACAGGGCTGGGAAGAAAACGGGATGGTCCAAATATCCCCCCACGTACAGGACTGTAGGCTTGCTGAAGTCCACTGCTGGGTCGTGAGCCAAGTTCTTCATTTGGTAGTAATTATAATTTCTCTTTTCGGAAAACATGTTGCTTTTAGCCTGGACAAATATTGTGAGTTGTTTCAAGTCTTTAGTTGGTATCGGTGTTGAAACATTGGTACCGGGACCTGGAAAGACAAGGTATTTTATGGAAATGAAAAAGCAGTAAGCAGAAAAGCCGTCATAGTAAAAGGTCTGGATGCAGTTTCCTGCTATGACAATTGAGGTAATGGCAGTTCTTTGGCCTACTGTTTGCTTACCATCAGTCAGAGGGGTTTTTCCTATAGAACTCTAATCTTTTGCCCAAAAACGATAAGAATCTCATACATTCATTCCCAAGTTACTCCACTGATTAATTAATATTCAAAAATGTTATTTTTCCCATTCCGTTCTTGCATGGAATAATTTGAGAACTCTTTTTGAAGTTATTTGGACATAACCCAATCAGGATGGAGTACTTTTAGTAGGCTAATTAAAAAGTTAATACCTATTTCGATCCATTTTTTTTTAAATCAATCTAAAGGTTGACCGCAATAGGTCGCTTTAAGCGATAAGACCGCCCATTGTCACTCCTAATGTCGTGCTGTTCTATTATTTATTTTGTAATATGTGGAGTACAAAAATCTGTCAATTTCGATGATAACTCCTCAATAAAGGCCTATTCAAACCTGAGCAGTATTCGCTACCGCCTGCGGTAGAGAAATCCGAGTGGGTATGTGGTAATACTACTGTTCACACCAAAGCTATCCTTGTGAGTAGAATATCGCGTGAAGTTCATACCTTCGTGAGCTGAACCTACGAAGGTTTGAACTTTTCGCCAGTTCTAGTGGGTATGCGATATTACGCCCTAGCCGCGAAACTTCATACTAAATACCTGATCGGAATCCGCGCGGTATGTACCTCTACGCATAGCAGCAGCGAAAACTGCTTATGTTTGAATACGCCATAATACGCTCTGTGTACGGGTAATTGTTGCCATCATTTCGGCCACAAGGCGTTTGCTGAACATTATTTAGGGTACTTTGCTTTATACTGAATGATTCATAAATGTTGCTCTACATTGTAGTAGGTATTAACGTAGCTTGTTCTATGAAATTAATGTTTATGCATCAAGGCTGCCTTTTCATTATTCATTTATTTAAGTACGAAAACAAGATTATTATAATAATTATTTATTATTGAATAAATTAAATGTATTTGTGAGTAAACATTCTTAAGAGACTAGCTTCTACCCACGGCTTTTCCCGCGTGGCTATCGTTTTCTAACAGGCATTTTATGTTACTTTCATATTTAAGAGCCGCTATGGTCGGTGCAAAATTGCAAATCTTTTTAAAGCAGTTTATGGTAAACGATATTTTTCGCTTTTCTATCCGCTAAGCATCCATGAGGACATTGTCCATGTGAGAAACAAATTGTTTGTTATTTCAAACAATTATGCAGAACCTGTGAGTGTTTAGTACATTGATGTGTATCGTTGTGTGTTCGTATATCACGCTATAAACTGAAAATCATTATTTACCATACTATTTCTATTTCCCTATTCATACAATCCTCCATTTCATCTGAAGATATCCGTGTCCAAAAATATACAGTGTTAACATGTAAATTTTCTCTACAATAACGAAAAAAACATTTCACAGTGTTTCGCCCTTAAACAATCCTATAGCTATCCCTATTAAAATATTCAAAACAGCAGTTTTCACTTTCCTTAGTTATAACTTTTTTTTATAAGCTTTGGTGGCAAACAAGCTTACGGTCCACCTGATGGTAAGTAAGTGGCAACCGTAACCTATAGACTGCACCGTTGGTCTAGTGGTTAGTGTAACTGACTGCGACGCCGGGTGTCGTGGGTTCGATTCCCGCGGAAGGCGAATATTTGTGTGATGAACATTTGTATTTGTCTTCAGTCTGGGTGTTTTTCTATGTATATTAAGTATGTATTTACAAAAAAAAAAAAAAAAAAAGTACGTATATGTATTATGTTTCAGTTATCTAGTACCCATAACACAAGCTCTGCTTAGCTTGGGACTAGACGACAGTGTGTGATAGTGTCCACATATTATTATTATTATTATTATTATAGAGACGGCTGTTTTCCAAGCATCGCAAAAGTAATAATCCATAGAAAATACAACCAACCCGTTGCTGACCACGGAGAAGAGGATGAAGAAGGAAAAGGAAAACGGAAAAGAGCCGAGAAAGTATTTGGGCTGCTGGCGCTCTCACTCACCAAGCGAAACACATTAGCATGAAAACTAATATTCTTACGTCGATCATCTATGAGAGGGTAGTACTTCCCCGATCGAGCCGGCCCATTCATGCTGAAACCAGCGTGGATCTACTACCGTGAAAACTTCGGAAAACACAATTTAATATAAACCCCTAAACCCACTCTTATCAAAAAGACAAAAACAGCATTTTTAAGCTATCCCAATACTAATTTGCATGACAATAACTTCAAAAACAAGGATATTGGTATGCAACTTTTTATCCCCAATTTCACACTTCTAAAGCCACCTCCTGTTAAAAAGGTCGATAAAAGTATTTTTTACTTTGATAGCAGTCTTCAAAAACAAATTTCAAAACTGTCGTTTTAATCGCTTTTAATACAATTAGCGGTTGAATTTAAAAAACAACTCCTTTTATTACACCTCTAGACATAAAGCAAACAACCCTCTTAATTTAAGTCGCTACGACCAGCGGTTTAGGCTGTGCGTTGGTTTTATTAATATTTTGTATGGATTATTCATAAATAATAGAGAAAACAAATCTGATCCTGTTGTCTGTACGCTTAGATCTTCTAAACTTCTTAACAGATTTTGATGAGGTTTTTACTATCATTCAGACAATTTCCTTTAGAAGGCTTAATATGTTTTTCATGCAATTTATATCTAAAGATGATTTGTACACGAGGACTTTTGTATGCGAGGACAGCTCCCGATCGGCCAAACTGAAGATACTTAAGGAAGGCCTATGTTCTGCATTAGACGTATTTTGTCTGAGATGTTGAATTTGATAATGTTATTTTTTAGCATGTCGTATTAATTTCATAACTAATGTCATCATCAGTTCACAACACTCTAAATACTAAGCAACTTTACTGTTTTCGTATGTCTTTGGTATGGTTTTTATTCTTCTGGAAAAAAACATACCTAGTACTTTGTACGGAAGTAGACCCTCGCTGGTTTTAGCATGAAATTAAATCTCTCATAGAAAACCGGCGTAAGAGTAATTCCATACTACCTACTGCGTTTCGTTCGGTGAGTGATAGCGCCGGTGGCCCAATTTCACCCCTTTCCTTTTTCCTTACTTTTCTCAATTCAACCGCTTCACGGCAGCGGCTTCGCAGAGTCCCTGAGACTTTGGGTCTTCCATGAGCGACAGTTACCACTTACAATCACGTAGGCTTTTTGCTCGTTTGCCATTATAAGCAATATAAAAGATATACCTATTAAGAGAGTTAATTTTCACGTGAAGTTGAAAGTCGAGACGGATCGCTAGTTTTAAACAAATAGGTATAATAATTTAATATTTATTTATTCTGTGATAATATAATGAGAGATAAATAAATAATAGATACAGTTTTATTTAAATTTTCTAATTTCCATTATATTTGCATCGCATTCTGCCTGATGTACTTCCCGCTTCGATTTCATACAAGTGGTATTTCTTACAATAATCTAATATTAGTATTTCATAAACATAAGTTTATTTTTTTTTGTCTTATTTCCTGTTCCGCAAAGTTTATGCAAGGTCAAGAACCTGTTTCCTGTGTGCCTGTAATACTTCTGTCTAGATTACGGTAGTGCGTTTGAGGTATAAATGTATAATTCTAATTATTAAATTGTGCTAAAAATAATCGTAGTGAAGACGTCATAAAATATTTTAATATGTTTTAATTTTATTGATAGTACTATTATTTTTTGTTTTTTTTTTATACCTACCTAAATTTAAGTTATGGTTAGTAGTACAAAAATAAAACAACTGATATTTCTTTATTTTTGTACATTAATAGCCAGAGGTGTTGGCATAGTAAATAATACTCTGGCAGACTTAGTATGTAGACTTTAAATACACATTATTATAGGTATCAGACGTCCACGACTGGCCATAAGCCTCCGCTAATTTTCGTCACCTTAGCCGGTCGGGAGCCGCTCTCATCCATCGGTTGTCCGACACCCATATCGGATCGTCGGTCAACCTGTAGATAAACTAAAGGTTTATTTGTTGTTTTAACCATATTGCAAATACTTGGTCTATGACACTAATGAGTATTGAATTTCTCAGAAATGAAATGTCTATTAATGTCTAATTTAATGTCTTTTACTCAGACTCTCAAGAACTGAGTAAAAGATATATATAAATTACTTTAAAAAAATTTGCCAATTTGCCATTCCCCGGATACCACGCACTCCTTCATATCCTTAGTAACTTACTACACCTTCCCACCTTGTCTAGTAAAGAGACCACGAAACAATATAAATGTATTAAGTACCTACCTGAAATAGCTACAAAATTTGCCATAATTGTCTTAAAGAGAAAGTCCGAATTTCGAAACCAATATATCTCTATTATTTTTGATAGAAATAGGCTAGCAATGACAATACAACTTCAGCATATTATTTTCCACTAAGTTATTACGGTCGAAATGGCCCAGTGGATAAGGCACCCGGGATGATTTTCAAATCATATGTACTTTCTATGTTTATCGTGGACATTTCTGACTGTCGGTGAAGGAAAACATCGTGAGGGAACCTGGACATAAAAGCCAGAAATTGCCAAAGCAAGCGTGGTGATTAATGCTCATGCCTTCTCTATAAGAGAAGAGGCTTTTGCCGTGCAGTGGGACATTAAAACGGGTGGTATTATACCTACTCATAGGTGTCATAAATCAAATATTTACAAAAAGGTTAAAACATCAAACAATACTTCACTTTATCAGAATCAATTATCAGTCCTTCAATGTTATCGAATAACAAATATAATATGTTTATTGAGCCTTGTTTCCTTTGCCTTTTATGAAAGACAAATATTTCCGAACATGCATCATCGTTTTCTGAAAATTAGTGTAATGTTCAAATAAATTTTGCTGTAGAACATTTAATTCAAGGACTTCCAGACAATAATAATATAAGATAAAATATAAGTATGAAAATAATATCAAACCAGATTTTTATGCAACTGTGTTGATAAACAAGTATACTATGGTCCACCTGATGCAGAAGGTAAGTGGTACCTAATCGTAACTTATAAAGATGGTTCTGTCCTCTAAACACCATAGAAACCATGCTAAGAAAACAAAACCATTGTCGACCGTGTAGGGGAAAGGGGATGAAAGAGAAAGAGGACTGAGGGGGATAATAATTGAGCTTCCGTCGCACCTACTCACCGGACGATACGCATTCGTGGAGTAGAAAGTAGAAATTAGGTTCTGATAGACGCGAGTTCAAGTCCCGCTTCGAAATTGAAAACATTGTGTGATTAATTTATTTTAGGTGTTGGATGTGCTTTGTGTACGTGTAATTGATGTTTGTAAATGAAATGAATAGAACTTTATTTAAATATAATAATTATTATTAGGTATCTACAATATCGACAATAATAATAATTATAGAACCTGAGGCCCTAGACAAGCGGCATCGATATCTATTCTATTCATAGAATAGATTAAAAATGTATGGGATTGGCATAAGCTAATGCTAATATTGTCGTAAGCTTATGTCAATCCCATACATTTTTTATCTATTCTATGAATAGAATAAAAATCTATGCCACTTATCTAGGGCCTCTGGTGCGGTGGCGATACACAATTTTACTATGTAAAATGGTAATGTACTGGTATCTATACCACGAGGTTGTGAATTCGAAACCAGGCAATTAAGTACTAAAGTGAATTGCGATATTCATATGCAGTTACCACTTTCTTTACCTAAGATATTACTGAGAAAGTAAGTCTTAGAAAAAAAAAGTTTGCAATTTTTTTTTTCTTTTTTTTTTTAATTTGTAGACAGATAAATAACAGTACAACATTAATATTATACTCGCCAAGCTAAGCAGCTGTAGCAGCAGCAATTGTTTAATCACCTAGTGCAATCGTGGTGATTAATGCTCATACCTAGAAAAAGCATTTACGTAGTAAGTAGTGGTGTAAATATTAAATTACTTTTGTAAATTTTCAGTAATTTCTGTTGTTATTTATACATATATAGGTACACACATTCCGTTTATTTTAATAATAATTTTAAATTATGTAATCTATACTCCATATCTACTAATATTGTAAAATGCGAAAGTAACTCTGTCTGTTTGTTTGTCTGTCTGTTACGCTTTCACGCCTACACCACTGAAACGATTTTGATGAAATTTGGTATACTTAGAGATAGAATAGATTTGTAGGGGATGAAAGTTTCTAAGGGAAATGCGATTTAACTAACATTCACGTTGGCAAAGCTGCGGGCAACAGCTAGTCTGTACTAATACATAAAGTGGAAGAGTTTGTTTGGTTTGTTTGTTTGAACGCGCTAATCTCTGGAAAAACCAGTCGGATTTGAATAGTTCTTGTTGCATATGATAACCCAGTTCGTAAGAAAGGTTATATGCTAACTAACATCACGCTACTAGCGATAGTAGAGTAGCAATAAGCAAAGACGCGGGTGAAACTGCGCTACGGGAAACTAGTATTACTATATTAGGACCTCAACCATGGGCCTATAGTACTGCCACACGGAGATTTAGGGTTCGATCCACGGGTTGGGTTAATTGATATAAGATTATTCTATCGAAAAAGTCTCAGTTTGGAATAGTGCCCGGTTAATGACAACTGGTTTGCTCTTCTTTACATGGAAACCAACATACGAGTAGCTGGCGAAATGTAAGTGTGAAGTGTGAAAAAGGTGTGAACCTATGTTTTGTATATTATTTACTTATAGCTTATGGTAAGTACGCCATACTTTTTATATTAAATAACATAATTGACTACTTTTGTATAATTTCATTATAATTTAAGCTGATGGCGTAATATGTACTTATATACTTTGTAGTTATTTATTGTCCTTGAAGAAATAAAAACAGTTTCTACCAGTTCGTTAAATTCTTAGTCAAAAAACTGGCTGCAATTTAACTATAATATTCTGGTTCACATGAATTTCAGTCAGACATAAATATTGTGTTTTTTAAATTTGAAACTATTAATTATAAAGCATTGCAATGCCAAAAGAAATTTTCAGATCAAAGTTTCATACAAATTTTTTTTGTGATCCTTTAATATCGTTTACCTAGTTGCATAAAATACCATCACAATAACCTATCATAAAGAAATAATTATCAGGTTTAAGAAGTCCAGGACATAGATGTTCTAAATACTTCTCGTATTTGCCATAGTCACTATGCCTGGAGGCGAATTGGTAATAAAAGAAAGGTGATATTTATATTGGTGATATTTACGTCGATATCTACCCTTCGTCGCCCATTCAAGACTGGAGATCTCATGGCCGGTACGCATAACTGTATGTCTGTAAAATTTAATTGATCTCACCTTCTTTCTTCCTAGCCTAGAATGAAACGTGCGTAATTTAAGTACCACCCTATCACAGTGGAATCCAAAGGGTCTGAAACCAAACCGTTCAGTACTTCATATATACTATTGTGGCTCAATTCATGCCTAGAATTTGCAACTAGCGCATGTGTTGCCATCAAATTTTGATGCAGGATCTTTTGAGCGGGCGTGAAAGATTATCTGATAAAGCCGCCACAATGAAGGATACAAAAAAAATCTGAACACACGGTTTATGTTACAAAGTTTTTTACCAAATTAATAAATAAAAAATTACTTACAATCTGACATATAACCAGCTGGATACCCTTCCAGTGCTTTAGAGCTATACATAGTCACTGCACTCCGAAAAACCAACACAAAAATTAACAAAATCATTGTAGTAATTAAAGTACTTTCGTATAGTACCTTTATTCGTTCACAACTGTACTTGAGAAGTACCCGTCTGCTTAATTGACAGGCCAGATAGTTACTAAAACATATTATGTATAAGAATGCATGACCTTACTCAAATGTAAAGATGACTAATATTATCCTACAAATATTATAAATGCGAAAGTTTGTGTGTGTGTATGTGTGTGTGTGCTTGTGCGTGTGTGTGTGTGTGTGTGTGTGTGTGTGTGTATTTGTTACCACTCAGTGCCGAAACAACTGAACCAATTTCGATGAAAATTATGAAGATAGATTCGGTGCCGGCGGCGGACAAAGGCTACTTTTTTACCCGAAAATCGGTCTTGTTCCCAAAGAAGACAACAAATTTTAGGCGCGGGCGAAACCGTGGAGCGCTACTAGTTGTCTATACTATGCTAACCATTTTTCATATTTGATAAAGAAATTTAAAACCAAACATTATGTATACGAATCTCGTAGATGATGTGCTAGAACTTTCGAGCCACTTAGGGGTTAAAGCAGTATTTTTTTAATCTTTCTTTTTGTGTTTTGTCTTTTTCTTTTGTACCATTAAAACAAGGATAGAGATGTAAGGTTATAATAAGACTGCTATAAGAGGTTGTGGTAGAACCTCTGCCATCAACGAAAATTCATAACCTCAAAAACAATTTTTACAGTTCTATTTTTTACAAAGACTTTGTGAGTTACTAATAGGATCGGTAAAAAGTGTTTTCGTATCTTTCAGCGAAACAGCATTGAAATTTATCAATTATTATTTGTGTAACTTTATGAACGGTAGCTTGGCCTGAACCTATGTTACTGTTGTCGGTCCTTTTTTTTTCGTTTTCATTGGCTTCTATCTGTTGTTATTTAAATATATCATTTATATTGATATATTTAAATGACAACATATATCAGTTACGTAGTCAAATATTGTTTGATATAGATATGATACATAGATTGATCTGTTCTTATTTTATTTAAATGAGTATATATACATAATGTATACTGTTTTATACCTTTATTTAACTGTTCGCTCATATACAGCCTGTGATACAGGTTTATTCTAGTACAGGCAAGTATTATGTACCTAATTATAATTGCCCATTATGTAGATTATTATAAGGACTTTTGTCAATATTTTGTTCACCTTATGAATTAAATAAAATGATTTGTTTTGATTTGAATATACACTTCCCTTTTTATTCATGTCATCTTTTACGCAATTGATCCATATTTTTCTCCTTCTCCTTTTTTTGATCTCCCTACACTTATGCTCATATTTAGGCTAAAGTTTAGGTCACATTGTTAATTGACTAGCATTTAAGCCTCGCGCATAACGACACACGACATTTAAAGTATTTTCACTAAGACGTCTGTGTCTACTACAGTCATATCTTCATCTTTAATGTTCTTCGGTTTATCTGGATCTTAAGATTCTTTGTCACGAGCTTTGTTCATAATTTATAATTATCCTTGGTATCGCCTGAAGGTTGAAGATGGAAAAATATGATACTGTCAAAGTTTTGTGCAGTCCATGTTTCATCACAACTAAACACTAAGTACCTACTGTATCCTATTAATATTATAAATGCGAAAGTTTGCGTGTATGTGTATGTGTGTGTGTGCTTGTGTGTGTGTGTGTGTGTGTGTGTGTGTGTGTGTGTGTGTGTATTTGTTACCACTCAGTGCCGAAACAACTGAACCAATTTCGATGAAAATTATGAAGATAGATTCGGTGCCGGCGGCGGACAAAGGCTACTTTTTTACCCGAAAATCGGTCTTGTTCCCAAAGAAGACAACAAATTTTAGGCGCGGGCGAAACCGTGGAGCGCTACTAGTTGTCTATACTATGCTAACCATTTTTCATATTTGATAAAGAAATTTAAAACCAAACATTATGTATACGAATCTCGTAGATGATGTGCTAGAACTTTCGAGCCACTTAGGGGTTAAAGCAGTATTTTTTTAATCTTTCTTTTTGTGTTTTGTCTTTTTCTTTTGTACCATTAAAACAAGGATAGAGATGTAAGGTTATAATAAGACTGCTATAAGAGGTTGTGGTAGAACCTCTGCCATCAACGAAAATTCATAACCTCAAAAACAATTTTTACAGTTCTATTTTTTACAAAGACTTTGTGAGTTACTAATAGGATCGGTAAAAAGTGTTTTCGTATCTTTCAGCGAAACAGCATTGAAATTTATCAATTATTATTTGTGTAACTTTATGAACGGTAGCTTGGCCTGACCCTATGTTACTGTTGTCGGTCCTTCTTTTTTCGTTTTCATTGGCTTCTATCTGTTGTTATTTAAATATATCATTTATATTGATATATTTAAATGACAACATATATCAGTTACGTAGTCAAATATTGTTTGATATAGATATGATACATAGATTGATCTGTTCTTATTTTATTTAAATGAGTATATATACATAATGTATACTGTTTTATACCTTTATTTAACTGTTCGCTCATATACAGCCTGTGATACAGGTTTATTCTAGTACAGGCAAGTATTATGTACCTAATTATAATTGCCCATTATGTAGATTATTATAAGGACTTTTGTCAATATTTTGTTCACCTTATGAATTAAATAAAATGATTTGTTTTGATTTGAATATACACTTCCCTTTTTATTCATGTCATCTTTTACGCAATTGATCCATATTTTTCTCCTGCTCCTTTTTTTGATCTCCCTACACTTATGCTCATATTTAGGCTAAAGTTTAGGTCACATTGTTAATTGACTAGCATTTAAGCCTCGCGCATAACGACACACGACATTTAAAGTATTTTCACTAAGACGTCTGTGTCTACTACAGTCATATCTTCATCTTTAATGTTCTTCGGTTTATCTGGATCTTAAGATTCTTTGTCACGAGCTTTGTTCATAATTTATAATTATCCTTGGTATCGCCTGAAGGTTGAAGATGGAAAAATATGATACTGTCAAAGTTTTGTGCAGTCCATGTTTCATCACAACTAAACACTAAGTACCTACTGTATCCTATTAATATTATAAATGCGAAAGTTTGCGTGTATGTGTATGTGTGTGTGTGCTTGTGTGTGTGTGTGTGTGTGTGTGTGTGTGTGTGTGTGTGTGTGTGTGTGTGTGTGTGTGTGTGTGTGTGTATTTGTTACCACTCAGTGCCGAAACAACTGAACCAATTTCGATGAAAATTATGAAGATAGATTCGGTGCCGGCGGCGGACAAAGGCTACTTTTTTACCCGAAAATCGGTCTTGTTCCCAAAGAAGACAACAAATTTTAGGCGCGGGCGAAACCGTGGAGCGCTACTAGTTGTCTATACTATGCTAACCATTTTTCATATTTGATAAAGAAATTTAAAACCAAACATTATGTATACGAATCTCGTAGATGATGTGCTAGAACTTTCGAGCCACTTAGGGGTTAAAGCAGTATTTTTTTAATCTTTCTTTTTGTGTTTTGTCTTTTTCTTTTGTACCATTAAAACAAGGATAGAGATGTAAGGTTATAATAAGACTGCTATAAGAGGTTGTGGTAGAACCTCTGCCATCAACGAAAATTCATAACCTCAAAAACAATTTTTACAGTTCTATTTTTTACAAAGACTTTGTGAGTTACTAATAGGATCGGTAAAAAGTGTTTTCGTATCTTTCAGCGAAACAGCATTGAAATTTATCAATTATTATTTGTGTAACTTTATGAACGGTAGCTTGGCCTGACCCTATGTTACTGTTGTCGGTCCTTTTTTTTTCGTTTTCATTGGCTTCTATCTGTTGTTATTTAAATATATCATTTATATTGATATATTTAAATGACAACATATATCAGTTACGTAGTCAAATATTGTTTGATATAGATATGATACATAGATTGATCTGTTCTTATTTTATTTAAATGAGTATATATACATAATGTATACTGTTTTATACCTTTATTTAACTGTTCGCTCATATACAGCCTGTGATACAGGTTTATTCTAGTACAGGCAAGTATTATGTACCTAATTATAATTGCCCATTATGTAGATTATTATAAGGACTTTTGTCAATATTTTGTTCACCTTATGAATTAAATAAAATGATTTGTTTTGATTTGAATATACACTTCCCTTTTTATTCATGTCATCTTTTACGCAATTGATCCATATTTTTCTCCTGCTCCTTTTTTTGATCTCCCTACACTTATGCTCATATTTAGGCTAAAGTTTAGGTCACATTGTTAATTGACTAGCATTTAAGCCTCGCGCATAACGACACACGACATTTAAAGTATTTTCACTAAGACGTCTGTGTCTACTACAGTCATATCTTCATCTTTAATGTTCTTCGGTTTATCTGGATCTTAAGATTCTTTGTCACGAGCTTTGTTCATAATTTATAATTATCCTTGGTATCGCCTGAAGGTTGAAGATGGAAAAATATGATACTGTCAAAGTTTTGTGCAGTCCATGTCTCGTCACAACTAAACACTAAGTACCTACTGTATCCTATTAATATTATTAATGCGAAAGTTTGCGTGTATGTGTATGTGTGTGTATGTGAATACAAATAAATCGTTAATTTTCTCTCGACAATAGTTTGAGTGTATAATTTGAAGTCATATGAATTTAACATTATTATTATTATTATACAATATACAGGTTTAAATGTCTATAAAAAACACTACAAAGGATAAGGCAATGTAGAAGAAAAAAGGGCATGGAGGAATTACCTAAATTTTCTTACATAGGTCTTTTAGTTAAAAACGAAATATGAAGCAAACACGGGAGTACTCTATTTGATTATAGAGGATAGAAAAATTATCGGTAATGTCGATGCTCGAGGTAGAACTGACATTGCATAGTTAATAGTACACTACGTCGGTGTTCTGAAAGGCGTAGGTATGAGTCCCGCATTGAAGGTAAAATTTTTCGCATTTATTTCTTAGAAATAAATATCTCCTTTCAGATAAACACACCAATTTGTCCCTTTGCTTTAAAGTAAAAAAAGAAATTCAAACAAACAAATACCATATTTATAATCACCATCACCATATTTATAATCACCATCACCATATTTATAATCACCATCATCATTATCAAATCAACCGAAAGACGTCCACTGCTGGACTTACACCTCTTCTTATTTTTGCCACATTGGCCTTATCCGTCGGTTGCCCGCCACCCTTCTATGATCGACGATCCACCTTATAAGGTATCTGCCCACGTTGCGTCTTAACATTTATAATATTATCGTATTTCTATTTAAAATCATTCAGTATATTGATATTTAGATATGAAGAATAATATTCGATCAAACAAACATTCGATTTTTGAACACTCGAAATGTTGATGTTCGATAAACAAAATGTTCGATTTATTAACCATTCGATATTTTGAACACTCGATTATTTAGACGTTCCGCGTTTGATTTATAGTGGTCGATTGAATTGGTATTCGATTATTTGGCATAGTAGATACACACCCTTATTAGATATCTAAATCTCATTCTTTTAAAAAAACACAATTTACTTACAGTCATCTGGAAATAATTCTTTAATAATATCTTCACAAAAAACGCCACAAAACAACACAAACAAGAGAGCGGCACAAATACGCACAATCATTGTTATGTCGCAAAACTACGAGTAACTGTCAACGATGGAGGCAAGCAACACATTTTGTTTATTACAACATTCAGTATTACCTATGTTAAACGAATTAGGGTAATCACTACGTTTAAATTTCACTACAATTTTTACTAGACTGTGCGCTAATTAGAAGCGTGACAATATTTAAAGCACCCGCTTCGTAAATTTGGTCGTGGATTATAAACCAGGCAAGTACATAAGTAACTTTTTCAAATATATAGTATTTTCTAAATTTATCTTGGACATTATTGTACAGTGAAATAACATCGGGAGGACACCTGGACTTTAAGTGTAAAATCGCCAACCCTCATAGAGCAAGCATGGCGATTTATGCTCATGACTTTTCTAGATAAGAAGGCCTTGCATGGGATAAAAATTGGCTGGTATGATGTCGATGTGCGGCTAAACAGTGGTGATGTTGTTCCTGAGGGCCTAGACAAGTGGCTTATATTTCTATAGTATTCATAGAATAGATAAAAAAATGTTTGGGATTTTCATAAGCTAACGCCAACATTAGTAAGTAAAGACGTGTGTGAAACCCCCTCGCGACAAGCTAGTAATAATATAATTTAATATCACAACAACTACTTGTGGTATGGGTTCTAGAATGCGGATAAACATCTTATACTTATACTTTTAAATACATACATAGAAACACCCAGACCAATGCACATATTTATTTCTATGCACCCAAATATTTGCACTGAGCGGGCATAGAACCCGTGAACTTTCCGTGGTCTGCGTGGTGAATGAGTGAGAGAGTCCTATGTCCAGTAGTGTCCATTTTAATGAGCTGACAAATTGGCTCAGGACCGAGTACTGTTAAGAGTACTTGTAATGTCAAAGTCAAAGTCAAAGTATTTATTTCATTTTGATCACAGAATGATACTTATGAAAAGTCAAATTACATGAAGTCAGCTAATTAACCTACAGCCAGTTCGCTGACGAGGTAGAGCTGTGAGAAGAACTGGCAAGAAACTCACGCCACTCTTTTCAATCGCCAGATAATTACAATTTTTTGTATGAGTTAACAATTTTAACACATCAACGCAACCAAAGAACCATACAAAGTAATTATTACAAAATAACTAATTATTTAATAACATTTTTGAAAAAAGAAAAGTAACGAAAATAGAGGATTACAATTATTTAGTTTCATCTAGTATGGTAATTTGACTACGTATTTTAATTAAAATTAAAAAATAGTAAATGCATTTCTCAGTCATATTGAACTACAAGGTAATATTGAATTAAGTATTAAATGTATGCCATGCCAAGATTGACCAGTCATCCCAGGTAGCACCCGTTCACGAGCATGACGCACAGACCAGCCATCATCACCTTCGCCATATTAGAGGGAAGGTGATGACTAATACTAATGATAAATTAGAAGAAGCCCATATCCAACAATGAAATGATCACAAACATCCACTGGAGACCTTCGTCTTTCAATTATACTGCGTGACACGATTTTGGTACCCGATTCTTTTTTAATTTATTAAATAAATTTGGTATTATTTATTTTTTTAATTAATAAGATAATTAGCGCCGCTAGTTTCTACTTTCAGAACTAAAAACTAAAACCGTTGACACCGTCCCTGGACACGGACACGATAATTTGTAGTTTTGCTTTGGAATAAATTTTTAGATAGCTCGTTGTTTTTGTCTTCATGGGTAAATCCATGATCCTATCTTAGTACTAATAATTTGAATTTAATAACTAATTGTCAGTTTACCAATGAAGCACCAGAACCAATGAACTTTGGTACAGAAAATGTAAAGCATCCACAAACAAAGTCTCCCAAGATTAGGCTGTAGAACTGCTAAAGTTTACTGAGGAACCGAGGCTCAGTTAACCGACATTGATTTAATATTAAAAAATCATCAATTTAATAATAATTTACACTTAACACTAACCAAAAATTGCCTACTTCTTCTTCTTTCAAGTCAATGACATTCCTTGATTCATAAAACAGAAGATTAAATGCATGTGTTACTCGCTCTACTAGGTCGTTTTGCTATTAGGATTTATTTATATAGGTTTTGCATAGGACGTCTTACTTACATGGCATTTTACTTTTAGGATACCCTGATATGAAAAGCTTAATACGATTTAATATATCGAAGGCAAGCATCGTGAGGAAATCTGGACTTAAAGGTCTAAAATTGCCAATCCGTCTTGAGCAAGCGTGGTGATTAATGTTCATGCCTTCTCTTTATGAGAAGAGGCCTTTGCCCTGTAATGTAGCAGTAACAGACTGGTATTATTCTTATTATACTCGATGGTGTGTGCCGAGAGCAAACCCTAAGTCCATATCAGTAAGCATAACAATAAAAGCTATGCAGGTAACTGTGGGCCTTATCGACTGTACATTCCAGCTCATTTTTGAACCACTTTCGTCTATTATTTTAGTGTAAAATACTGATAGTTATGAACTACGTATGAGAAACAGTTTAATAGTTATGTATAATAACTTATTTATAGCGCAAGTCACCACAAATACGCTTACGTGATAATAAAAGCAATGTCAAATCTATTATTGTAATTATTTTTTATTTTTGTTTTTTATTGCCGACAGTGGCAGACGAACAAACAGCCCACGTGATGGTAAGTGGTAACTGTCGCTCATGGACGACTTAGTCTCTGACTTGTGAAGGGAGTGGGGTAAGTGAAGGGATTGAGAGAAGTAAAGAAAAATAGTGCTGAAATTGGTTCTCCGGCGCTCTCAGGGCAAGATTCACAGACCGCACTTTGACTTTACTTTGATGCAAAGATCTACTTTGTACCAAAAATATGTTTCTAAGGCCCAGATTCACAATCGTGACTTTACTTTACAGCAAAGGCACCTTCGCAAAGTAAGCTTTGTATTGCCGAAGATTACTTTCAACTTCATATTCAAACATATTTTTGGTACAAAGTAGATCTTTGCATCAAAGTAAAGTCAAAGTGCGGTCTGTGAATCTTGCCCTCATTCATCAAATGAAACGCAAAGTACGGCTACTAATACTCTTACATCGATCTTCTATGACATGGTATTACTTCCCGGGTCGATCCATTCATGCTGAAACCAGCGTGGATCTACTACCGTACCAATAAGAATATTATCTGAAAATAACTAATGTAAGTGTTGATTTATTGTTTACACTTATTAGAGTGGTCTGAGTTTCTTGTCAGTTCTTCTCATGGCTCTACCTCGTCAGCATACCGGCTGTAGGTTAATTAGCTGACATTGGGTTTTTGTTATTATTAACGTTTTTTTATGTCACTCAAGTAATATAAATAAAGGAGTTTGATTTTAATTACGGAAATCGGTCGCTACCTGATTAATTATATATTTTTATCAGTAGTAGATTCTTCCTGATTTCAATATGAATATCAAAATCAATAAAATTAAACATTACCCAGTGATCTATCAGGGGTATTAAACCTAACCTTAAAGTTTTTAGCAACATTTTTTTGTTATATTCTGCCATAGTGACATTTCTTTCCTAGAAGATTGTAATGGAACCTCCAACCTTTCAGTCTAAAGGTCGCTACGAGATGTCAACGCGACGGAAACCCCATTGTCACAGTACGTCATCTTGTTATCTTGGCCCCATGAGTTCCATGGCCCGGCCGTTGGTGCGTGACATAATAATATGCTCTTATATACATTTTGTAGATTAAGAATATTTTCAAAATTTCCTATCTTGTCCCGTCTGTATAAAAACCTATCACCTTGCTTTGGCCTTAAGAATGCCTGCTAACAATATACATAAAATATTAATACCTAAATTAATATTCCATCGATGTTATCGGTATAGGCTTATTTATATTTTATCATTATAAAATTAATTTAGGTGATTACGTAAGGTTCTAGTTTTGTATAATAAAACTGTTTAGATGCATTAGATTTTTAGTTTCTTGTTCACTGTGCTATTCTTAAGCGCCTGACAGATATTGTAAAGCAATGTATCGATGAGTGTGTTGTTGATAAACAGTTTGTGACAGGAGCTTTATGTAGATTCTGATTCTATACATTCACAGTCTATAGATAGGCGTAGATACGTTTTGAAGGCTACAAGCATATTTTTCTATTTTCTAGCCAAAAAATTGTTACTCTTGATTCAGACCGACGTGAAAAGGCTAAATAAACAAACACACTATCATATTATTTGTAACACATTTTTTTTAATATTCTACCAAATTCACACAGCGCCATCTAGCCCCAAATTAAGCAATTATATTTGCTTGTGTTATGGGTACTAAACAACTGATATACTACTTATATACATTTTTTTTTTGTAAATACATACATATTATAGATAAATTACACCCAGACACAGAACAAACAATCATGATCATCACACAAAGGTTTGTCCTGGGTGGGAATCGAACCCACGACCTCCGGCTTAGTAGTCAGGGTCACTAACCACTAGACCAACAGGCCAGTCAATTTATAATAATATTTTAAAACATATTTAATAAACTAGATACGACAATTACAGAATAAAAATAAAATAAAACAATTAATATTCAAAATCAACATGTT
Organism: Parascotia fuliginaria; assembly: GCA_963082885.1. Taxonomy (NCBI): domain Eukaryota; kingdom Metazoa; phylum Arthropoda; class Insecta; order Lepidoptera; family Erebidae; genus Parascotia; species Parascotia fuliginaria. The sequence continues at coordinate 15,504,572 of OY720182.1, forward strand.
TATAGAAACAAGATCTAAGTATATGTGTACATTAAATCGAGCGATCTCATTCGTACGGAATAGGACGACACTACACTTTTACAGATGGCCGATAGTAGAGTCTTGCTTTTCTTTCTATGCCTTCATAATATAATTATAAGAAAATCGGAATCTGGAAAGCGCCTACGCCTGTCTGATCAAGACAAAGAACTTATATTTTAGTCATCATGTTATCTATGTACTACCGAACCAACTGAATCATGACCCATTTTGCTAATATTTCCTTTAAAACTGTCATACTTGTAAGACCTATCGTGTATAATTCACTTAGGACGTTTTAAATTTTAACACAACAACAGCGACTCAGTAAAATGTCAGTGCCGAATAAAATGATAACATTAAGCTCGTTTCCAAGGCAATCTGTGTTCAGGCGAATTTCGACCTACTTGCATTTAGAAGGATTGGCAAAATGAGCTTAAATTGGGTCAACATTCACGTGGTTCGATAGTACATATTTTCGATAGTTGTCACTTGTACCTACTTTATTTTTTAACCGACTTCAAAAAAAGGAGGAGGTTTATATATTTAGGAATATATATTTTTTTATCTTAGAAAACCACTGATCATAATAATATCATACCCTGTATTAATTATAATAATTAAAAGTTAACAATATAAAAACCTTTCGTTATATACCTACCTAAAACCTAAAATTACGGTCACATTCGATTAAATCATTGTGTCGAATAAACAGACATACAGACGCTGTATTGTATTTATGTAGAGAAGAGATATACATGATTACCAATTTTTCTAATAGTTCTAATCGTCAATCAATCTAAAAACACTTTTTTTTATTAGCCTACCAAAGTGATTCCACTCTGCCTGATGGTAAGCAGAAAAATTAATGATTTTCCGGGAGTCAGAGGGCATATCCATATTATGGAAAAATCTCTGAATCCCGTAATAGCACTAGTTTTGAAAAGCACAAGTTTTGAACAACAATTTTCCAACACGGGGCAGGAACCTAACAGTGGCGTGGCGCCTCTCGCCTCCTCTCCAACGTATAAGGTAGAATAGCGACCTCATCATTCGACTTATATAATGATATAATGATGAGCTAGAGTAGCGACCGGAGAGCGAGTATATTTAGTTGCTTTTCGTCTAATGAGTGTGAGTGCAGGATGCCTAATTATCGATTTGAATATCTTCGTATTTCCTTTCCTCCAAAATTCATTGCATTGTTCCTGCAATAAAGTAATGCTTGTTTGCTACTTATGTTGTATAAAAGCTGTGCTAAATGACAAAATTAATTATCTTGTATAACTCTTCGACAGATTAGCAGAGTCATCACATCAATAACACTGGTATATATGGTGTATATATATATTTATATATTCGTATTTGTGTATGTATTGTAGTATAATTTATTTATGTATATAGGTATTATACATATCAGTTAGTATTATTACGTTGTTGATTAGTTAACTTGCACCTACTTCGTTTATCTCTGCATCACCCAAAGGTATGATGGTAGAAAATGCCTTTGGCATTACGCCACGATTAAGCCCACCATTGTACAATTCGTGCATAAAGTTATAAAATAAATAAATAGTATTTTTTTTGAGTAATATGACGTGATCTTATACTAACTCTACGGGTACCTTGAGTTGAATTATGATACAGCAATCATATATTTATGGTCCTAATCTAACCCAATAGAAAGGTTGTGAGGTCATCAATTTTATAAAACTTAAACATCTCTTTAAACACAGACTTTACAGACTAAACAAAGAATCTAATTATTGTTCCAGTTTCTTGGTATGACTGGTCAATCTTGGCATGGCATACATAATACTTAGTATCCAGTATTACCTTGTCGTTCAATATGACCAGAAGATGCATTTACTATTTTAATTAAAATACGTAAACAAATTACTTATTAAATGAAACTAAATAATTGAAATCCTCTTTTCTTTTTTTAAATCTTGGTAATTAAATTAATTGGTTGATTTGTAATAATTACTTTCTATGGTTCCATAATTGCGTTGATGTAATAAAATTGTAACTCATATAAAAAACTGTAATTATCTGGCGATTGAAAAGAGTTGCGTGAGTTTCTTGCCAGTTCTTCTCACAGCTCCACCTCGTCAGCGAACTGCCTGTAGGTTAATTAGCTGACTTCATGTAATTTTGACTTTTCATAAACATCATACTTTATGATCAAAATGAAATAAGTAAATGCTTTGAGTTTGAGTTTGAGTTTCTTGCTTCAATATACTTTTTTTTTTTAAGAAAGTACCTATTAATAATTATTTTGTGGTTCAGATGTGGTTTAGTTTATTTAACCTATATTTCTTGTATGATAGTGGTTGAGGGGAAAGAACGGGCTGCGCGAAGAAAGAAATCTTGGCTGCGAAACATCCGGGAGTGGACTGGAATTACCGCCGACGAAAGACTGTTCCATCTCGCTTATGACAGAGACAAATTCAAAGAGCTGAGGGGCAACTTTCAATAATGAAAAGGCACATTAAAAAGAATAAAGATATGTATATATTGTATTCGCATGTATGTGTTGTATAAGTATTCTGTTGGATTCTACATTAATTAATTAAGGCTTCTTTCGAAAAAAACAGCTAAACAAAATGTTTGTTCCTTTAACTAACAGAAAACTTAACTCAATAGGAAAACTTGGTGACCTTGAGGTCTGGGTGTTAAATAATTGTATGAAATAAATCATATTTATTGTAGTGGTAAATGATAATGTCATTAATGTATACGATCAACAACTTATGGGGCTCGCTTTAGGTGGATTGATCAACTGTTTGTTATACAAACATGTAATATAGTGTTTTTGGACAAAATATGTATGAGAGGTTCTCTTTTGAACTCTGCTATATGATAGATGGATAGGTGTTGTTGTCGGTGAAAACGTGTTTTAATATTTTTAAATATACATTTCTAGCTATTAGAACACTTATCGCTTCACTATCTCTTCTCAACGGTTTTTCTCTTTTTATATTTTGAAATTTGAATTTGTATTTAAATTTTGTCAATAACTAAATAAATAGGTATTAAAATGTAGTTATGAATCAATATTGAATAAATTAAAATAAGTAATTTTAATGTCGTGATAGCCTAGTGGTGAAGGCACTCGCTTCGTAATCGTCAACACGAGGTCGGGGATTCGACTCTAGGCAAGTAGAATCTATGTGATTTTTCAGATACTTTCTAAGTTTATCTGGACATTACTGACTGACGGTGAAGGAAAACATCGTAAGGACTTCTGAGAAAGTCTGAAATCGCCAATTTGCCTTGAGCAAGCGTAGCAATTAATGCTCATGCTTTCTCGAGAAGAGGCTTTTCTCCTCTCCAGTGGTAATAACGGGCCAATAGATGAAAATGAAGTAATTTTTTTAAGTTCACTATTTCTTGATAAAGACACTTCATGTTTCATCTTCAGAAATATGTCAATCAATCATTTACAGTAAAGGCCATTTCCTAAGTAGGTAACGCGACTTAGGAATATGCTAAAGAATGTCTAACAACATCTAGACTGTTCTAATCTTCACCCGCTTCTAGAAAAAAGCTCAAACATGTGCGCTTTTTTCTGTAATGAGTAGCGCACGCCAAAGTAGCCGTCAGCGGTACAGCCTTCTTTTCCTTTTTATTTCCTATTTCGGTGCCTTCTCCCACTATTCGCCGAGAAAATGGCGGCATGCAGAGTCAGTGTAGCGCGCGACAACGACGCGTGCGCATGCCGCGCAACGAACGTTATTTAAAATAGGAACGAAAATCGAAACAAGTGTTCAGTGGTGTTCGAAATTTGAAAATACAAAAATTTTGTTTGTTCATTGTGTTTTGTGGTTATGTACGTTCAGCCAGTATTGTATTTTTAATATTATTGTAAAGTTTTTAGTTGGCGTGGACAAGTATAGCCTATTGTTGCCTTTGTTGACCAGCTGTCAAAATAAACGTAATATCAAGGTGAGTGTATTGATATCCGAAATTATCAATTCTTTTGTCTTTCACAGAGTTTGCTTTTTAAAAAGTGGGTATATTGCAATCGAATTCGGCAACTGTTTCGTAAGATACTTGTACCCTGTTGTTGCTAAAGTTTTGCACATGATCAAGATTATTTGTGTATATCTGAAGCAAACGGGTTGAACATTGCTAAGTTTATGTTTTCGTCTAATAGAAATGATTACAAAATTGCCTTCGTGTAGGTGTTCTGTTAGTTTACGATAAACGTCATAAATGTTAATATATTTTAGGTGTTTGATGTTCTGAATATGAAATGCTCATTAAAACTTTTCGGTCAGGGACAGTTTTCATCATCGTTTAGCAGAAATCGTTTAAGAAAAGTTGTCTGATCTTTATATCTGCCCACGTGAGGTGCTTACGCCCTTTTGATATTAAGCACAGGCAAATTAACATTTTTATAGAATGAGGATATTACAAAAACCTTCCACAGTAATCAGTCTTTTTTTCAAAATGGGTTAGGCACAAAGCACAAATCTCATATAGGTATATATCAGGAATTTAATAATACCTAATTTGAGATCAAAGCCTCTGATTCCATCAGTTTGGATAATTTGATCAATGAAATTTGTGTGACCTCAGAAAGCAAATAAAGAAACTTTTTCCTTATAATGTTATTAGACCAAAACCTATTTTACTAATTGTGAAGAATCTTGGATTAGTACTGACTCCCCTCGTTCTCGTTTCTGCTCGAAAATTTTACTGGTTTAAAATTGGAATAAAACGCAATTTTAAACAGTAAAATTTTCGGGAGGAAACAAGAACGGGAGGAATCAACACTAACCCAGAATCTTGCCTTCATGTTACCTATTTCCCATTTTTACTTTGCGGCGCACATGATGGTATGTAGCAGCCACTTGTTGACCTTGGTAACTACAAAGACACTGTAGGCTGCTACATGCAGACCGAAGGAAACTGTAGCCAAAAACTCAATTCTGTTGCTGAGAGTTAATCCCTTTAAAATATTGATAACTTCTTCAGGTTCAAAACTTTTCGGATAGTGTTACTTTGGCGGCTGTTTTCTGTCGGAGTTACGATGCCTCACTATGGAAATGCCACCTTTTGAGATGGACCTAAGTCTTACATTAGAAGCTTTTCAATCGATAAAATTAGCATTAGTCTGAATTTGAAATAGTGACCGGTAATAGCAACAGGCTCGCCCTTTGATAAATGCGGCTCATCATAGCTGGGGAAACGTAGGCGTTAAACACCTCTGCCTCCAGCATCGGGGACGTCGTTAAGTTATGTTATATCTTTAGGTTAACCATGTTGACTAAAAAGAAAGACTTGGCAGTGTTAGGCTGTAAAAAGGTATGGATTCACTTTATACATAGGACTTAGCAATCTTCAAATGCTATGCTAATATTTTACCTAAACTAGAATCGTCCGTAAACGACTCAAACACGTTCATAGTTTCCAAAATGGTATCAAGCAGATGAATGTTGCTTTACGATAGATGTTTGTTACGGTGCACTTGTAAAGTATCCAATTTATTTGTTCGCATTTGATTGCGATTCATTTTGAAATTTCATTAGCGTCAATGGCCTTAGATAGATCAAGTTAATTAAGCATTTCGGACATCTTCAAAGTCCGATTAGAATGTTATTTTTCATACTTCTACCGCTAAGACTGTGCTTCTACACTACATCTTAGATAGCAAACAAATATAGGTACTGATAAAATTAACGGCTCTTTACGATAGGTAATAAGTATAACAACTTCGGTGTCGCATTAAAATTGAGTGCGTCTGCGGAAAAGGAGAGACTGGAGGTTAGATTCCCATACGTTATAAATATTTGCGTGATCCATAAATATTTATATTAAGGACGGACGTATTTCAATACCGTCCATATGTTTGTAAAGTACCCCAAAACGAAGCTCGTTCTTTCGCCTCCTTCTTGCCTAGGAAAGCTCATGCAGACTTTAGCACCGGTTGTATTACTACCAAGAGCCCTATTGCACAGTCATCCAAACACTAACACGATGATCTCATGAGTTACGCAATACTTTCGCTGACCAACCGGTTTGCAAGCGATCTCATGACGAGTTTGCAAAATTACGAAATTGACGCCCCCATCATCGTGTTAAATGTAGTTTTATCCGAGACCATCTATCTTATATATAGGTTTTGTCGTAACTATTGCTAAATAAGTTATATCTCTTTATAGTTAAAGAGATAATTTGGAACAGTTTTGTAATCTAATCGAGAGTCAACCTGTTAGTTTATAGCAGCCGGCGTTTTGATATTGTAGGAGATCCTTGCTGATTCCTTGAATTTTTTACAGACTAAGGGTTAAAAGTCATTTAAAATGTAGAGCTCATGACCAGTGCATGTTTTCATCAAAACTTTGATCCAAGGTAGACAAGGTAGGCCGTCAACCTGGTAAAGATAACGAGCACGTTGGATGAGGGCTCGTGAGGGGTCAAAGTGGCAAAACTTTTGGGAGGTCTTTGTCCAACAGTGGACGTACCTACTTCGGCTGTGATAATAAATTGTAGATAGCATAATTATTATGAAATGCATATGCATATATGTTTTATTCATCTAGGTAGTAGATAAAGAACGTATTATACTGAATAAACCGTAATAAATTGATTTGTAGTTTTGGAATATTAGACACTACCTACCTACTGTGACTAAATGTATGCGTTCGCATCATGTATGCTCTGTCTTTCTATTCGTTGTAATTCTCCATTGCTTAGTATTCTAAGACAGTAAAAACAATAGTGTCTAACAAATCGGCAGTAGAGATCACGCACAACAGATACCGTTGGCAGCGAGCATCGTTCCGGGTCGCCGAGTAGGAACGGTCACCATCTGTCAAAAATAACGCACCTGCCTGTTACCGGGGTGTTTCTGTATTTTGAAAGTATAAAGTATTTTATTATAACCAACAATCTTAGTACTCTGATGATTTTTATGTCGACGGTACACGTTAAAAATAATAGAAAAAAGACAAATGTAATCATATTTAACTTAAAACTATGTACCAGTTGTACCACACAAGCACTTTCTGAGTAACCGAGTGATCAGAGCGTGGAATAAACTTTCAGAAATGTGATCACAGCTGACAACATAAATCAATTTAAGAACCGAGTGGACAAATACTTAGCTGCAAATGAATACTAGTATAAATTGCGAGATACGGGCAAATTTAGTTGTTTCAACTGCCTGCCTGATTAAATATAATAAAAATAATATTTATTATATTCGGGGTTCTCTGGGTCGGGGGCCTCAGGAATAGGGTACTCAGGGAATAACCCGATTGAAGACTGCCTCGGTAATACGGTGATACCTACTGTGTGTGGACTACCACGCTGTCTCAGGTTCTATCCCCGAATTGCGTAAATTCATGGTTTTCAGCCTAGAAATTCCTTTAAACTCTCAACAGGCTCTGTTACATGAAATAACACTGGCAAAATATGAGCGTCAACATCATTGCATAACCTATCTGAGAAAAAACATGAAGGTAGGATACAGGTACCTCGAAATATACGTATTTCTATAAATATAGTAATTTATATAAAATTGCTTGCTGCGGCGCGTCTTTACCCGCGTCTTTGCTTACTTCTCTGTCTCCCATCGTCAGTAGCGTAATGTTACATAGCGTATAACCTTCCTCGAGAACTGGGCTATCATACACACAAAGAATTTTTCAAATCTACTACCGTTCCAGAGATTATAGCGCGTCAAACAAACATACAAACAAACGCGCGCTTTATAAAATATAATAGTATAGATTATTATTAATGTGCATAACTTCGATGATAATCATGCACGTTGGCGTTCTCAAAGGTCGCCACCTAACCACCTAACACATGACGGTATACCATTTCCTATACACCTACAATCTCATTACGCACGATGTGATCTATTAATTGTATGACTTTACCTATGACAGCGATTAATTACCAAGACAGTTATGCGTAAAAATGTCAGTAACAAAGTTCGTAAAAAAAGCTCATCTCATTTTTTTTATTTTTTTTAATAACTTTGGTGGCAAACAAGCATACGGTCCCACCTGATGGTAAAAGGTAACCGTAACCTATAGAGATGGCTGTGTTTTCCAAGCATCGCAAAATTAAATTTTCCTATAATACACACACATACGCAACCAAACCGTTGTCGACCATGGAAAAGAGGGTGAGGAAGGAAAAGGGAAACGAAAGAGGACTGAGGGAGTATTTGAGTTGCCGGCACTCACCGAACGAAACACATTAGTAAGAAAACTAATATTCTCACGACGATCTTCTATGAGAGGGTAGTACTTCCCCGGACGATCCAACCCATTCATGCTGAAACCAGCGTGGATCTACTACCGAACTTAACATCATTTAAGTGATAAGTATATGCCATACATTTTTCTCTTATCGACTGGCCTGTTGGTCTAGTGGTTAGTGACCCTGACTGCTAAGCCGGAGGTCGTGGGTTCGATTCCCACCCAGGACAAATCTTTGTGTGATGAGCATGATTGTTTGTTCTGTGTCTGGGTGTAATTTATCTATAATATGTATGTATTTACAAAAAAAATTATGTATTTAAGTAGTATATCAGTTGTTTAGTACCCATAACACAAGCAAATATAATTGCTTAATTTGGGGCTAGATGGCGCTGTGTGAATGTGGTAGAATATTATTATTATTATTATTATTATCGTTTTAAAATAAATAATCTAATGTATAATGATAATTGGGCGTATGTCCTATCCTCAGTCTACTACATGATAAAAGTGTTTTTGTACCTACTGCATTTTAACTGTGCATCACCCGATAGGTTTACTAGTAGAAGTTGTAGATAATTAATGTCTCTGGCATTAACTTCTATACTATTAGGTATAAAGCGGCAGAGTTTGTTTGTTTGAACACGCTAATCTCTGGAACTACCAGTAAGATTGTAATTATTTCTGTCTATGACTATGTAACATCACGCTACTCGCGACGGGAGTAGATCAGTAAGCAAAGAAACGGGTGAAACCGCGCCGTGGAAAAAGCTAAGTGGGTTTAATAAGCTTAAATAAATAAAAAAGGAGGTAAAACCACATCTTTTGCTATATCGTCAGAAGAGACTAAGGAAATAATTTAGATACCAGCATTACCCACTAATTCGTTTGCCAAGAGTTAATAGATGTTTATGTCCAGATTAATAAGAATTTAAACGAATTTTAAATTTGTAACCTCCAAAAGCGCCTTACACAATACTTTTCTCAATAGAAAAACCTTTATCTAGTAATTAAATAGTTACGTTTCATTTATCCACAATTTGGATTCTCAATTTAAGTAATAATAGTTAAAAGTATTTAATAAAAGTGTTATAAAATGAATAACGAGTGCAATCAGTTAAACAATTAATATCGTAATAAAATATAATAAAAATTCTAATGGAACCGCTTTTAAGGCTGGTTCAGACGTGCCGGCTATCAAGTAACTATTACTCACGTATGTATATGTCTTTACTAGCAAGTATTAATAGTTTTTTTAATTATTATATGAAAGTTTTTGTACGGAGTAATTGCAGTCAGAGGAATAAGTAAAAAACGTTACAGTAAAAGATAATTCTAAATGCTTAATACCTACCCCACCCAGAATTTTTTTTGTTATTTGGAAATAATGAAATATCGTATCAGTGTCAAACGATCCATTGCATAAAATCGGAATCTGAAAAAAATCTTAGATTAAATATAAAGCGCATCAAACTGCAGTCTTTTCATGGTAAGCAGCATCTTCGCGAAGACCCTGGCGTTGCCGAAGAATATTAAAGACTCTGAGTCGTCCATTAGCGACAGTTACCACTTACCATCACGTGAGCTGTTTACTTGTCAACAATTAAAAAAAAAGAAAATAGAAAATGGCGTCAAGAGAACGGACCAATGAATAATGGTGGTTCATTACAGGAAAGCCTAGGTTTATGCCTGTGTTTATGTTCATTAGTGACTTTTAACTGAAATAATGGTGATAATGATATATTTTCATCTTAAAATTTTCTATTTAAAACCGTAAATGTCGAATTTCGAAATTGAAGTAGCGCTGCTTCGTCAAACAGGAAAATACGAAGCTTTTGGTTAGTGGACATCTGACGTCGAGTAGAAGCGCATTGAGAAGAATAATCAAAACTACAAACACTATAAATCACTACCCAGCTAAAATATTTAAATACATTCATGAAACTGGCTGTGTTCTTCCTGATTATTAACAATTATAATACAGCCGCGTTTTATTTGCTTTTAAACACCTTAAAGCAGACATATGCCAAGTTTATGGCCTCTAGTAACAGCCAAGGCTTACTTACACCCATAAATAGGTATCGTATATACTTCCATAACTGATGAAATAAATGAAGACGGGCGCATTACAACGATTGTATAATGATTACCCTACCATTCGTAATCTATACTATTATATAAAGCGGAACAGTTTGTCTGTTTGTTTGAACGCGCTAATCTCTAAAACTTTCGGTCTGATTCGAATAATTCTTTTTGCATTTGATAGCTAAATTCTTAAGGAAGGTTATAGGCTATGTATTATCACGCTACTGGCGACGGGAGCCGAGCAGTAACCAAAGATGTAATTTAACGCGGATGAAACCGCGCTGCGGGAAGGTAGTACGTTCATATTGCACTATTTAAACGTAATAGCTTACATCCTGATATTGGTTGGATAATAACGCTTCAATTAGTACCAAAATGACTTAATTCTGCTTGATGGGATGCTGTTAGTGGTTTATGAGTGGTACTCGCCAACCCGGTTGTTATGGTAACAACGTAACTTTAATTTAGCTTATTGGTAGCTAGAGTATAATACCAAACCTCGTCTCGTGGATCTCATACACATGGACACCGACAATAAACATAAACCTACTAATATTATAAATGCGTAAGTTTATGTGTGTTTGTTACCACTCACTCCACTCAGCGTCTAAACGGCTGCACCAACTTCGATGAAAATTTGTAGATAGATTTAGTGTCGGAGGCGGACATAGGCTACATTATATCCCGAAAACCGGTCTGGTTCCCGAAGGAAACAGAACTTATTTTACGCGTGGGAAAAGCCGCAAGGCGCAGCTTGTTTGTGGAATAAACCTACTAGGAGTTTCATCATCATCATATCAGTGAAAGAAGTCCACTGCTGGACATAGACCTCCTTGAAGTCACGACACCTTGACTGGTCCTGAGCCGCCCTCATGCATTCGTTCAGTAATACAGTCATTCGTTAATTAATGCGGTCACTAACTCATCCTCCAGATTTCTGGTTATAGCAAACCACAAATGAAACCTAAGTTCAAAAATTAAAGTCTGCCGGTTAATGACGATTTTTTTATATTTTTTTGATATATTAGCCTACCAAAGTGACTCCACCCCGCCTGATGGTAAGCAGTCAGTGGAATCTAGAAATGGTGGCCACCATACCATCTTCTTATACTGCTGGTATGGTGGCCTCCACTATGGATTAGTTAAGTTTTTAGCTTTTTCTTCTTCTAGTGCTATCCATGAGGTTGGCCGTCAGCTCAGCGAATTTAATTCTGTATTGTACCAAGCGAAGTAGTTCAATACTGGTCGATTCTCGGATGTTTCGCAACCAAGTCTTTTTTCTGCATTAAGTGCAACGCTTTTCTTCAATTTTGCCAGCTATCTATACTAGCATATAAAGCGGAAGAGTTTGTTTGTTTGTTTCAACGCGGTAATCTCTGAAACTACTATTCGGATTTGAATAACTCTTTTTGCGTATGATAGCCCAGCTCTCGAGGAAAGTTATAGGCTATGTAACATCACGCTACTGGCGACTAGAGCAGAGCAGTAAACAAAGACGCGGGTGAAATCGCGCCGCGGCAAGCTAGTAATATATAATACGATATGACAATGTACAGTCTGTTATATAATGCGTAAAACAAAAGAACTGGCAGACAATAATAAACCATTGTAGCATTTTTCTCATAGTAAAATTTACACCGATGTTTATCTCACTAGTTTGAACATATTTGCATAAACGGTTTTAGTATTATTACACTATTATGACTTTGTGTTATTTACAAAGACAAAGCAAGTAGCTTATGAGAATGGAATAGATCAAACAAAGAGAAAACCTATAGGTACAGTACCTAATCAATGGTACACAGCAATAAAAATTGAGGCCTATTTTACCCCCTTTCCTTTTTTCTCACCTCCCTCAACTCCCTTCGCCTACCTCTCTCCCTTCATGGTAGACAGCGGCCTCGCAAAGTCCCTTCTGAGTCTTCCATGAGCGACAATTAATATCATCAGGAGCCCCCCGTTTGGCTCGTCTGCTACTGTTAGCAATATAAAAATTGCTTAGAAAAGAAAATACAACACACACGCGCCACGGATAGAATAATATTTGTCTTGTTTAGCTTGACTGCTCGCCTGTCAACTGCGATGGTTATGACAAAACCACCTAAATACACTGCTGGGGTATCATAATCCGGGGTATCATGGGGTATCATAACCCGATACAAGCACTAGCTTAGTTTGGGACCAAAAGGAAACTACCTATATTGTATATTGTATGTAATTTATATTTATGTTTATTATTAAAAATAATTGATTGAATTTAAAATGATCGATTGATGGCTATGCCGACTTGCTATCATTTAACATTTTTAATCGATTTTTCATTACCCATGTAAACGCATTTACATTCAAAAAAGGGGGATAGCTCTCATGTCTTATGACGTAGATTGTTTTTTTAATTTGTTGTCCTATATCAGTGTCCTGAAGTTCACGCTTTTTTGCACTGTAGGTTATCTTTATTAGTGTCTCTTAACTCCAGCTAAAATTATCTTACAAAAGAAAAACGATGCATGTCCATTAACAAATTACAGAAATAAACGTCTTTTTAGTTTACCCAAAACAGAATTATCCAGTTATGCCTATTATGCTAAACTACTATAATTTTCTAAAGCAAAAGTCATCTAACTGAGCTGTGACCTAGAGAGCAAACACACTTCGTGCTCTGATCATAATCTTTAGTATTATAGTGCAGCAGTACAATACGGTGATATAGATGACAAATAATGATCACGAACCGACCTGAATCGCGTTCAGACCTTATTAGACCAATAGTTTGCACCCGTGCGTTTAAATAACTATTAAACATACATACATACATAACTTCACGCCTGTCTCCCATTAATGGGGTAAGCAGAGACTATAAATAACTATATAATTGTAGTAAAATGGTTGAAGACATGTACACGCAATAGGAAGGGGAAAGATTCAACAGTCTAATCTTTATCTCTTTTGTGAAGCTGTTCCTAGTAGGCTAGAAAGAACTCTTTGAACCATTTTTTAGTCTTCTTACATAACTTTATAATATACTCCTGTTGCCCGCAGCTCCATCCGCGTGAATGTCGGTAATATCGCATTTTCCATACAAACTTTCATCCCCTATTTCAACCCCTTCAAGCCGTTTTTTCGCAATACAAGATAGCCTATGTTGTTTCCTGAGGTCTATTTTTAGGCATGAAAGCGTTATAGATAGACAGACAGACAGACAGGGATATTTTCGCATTTATAATATTAGTATGGGTTAGTATGAATATGGGTTATGTCAAAGTCTGCCTGATATACCTACACAAGGTGTGAATTTTTTCTTTTAATATTCTACCACATTCACACAACGCCATCTAGCCCTAAATTAAGCAATTATATTTGCTTGTGTTATGGGTACTAAACAACTGATACAACTACTTATATACATTTTATTTTTGTAAATACATACATATTATAGATAAATTACACCCAGACACAGAAAAAACAATCATGCTCATCACACAAAGGTTTGTCCTGGGTGGGAATCGAACCCACGACCTCCGACTTAGCAGTCAGGGTCACTAACCACTAGACCAACAGGCCAGTGAATTTAAAACCTATCAAGTAGTAATGTGATTTTTTAATGTCATATGGTAATATTAAATAACAGCATAATAACTTATAACAATTATATAATACTATTTATAAACGGACGTGAATTAATTATGTACCTACACACGTAACTTAACAAATATTTTACGCTGTCACGGCGAGACAAACGCGTAAATTTACAAACCTACAAATAGTAAGATATGCTTAATATTCCTCTAAAACAGTAAAATACTCGTCGATATTTTCACAATAAACTAGAGACTATATAACTGTTATACAACAGTTAAGTTTACCGCAATAAATTATGACAATAATTGTTATAGAAAACTGTTATAAGTTGTTCTCTAATACATTTCACGGTCGGACGCAAAAACTATAATTATTTATACGACTGCTTCGGTAAAGCTGTGGTTGGATTATTCCTAGTTCGACCTAGCTTTGTACTTACATGAAAAATTCCCGGTTCGTACCAAACAATATGCTTCCTTTTTTGCGATTGTAGTTAAAGAGGCTATGGGTTTGGTTTCCACATGGACCGAATTTTGTGTTATATTGTTTCGTTTCGTGGATACTAAAGTATGCCTATAAGCTCCAGATCACCGGTGTTATTTGAACTTTTTGACTTTTAAACATGTTATTTTTATATTAACCTACCAAAACTCTATATCTACGAGCAGAATTAAGTCAACCATTCTGCAAAAGTGTCGCGTAGTCGCTTTCATTGCAGAAATCTATGACTAACAGTGATTTATTTTTATTGGATCCCAGTTTTAGATCCCATTTAACGAAGGATCCCAATTGGTATTGTAGGATACTACCTACCATCAGGTGGTTGTTGACGTGTGTCAGTGCAATAAAACATACAAAACAATATAGTAGGTACATAAGTACTAGAAGAATTTTACAACACCATAAATTTTAATTGTATGACACCAATTAACACGAATTATGTTTGCCATAAATAACCTCAGGGAACCGGGTCACTGTCGTTATGTACAAGCTAATGAAGTAAGTAAGTACTTAGTTAAAAAAAGCGCACGCATCTAATGTGTACTAACTGTTGCCGGTTTGATTCCCACGGGTAACATTTTTTTAGGATAAGTAACGATAAAAGTTTTGTGGTTTTACCTTAAATGTTGTCATGTAGAAAGTTTTGTTTAATTACGTGTTAATTTAAAAAATAATGGTGAAATAAAACTACCATAATAAGAAAATACCTCTATCTCTCACCAATCCGCCTAAACGAACGTAGTGAGCCAAATTATAGCAAATTCTTTCAATTAGAATCCCCAACGTATGTCTTAGCACAGGATATTAAGGGATTAGATACATGGGATCCAACCGAATTAACTCGACTGTATAAGCTAATTCTAAAAGACATCTATAATGTAGTTGTTTTATTTTTTTATGCAACTTTGGTAGCAAACCAGCATGCGGTTCACCTGATGATAGGTGATTACCGTAACCTATATGGCTGTTTTCTAAGCATTTCAGAAATAATGTTTCGAAAACACAACCAAGCCGTTGCCGACCATATAAAGAGTAGAGGATGAGGAAGGAAAAGGGGAAAGAAGGGGACCGAGGGGAGTAAAAATATCATCGAAACTGTTTATTAAAATCATTATGGCATTTTTTTAATGACACTTTTATCATTATAAAACAAACTCAGACTCACCGACTAGTTAGTCCGTCATAATTAAACAATGTTGTTATTAAAGTCCGAAAATAACAGTTGTATTATCAAATAGCATGCGGCTGTTACATACAAATTCGCACACATCGTTTTACATTGAAGTCGTGATAATTGTACATACAGTATGAATGAATGCAGTGACGTTCCTCGCATGCAAGCAGTGCCTTTTAGCATTCTATGAACATTTTGCACGCGATATTGATTCATTTATAGATGTTTATGTATGCGTAAGCATGCAGGAAAAGAACAATTACTATTGGAACATATCCTGGAACCATATTTGGTTATCGATTATTATTTTAATGTCAGGTTGAGACCCATCTCCTGTTTATTAGAGACCAATTTATGTGATAAATTATTTTACGGTGAATATATTCTGTTGACCTATCAAACTGTGCCCATTTTTGATCAGAATGTTTTGGCTATATTAGGTGCCTCTCTATCAAAGAAATTTAGCGAAATAAAGTGGCTGTTATAGCTCAAGAATTGCTTTTTTTAATTGACGATGTCACAAAGCTCGCAGAACTGTTGGTGATTAGGATAGTAAAGTTCTAAATCTACATAAATTCGGAATAGTTAAGCTGACTCGGGAGACGGTCATTGTAAAGATTCGTTACTTTACTGCTAATTTAATTCTAGTGTCAATTATTTTTTTGACTAAACTAACACACTAACATAATTATACGGTAAAAACCTCAGCCTATAAGTCACGGAATGCCTCACTCAAGACCCAATAAGGCAACATCCACGCGCTATATTTAGAAGGTTGTCAATGACATCATATTGTGGAAGCTGGGTTATATCAGGTACACCCACATATACGTACCAAAACTTTATAGCCAAAGGTTTAATAGATAAGAATATTGTAATAAAAATAATTAATAATACTGCCTGTGGTTCAGTAACACTGTTTACAAACTGCGGAGAGGTTTGGGGTTCGATCTCTTAGCCGGGTAAAGTGATATTGAGTTTTGTTGGTAATAAATAACTCAGAGTCTGGAATTGTGCGTAAATGTCATATTGATACTTAGTTCTAAACTTACGACATCGGATACAATGTTTATACGTATACCGCTTAATGTCTGTGTGTGAACAGCTGTTTGTCCCAGACATCAACTTTATTGAGACAACATAAACACCAACACCTCCAATAAGGTTCTATCTAATACCACCCAAGTACGACCCGTAGACGTAGCAACAATGTTTCTAAGGACCTACTAACCTTAGTGTCTGGCCGTTATTACTATTGCAGAGAAGGACTGAGCCTTGATAACGATGCTAATATATAGAGATAAAATAAGGTACAATTATATTAAATTTATCTCATTGAAGTTGTATTTGAAACTAGAAGTCTTTTTTAAATGTAGTATTTTGGTTTGGAGTAGAAACTGGTTACTAGCATCGGTTTCATAGACGAATGTACGTAACTGGCTTCTTAAGAAGAAGAATTTCTTTTTGTACGAAATTAGTTTCGTAGTAAAAAAATCAATTCTTTCCACGTAACTGGTTACGTAAGGTTAGTTTCAAAGGCGGTCCAAGGGATTTCTCTTTAATATTATATCAAATAAACTTGACTTTAAAAGACACATTGACTCATTTTTGATTTCAAACCTTGAAATTACGAGAGCTGTTTTACAACTTCAGAGACACACAAGGTTTAGAGAAAAAGCGACTATACAAACAGCGAAATAAACAACATAATTGTATATGTCTTCCATTATTTTTTGGATATGGAATAGAATCCTAAAGAAAGACAAAATAAACGTTACAGCGTTATCTACAAGAAAATGACTGTCTACCTCCATATTTTACTAAAGAAATTGATGACATATCAACAAAACCGTTCACAAACTATCAACAAGAATTAATGCAAAATAACAAACAGTTCCAACATCACTAACATATTAAAACCTTAACAAAGAGCCATCAACCATAACAGCATAACTACACAACATTTAAATCTGAAAAACAAATCTAAAGTTCACTATATAAAGTGTAATTTTCAATGCCGTCAATACGTTGTTATTCATAACAAGGGCGAATGACAACAACGTAAAGTATGAACACAATACATGATTTTTCTATATTTAGCGACCTGTTGGTGACATCATGTCAGCGAAGGCTTTGTTCAACATTTTAAAGCCTATATAGTATTTATTGTATTTTATTATGGTCAGGAATGGTCTACGTGGTCTCCGGTCTACACTGAGTGGTTTACTACTATAGAGTAATGAACCGCTCTATCTCTTTCAGTAGGAGATGTAAGAGACTACTAAGCCAAAACTACAAGAAGGCGTTATTATATACATAATATCTTAACACGTCTCTCATTAATAGGGTAAGCAGAGACTATAGAATGCCATTTGCTGCGATCCAAACATACCTCATTTGCCTCTTCAACATTCATTAATATGTACTATTTAAAGCGAAAGAGTTTATTTGTTTGAACGCGCTAAACTCTGTAACTACCGGTCAGATTTCAAAAAAATATTTTTACGTATTATAAATCTCGAGGCAGGTTATAGGATAGGTAACATCACGCTACTGGCAACGGGAGCAGAGCAGTAAGCAAAGACGCGGGTGAAAGCTAGTCTTTCAATACACACACGTCAGTTACGGGGGCTTATTTGAGTATAGAACTGCCTTACTGCGGTCACCGCTTGCCTGGTTTAAAAGGTCAAGCATTATCACCAACCTATAAGATGTCCACTACTGGGCGTAGACATGTACCAATAGAAGAGAGGTTTTGGGATAGGTTAGCTTGAAGTTTAAGTATAATTGTGGCGTTTTTTCTACTTTGGCCATTACTTAAATTGTTAGTCCATCTGGAGCAAACATAATCATGTTGTCGCTGTATAACGCATTTGTGTTATAGTGGGATAATAGTAGGCTATTATTATTTACTAGCTGCGCCCCACGGCTTCGATGGCGTATAATATGTTTTGTATCTCTCGGGAACCAGACCGATAAAAAGTAGCTGTATCTACCAATATTCCACTACCAATTTTCATCAAAATCGGTTCTGCCGTTTAGGCGCTGAGTGGTAACAAACACACCAATACAGATGCATACATACAGCCTTTCGCATTTATAATGTTAGTACTTAAGTATGATTTGTATAATGTTTTTTAAGAATGTTTTGCATTATATTCCGATCTAGATCTAGGAGAACTTTATAAACATACAATTAATGGTTACAAAGTACACCTAAAGTACGAACAAAATATTTACGTATCACAAGACTATCCTCGTGACGGTAATCACATTCACTCTCACTGGCAGTTTTCATTATTAGATTCATCAAACGAACATCAAAGTTTTAATATTAGCTTCGTTAAAACGATAAAACCAAAAATAACTGACATAAACAATCATAACAATCCAAACAATACGTAAAGCTACCTACATACAGGTCTGGAAATAGATGGGTCAAAGAAAACAAAGATTAGATGTTTGTGTCTGCGAATTGCTTTGTCTGTAGGTGGTGCCATTCAAAAGAAAATTAACAAAACAGTAAACGGATAGTGAAAACTCTATCAAAATCCGTCAAGTAATTTAGAAGATCTAAGCGTACAGACAGTGGGACTGACTTTGTTTTATAAATATTACTGCTTCAGTGGTTTATGTGTTTATGGACTGCCACGTAGAGGTCTCGAGTTCGATGCCAATGAATCTTTCAGAGCTTAATTGCTTTTACAAAATGTTATAGCATATTAATGACTGCGCTTCAGCGCCGAACGAGCAATCGGAATTTTCAAGAAACTTGGATTGAAGTTTGAATATAGAAAGCCATTGTATGTCATTCTTACCTTTTGTTGGGTCTATATCCAACTTCTTTAGGCTGTTAATGTTTGAAATATTGGCGAAAATATAAACGCCATTATATTACAATGTGTGTGTGCCACGTGCAATCGTGTATTAATAAAGCAAACAATGAATGTTCTTGTTTTGTTCGCAGGTAAATAAATCAAACTAACGTACCTACTCCATTACTGTAAATTGAGGAAATTTTGACGCACTACCATACCCACCATACCAAAGTGGTGAGTACTACGTAGGTAAGTACCGGTAAGTGCTAAAATCTGTAAATATATTGTTAACCATACTACGGCTTTACGTACAGTAACTAAGTATATTGTTATTAATATCTAATGATTTTCATAAAGTTTTCATTATTGTATAGAGTATTTATTCATAGTGTAGTTAATGTCAGTAGCACTAGAGAACAGGCGTATAATAGGCGTTTTACACACATTTAATAAACATATCATATACTGAAAAAACAATCTAATTACATTGAGAATTAAGTCCATTATCTTCATTCGTTGTAAACTAACTATCGCACACGCGCATTTCGACACGAAAACTTTTTGATAAATAAGACCGAGACTGGATTCGTACTTAATTGACTCTTTATAATTACTTTTTTACACTTAGTTATTACATCACCACGAGCAACCACGATGATTTTAAACTTGAATGAATTCTTAGATGAATAAGATATACGAAAACTATCTCTCTGCGGTTTTTAGTATAAACAAATGCGTGATTTATAGTAACATAGACATGTAAACATTTATCTTGTATACGTTTTAGTAATATTTCTATAAAACCTTGAATATAATAGCTTCGAAATTCTGATTGATTTAGGAGAGTATCACATCGCATCCTGTTTCGGTCAGCGATCGATGGAGCGACATAGCAACAGTGACGCATGCAGGTATATTGGTAATTTCAATGGAGACAGCGTTATTGCAGTGTCTGCTGCTTTTTGTATTAGGTAATAGGTATGATATTTCTGTCACCCTTGTGGTTGTTTAACAGAATCTTCCCATTTGTTTATTGCACTTATAAAGTATAAAATCACGACCGATAGGTTAACGCCATTTTTCCTCCATTCGTTGTCGTCCATCATTCTCTTGTTAACTTCGCAAATTTCGCACATTTGCTACTTCATTATAAAACTCTCTAGTTTTTGAATCACCAACTCAGTTTTCTGAAGCCAAGTATGTATGTGAAGGTTAACGCCGCATAAACAATTAGGTTACAAAAATATAAGTTCATATTCAATCCGCACAAAAATATTTTTATAAAAGTAATTCTCCATATTCTTTTATTACAATAATAAAGAAACATTAATACTGGTTTCTATAAAACAAAACATAAAACAAATGAACAGACTTCAAAATAAAATGTAAATTATTTAAAACTGTTATATAAAAGTATATTTATGTATATAAACAGAAATTATATGCTTTTAGTGTAAATATTTTGATTCGTATAAACATTTAATTATAGAATTTATTTTTTGTTTATTAACTGCTGCTGAAAAAGCTAACTGTGGGTAAAATACGATACACAAATTAGTAAATTAAAAATTCCAGAAACTCTTAGAGTGTGGCAAACATCTCATAAAGCAACTGTACCTATGTCATTGGGGCCATCGTGCTGGTAGTTTAGTTTGCCGTTATTTTATATATAAGCCCACCAAAGTGACTCCACGCTGCCTGATTTTAAGCATTCAGTGGGATCCAGAAGTGGTGGCTACCATAAAAAGACATAATCAAACTGCTAAAATGGTGATCTCCACTTTTGGACCACACTTGGCTAACAATCCGGTAGAGTTAAATAATTTTGACTAGTATTAAAAAAATAATCACCGTATTATTTTAATTCGAAAACGCATCCCGGTACATCGAACCTTTCCGCTGCCATTAAAATTTTCTGGCTCAAATCCAACCGATTAGCTTCCAACAATCGTCCGTTTGTCATACCACCTCGGTACACAAACGTCGATATTTTACGACTACGTTGATTTACGGCCGATGCATGACTTCGACACAATAAATGTTGATTGAAATTTTCGGTTGATAGCATTTTAATGGTAATAACTGTATTTGGCTCAAAACACAAACACAGCGTCACACCTTTATCCTGGCAAGAGTAAGCAGAAAAGTAGAGATATATCTATATCTGTACTATTATATAAAGTGGAAGAGTTTGTTTGTTTGAACTCTGATCTCTAGAACTAGCAGTCGGATTTGAAAAATTATATGCGTATGATAGCCCAGTTCTCGAGGAAAGTTATAAGCTATATAATATCATGCTACTGGCGACGGCAGCAGAGCAGTAAGGAAAGCGAATGAAACCGCGCCGCGGAAAGGTAGTATATTATATCTTTTTGATATCTTGCTATGACTTAAAGCCTAGTCTACACGAGGCACTGTAAATGATAGTCCTGCAACCCTCTAGCGAAGTAAATACAACTTAGCGGTAATAACATTAAGTCACTAAACCAATCAGACTCGATTGACAGGCAGGTTCACTCCGCTCCCGTCGCTACATGCACAAGAATTACTAAGAAGTTTCAGGTACATACTTGGCTTTATAGTACCGTTTCTCAGATCCTCTATCCTCTATGTATCCAAAAAGACCACAAACGTAATTTTTGTATATACGATATCTTTACTCCAACACATATCATATGAGCAACAAACACGTTTGTGTAAAATTACCTGCTAAACTATGCCAAGGTTAGACTCCATTCACAAGATTCACCCACGTGCTCTGAATAATCGATGTTATTGAATTAAAAATAATACATCAAATTAGTAGATATTGTTTTTATGAGTACGATGATGAATTATTACGACACAACCTACAAATTTTACTAGGTCGTTATGTGGGTTCTCTGAGGAACTACACCATCTCTACTGGGATAGGTATACGACACCCAAACAGTGATGGCGAAAGAGAATGGCGACTACCTTAGTAATAACTAGGGAATGGACAGAAGCCTTCGTGGCTACGATAACCACTAAGATCATAAACACTGCTATCCAACTTTTGCTTTCGGCTAATGTCAGTATAGAGGCACAGATACACTATACAAGTGGCACAGATTTCTATTTTATTCATAGAATAGATTAAAAAATGTATGGGATTGACTTAAGCTAACGCCAACATTGTCGATGTCGTTAGATTATGTCAATCCCATACTTTTTTTTTATTTTATTCTATGAATAGAATAGAAATATATTATGCTACTTCTCTAGGGCTTCTGTAAACTTACATTTGTTTTTTTATTTCTATAAGTAAAAAACAAACATTAAGTAAGAGGCTTGACGAATCTAGCTAAAGAAAATTTTGTAAAGCAATTCAACACACGGTTCATTATTCTACGCATTGACAAGAATCCACACATAAAAAAAGTGCTTTATGGTTTAGATTATGTTTACGCAAAACTCTGGTGTTTAAAAGCCTTGACATTATTTTGTATTTAAAACAAGGCTAACTGAATCCTACACAAAATTATCAATACATTTCAGTTAATAAAGCATCAATGTAAACACTACTTATTGACATAGGTAGCAGCAGAGAAAAAGAGAAGCAAAAATTCGATTTCGACTGGCCTGTTGGCCTAGTGGTTAGTGACCGTGCCTGCTAAGCCGGAGGTGGTGGGGCGATTCCCACCCAAGACAAATCTTTGTGTGATGAGCATGATTGTTTGTTCTGTGTCTGGGTGTAATTTATCTATAATATGTATGTATTTACAAAAAAAAATGTATATAAGTAATATATCAGTTGTTTAGTACCCATAACACAAGCAATTTATTATTATTATTATTAATTGTTATAGGAACAATCTTTGATTCTCTTTCTCCCAAGAGACTATACTATAGATTTATAAACATACAGGAATTTACGCGCTCATGCATTAGATATTTACATACCTTATTTTGCTTGACGTTTCGACCAGTTTTCACCGGCCGTGGTCACAAGCAGACTGGTGAGGCGATGTCACGGCTCCGTATGTGAAGTAAATTCTAGATCTACCCTCACATTTTTGTCTTTTCACGTACTATCACAAAACATGCAACGCGATAGTTTAAAAGTAAATATAATAGAGAGTTTAACAACGTGTTAGTGATTGATACTCCTGGTGTTGCACGCGCCCATAGATTCAGTAAATGCTTACCATCAGGCGGGCCGTATACTTATTTGTCACCTTAGTCATATATTAAAGTGTCTTTAGATTTCCGGACACATTTAGGCCAAATGCCTAAGACTTCTTGCAAAATATACTTGCATCATTCTCTTAGAATATAACTAGTTTATTTTATCATATCAGCCAAAAGACGTCCACTGTTGGACATAGGCCTCCCCCAATTTTCGCCACCGTGGCCGGTCGTTCGCCGTCATCCATCGGTTGCCCGCCACCCTTATAAGGTCGTCGGTCCACCTTGTGAGGGGTCTGCCGTTCGTCTGCCGCTGCCGCTGCGTCTTCCGGTTCGTGGTCGCCACTCTAGAACCTTTCTGCCACAGCGGCCGTCAGTTCTGCGAGCTATGTGTCCTGCCCATTGCCACTTTAGAGAAGCTAGTTCATTTCTATTGGTTTAATTCGCTTATGTCCCTGCAGACCCATATACGGCTTGTCTCGGTATTCAGTTGTTATAGTTAAGTATATCAATATTAATTCAGCTCACGTGCCGAGGTCACGCGTGGGTGTTTACTGTCCAATATTTACATACTATCGAAGGTATCAGACACTATTTGAGCATGTTACCTTCGTTCATTGCCTTCTTGTACCAGCAAAATAGGCGTACATGTATGATGTATTTTTTTGTTAGTTCTTGTCTTAAAGCCAAAATAGCTCAGGCACCTGATGCTCAGCACTTGCTGTAACTTGAATACTTAATGACGTGAAAAAGACGGGTTAAATGAAGACCTATTTAAGAATATATGCCTCTAGAAAAATAATATTAAAATAATCTACGCGAGATAAAATTCTATAACCATAAAACACCAAGAAATCTCCAAATATTTTGTTCATCTTTTTATTATTCTCATAATTAATTAGAAAATCAGAACCAAAATAGATGCGATCATCTCTTAACATAAAATCTGCGTCTAAAAACAAAAGAAAACAAAATTAACATTCTCACATATTATTTTTATGTTAGCAAAAAATACACTCATCATTATCTGGCATCCAAATAAAAACTATAGTGTCATCTTCAGTGCTTATATCAGTAGTAGAAAAAACTAACTGGTTGGTAAAAAAAAATAGTGGGAGATTATGTTTTGAAGCAAGTTTTAATTAATATAAAATCAAATGTGTTGTTTTTGGGTGATGTTAAAATGGGTTTTAAATGGGTAAAATTTTAGATGAGGATATTTTTGTGTGTTTCAAGAAGAGTGACAGGTTATCATCTTTCTGACATTACAAGGAAATGTTGCCATCTGCAAGTGATGACGGGAGATATTAAAGAGACTGTTTGTTTTTCTATAGCATTACATAAAGTGGCAGAGTTTGTTTGTTTCTACACGCTAATCTCCTAAACTACCAGTCAGATTTGAATAATTTTATGTGATAGCCCAGTTCTTGAGGAAGGTTATAGGGTATGTAACATCACGCTACTGGCGACGGGAGCAGAGCAGTAACCAAAGACGCGGGTGAAACCGCGCTGAGGCTAGTTATGATATTAATTATAGCTAGTACTGATTGGTCCATACAATGCTTGACTTTTAAAGGTAGCAGGAAAATGTGATCCCTCTAACACAGAATACGCGGCGTCTTACAAGTAAGTCTGATGCTATTACAACCACTAATTCACTTGTTAAATCTTGTTAATATCTATGGTAGACATTTGAAATCTTTGGTAAAAATACCTATGTTATATATGATACTTAATATACTTGTTCCATTTAGAATACATTTATCTATACTTATTATATAAACCGGAAGAGTTTGTTTGTTTGTTTGAACGCGCTAAACTCAGAAACGGATTTGAATAATTATTTTTGCGTTTAATAGCCTAGTTCATTAGAAAGGTATAGGCTATGTAACATCACGCTACTGGCAACGGGAGCA
Source organism: Parascotia fuliginaria (assembly GCA_963082885.1). Classification (NCBI taxonomy): domain Eukaryota; kingdom Metazoa; phylum Arthropoda; class Insecta; order Lepidoptera; family Erebidae; genus Parascotia; species Parascotia fuliginaria. Next base: position 15,530,034 of record OY720182.1, read on the forward strand.
TAACAGCTACTTGTAAATATCCGTGTTTAAGTGCCTAGTAAGCCCTAGGAACTTTTTACAATATGATTTTACTTTCAAGACTTTAAAATTAAATGAATGTTTCCATTTGTACATCAAGATATACTGAATATACAAGAATTAATGGCTTCTAATTAATTACAGGGTAGGCAACTGATATTTAACTGACATTCAATCTAAAACTGGCTCAGATAAAGTTTTTATCTTAAGTAATTTTTTGCCTGTCGTTAATATTGTATGCATTTAAAAACCATATGTGCTTGTGCTTAATTACGCATTTTTGTATGGTCTAAATTATGAAAGACTTACTTATTACTAATGATAATGATAACGACTTCATCGAACGAACGTCTTGTCGTTCAGGGCAAAGTAGAGGGCACCAGAGGGCGAGAGAGGTCACCCAGGAGATGAACCGATCAGGTGAAGTCTGTTGTGGGTGGCTCCTTGAACGAGTGTAACAGGATGGCCGCCACAAGAGAGAAGTGGCGGATGATCGGGTGGCGAATAACATCTGCCTCTACGCCAGTCACATCCTGATGACCACGACCGCTCTGTCAAGAGTGTCACGACGAAGAAGAAGAATTTATTACTTGGTAAAATAATGTAGAATATTCATCTACTTCTTTTATTTTAGTGTGTTAGTAGTGAAAGAGTTCTCTGAACTATTAACATCACTCATATGCCTCAGGATTCTATGCAACGAAATTTCGTGTCTTTTTTTACTAAATAAATAAAAAAATTAAAACAATTTACCTTCTCACTACTGTCTTCTGTATTCTTATTACATACTTTTAATTTTTTACACTACTTACTTAGATAGCTCAAATTTATTTTTAATATTATATCGTACTGAGTCTCAGTGCCTTTTGATATGCTTTTTGAAAAAAAAACCGAAATCAAGGAGGGTAATGTTTTTCGTGCATATGTATATATGTATGTGTATTTCTTTGGCACGATCTACAGCCTAAATGGCTAATGGATTTTAAGATATGAGGTGTCGTTAGATCCGTAATGATTGTGGAAGTGACATAAAATTTCAATGTACCGTCAGCACGAGAGAAAAATGGGTTTTTTCTTTTCACTTTGTTTTAGGCACGGGCTGTTTGATTTTATTTTAAATGATACATATTGCTTGTTAAAAGATTATTTTATTAGAGTTACCACATTTGTTTCACAAACGTTGTTAGTTTTATTTAATTGTATAAAATTATATAACTCTCCTCACATTCTACTTACTGCACCTTATTATAAGGCCATTCTTCAAAAATAAGATCTTAAAACTCAGACCAAGCTCCAATCTTACATAAACCAGTTCTGTATTCCGTAGTGTTTACAGAACGAGTCCTGTAGGTCACACTAGAGCTTCAAAACCGTCCTCCACGACCGGTTGACTCACCTTTATAAGTCGTCAGGTTATGGCGTCATCAATGATGGGAGTCACCTATTTTTAGCAATGGCGGATTACATCGATGTTTTTACGTATTTATATTAATTTTTGTTGGTTTAGTGGTATTTTTACGTGTACGTATTTTTGATGAGATATGGAAAATATTATTTATTTATAGCCATTGCTTGAACTCTGGTGTATAGTTAATTTATTAACATAAAACATTACAAGATATTTGTCATCTGAGACATTAATCAGATATGAATTTTGCAAATATGCAAGCAAGTTTTTTTAAAGGCCATTACAAGCCTCTTGGCTTAATACAGTAAAGGTCAGATACGAACTTTATTATTATATATTTGATACATTCATTTCATGAACCAAAAAAGAAGTGTCTAAAAAGACGACTAAATATCAAGGAACGTTATTTGCGTTTTGAATATCCTTCTATTGCGATCATCAACCGCTTGACATGTATGATAACCATGACATGACGTTCTACTCCTTTTGAGAAGGCTCCTGTACAGTAGTGAATGTCTTCAGACCATTAAAAAGTTTTCCATCGAACTACTTAAATATGTTTTTAAATAGGGATAGCATTTTATAGATTCTGGTATTTTGTATCGTGTTGACCAAGCACACAAAAATTAAGGACGACAATTGATATGCCGTCTACAATCAATCTTGTTTTTGTCTTTTTTGAGATCACAGCCGTCAAGTTTTTGTTTTATAAATATATTTTTAATTCCATTAATTATATTTTGAAGGTTGCTTACAACACTCTCTGAAGCTAACTTTCACATGAGGTTGCGTTTAGCAATAAGTCGTATATACTTTTTATACTGATTATCGCCAAACTAAAGGTTTTGACTGAAGTAATATACGTAATATTGCGTTAAGTCCATTGAGTTACCAACTCGGTCTTTGCCAATATTCTTTTCTCACAATCATTTTCTTTTCTTTGTATTTATTAGCATTAGGGTAAACTTTTACATTTGTCTGTTTTTCATTAAATTTTTATCTTGCCTTTTAATCACCATTATTTACAGCCTGGACATAAGTATCTTTTAGTTTATACCAAATACCACGTTCTTGTGTATCTATGTTCGACCCGTTATAGCTATAATATCATCCTCTTCTTATTTTACCAATCTACTATGTATTGTGGACGTTCATCTACCAACTTATCAGAAAGAGCTACAAGATGTATGAACGTGTTAAAAACGTTAGATTGCAGTTATCTGTCTGTTAATCGTGATAATGGCGAGAATGTGTTCCTAGAAGCATTCATTGTAGCGAAGCCGTCTGTTCAATAATGTAATTTTACGCTTTGATTCGAGACGTTACTTGTAGCTTGTTTAGATTCTATTTTATCTAAATCTTTCTGTTCGTCTTCTTTAACGGTTCATACGAGTTTTGTACTAAAAATCCGAATTCCATTTACAGATTATACTGTTATTGTAGTTGATAGTGAAGTAATATCGCGAATAATACAGTTTCTATCTTAAAATGTTTACTTTTCGAATTTAGAATTAATAAGGTTTTTTTCCACAGCTGTCGCATTATGGTCATCAAGTGAGACATGGTAATGGACCATAGCACCTAGAATATAGTAGTCCGTTTTTCTAATATCTTTGCCTGCCGCCATCACTGTATTAAAAATTAAATACTAAACTTGCGCAAGATCCTACTATCTCTACAGAACGCCTCTCAGTATCCGCTTGTATTTTATCCTATCCTACGATGGTTCTTGATTCCAGTACTCTCACACCTGAGATTTATTAGTGTTTGTTCATAGGTAACAACTTAATATCTAGTGAAATGTTGTTCTTGTATGATATCTAATAAAATACTAAGGTTTATATTATTCAATTTAGCTCAATGTTACATTGTTTCTAAAAACCAGAACTAGAAATTGAAATCAATTTGTAGTCTCGTGATACGGTGATAAATTTCAACTAAATCAGGATGTTTGAACAACTGCTAATAAATGCCTTGTTTGCTTATATTTGCATACTATACTTCCGTAAACTTCTAAGTGTCATGATGTCATCAGTTATTTGATCAGAAGTTTTTATTTTTGAAGAGATTCGGTCATCAGTTATAAAAGCGCTGGACATAAACCTCTTACATACGAAAAAAAATTGCATGATTTTCATTGTTATAGTGTGTTAGCTGATAGGTACCTATTTCTTTAATTGCTTCGTAAGATAATCAAGGATAAAGGTGGAAGTATCCTATATACTAGACCAAAGAACACAGCCAAAAGAATACAGTAATAGCTGCCCTGTTAAAAAATGAATAAAAATTGTATCATGGGACACAATAGGGTTTAGCTAGTGTACCAATCGATAACCTAATTTTATTTTACTTTGTTCTAGAAAGAAATGATTTTTATTTTTTTAATAATTTCTAAAGAGATTAGTGGCAGGTATTTTGCATTTTTCGATCGCCTTCATTACGCTTTTCTTTCATTCCCTTCTAGAATTGATAAACCTATCAGTCACCTGTTCATCATGTTAGATTTCTTAATGTCTTACGATTTGCTAATCCTCTATAATTATATTATTTTAATTTGTCATAAGTACGCTATCCATATCATACCAAAGTGATCGATCGAGATAGTGACATGGTATCGATCGTTTACCAAATAACGGTCAATCGCCGATAATCTTATATCCAACGATTTGTTTAACTTACTACATGACGCTTATCGTAACTCAACTGATCTTAACAAGACATTGTGTGGTCCAAGTGAGAGGTGGTAGCGGTTCTATGTAGGTATTTATTTGTCTAAAGCGTAATTCAATGTCACAAAAAAATTTAAGATTTGTTGAGGGTTATGTGAGCATATGAAAGAAAGAATAATGAGAAAAGAATAATGTATAGAAAACAGCTTTCTCTCTGAATTGAAAAGGTTATTGAAGTGATAGGACAGTCGCACTAGGTATCACACGGCAAAATTTCCTTGACATTGACAAGGCAAAATTGACCTTTAATCTTCAGAGGCTATCAAAATATCATACTAGTATTCCTATTAATATTATCAATGCGAAAGTTTGTGAACACATACGACACACACGTGTGTGTGTGTGTGTGTTTATCATAAAAAAGTAATGTGAATCAAATGCTCTATTTAAAAATCGCTACCTCTTGTACCTTGAAACCATTCGTCACAAACTAACGGAGTTCAGTCATTACACGGTGTTCAGAGATTGACAGTGTCATAGCTATTACGTTTTGCGGTTACCTGTTACTGCAGACGCAAGCAGGCAATGTTAGGCCGCCTAGGCTCTAGGAAACGAAGCACCATTGTAGCTGGCCTACTTTTGTGTTATTAAGTTTTCCGTTTAGTGGAATAGGTGAGTAGTTATAGTTAAAAGTGGTTATAGACAAATAAGTAGCCGGGTCGACAGATGTGCGAGATTAAGAATATTTGTCGCGGACAATGTGAATGTTTATACTGCACAAATTATAATTGAACATTTAATCGTTTATTTATTTAATCTTAATCTTAATCGTTAGTAGATTAAGACTCAAATGTGGTGAATACTGCGACATACTGCTATAATGAGAGTGCCGGAGGCCTAAATTCCTCCCTTTCCTTTTTCCTCACCTTCCTCAATCTTTCACCTACCCCACTCCCTTCACGGTAGGCAGCGGCTTCGCTGAGTCCCTGGCATTGCAGGAGCAATGCTAGAGACTGAATCTGGGTCGTCCATGAGCGACAGTTACCACTTACCATCACGTGGGCTGTTTGTACGTCTACCACTAACGGCGATAAATAAAATAGTAAAATCTTTCTTAAAATAATGTGAATTACCTCCCTACTTATCAAGTTTGTTTTGAACATAACAAACATTCAGTTACATTACCACGAAAACAAAAATGAGGAAATTAGGACTTCATGAGAATATTGTACATCATTAATAACAGTCCTTTATGAGCCTATTTTAGTTTGCCGATCCCATAATTTACTTTTCCTTCACTACTAAAATATTAATACGACCTTTCTATTTATAAATTCAACTAACTTAAAATACACCAGAGATAAAGTTTACACTTAATACGTGCAAGAAAAAAAAACTAAATTGATTAAACAAATGACACTCCCACTACGGTAATAAGTGTAATAACAGTAGATACGACTAGGCTTGAACAGATAAACGATTAATTAGTAGGCAAATTGTATGCGGGAACCAAGATCGGGAATGTGGGAACGAGACGCTTGGAGTGAGATAAATAGCACAACATAAGTTATGTGTGGATTGTTTAAGTTTCTGATATGTTTGCTATCTTGGTAACAGTTTAGAAAGTTAGGCATCGATTGTACAGTCTAGCGATTAGGATACTCGCTTCGCGTAAAGAAGCGAATTTGCATTTGTATTTGCAAACTCACAACATTGCATGTATTACCTATATTTTAACTCGGACAAAATTTATAGCCCAAAATATAAAATTGTATAAAATCCAAAATAAGTTATGGAACAATGCCACTTCATCTAATGGGTATCGTGATATGCAATTGAGGATATACCTATCAAGTAAAGAGCAACAATGAATATCTCTACAGTAGTACTTACGTACTTACTTAATATCATCCTATTGCAATTTTGTGCCAATCGTGGTGACTGTAGACAATGCTTATTCACCTGTCTTTAGAAGAGAGTTAATCCAGCAATGAACGTTGTTCGTCATGCTGATCATGTGAATCTAGAACGAAATATTAAACCAATATGTTTTTAACTAGGTCAAAGAATCATGATGAATAAACACATCAATTTCACTAAAATTCGATTCGGCGATCATACGGTAAACAGAATATTCAAGGTTTGATTTTGTTTGGCTAGTGAAATGTTTCACTTTTGAATACTCAACTCTCGAACTCAAGAATCACATCATCAGTCTCAGGCTACTGCTGGACATAGACCACGCCTAACAGTAGAACTTTACCATATTCATCTCGCTAGGCAGGCGTATTAGTGACCGCTGTTGCAAATTAGTAACGCAAAGATCGCGTCTCTAGATACAAAAGTTGTTTACGAAATAAAATAAAAATTCTGTGCGTTTACTGCCATACTAAAGTGGGACTGAGCTGGACACATTGTGGCATGCACAACGCATAGGTGGCACACATAGTCACAAGTTTGGTGCCATAAGATGGTCGCTGAAGCCGAGGGCAACCAAAGAGACGTTGGTGTGACGACTTTGACGCCTTTTGCGATGAATGACCGGGAAGTACTGCCGAAAGGGGAATGTAGAAGTCCCAGGGAGATCCGTTTACCTAGCAGTGGGACACAAAAACAGTATAACAAAAAAAAACTGTGCATAGCACTTCTTCAAAAGTCTAGGCTATCAATGCTAATTTAATTCTAAAATTAAACAATTTTACTTTAATAACCTGTTCTATATCTCTGACGAAGAATGGCGTATCTACATAAGACAAGTTATTCTAAAACATTCCTAAATGCAAAAGGCATAGGTGCATTATTTCCCGTATCATTTGTCTTCTAGCTGCCCCATTCTTTCCTCGCCCGACTATTTTGAAAACCACGAACTCAACGAAGCAGTCATCTAATATTTATGTGGCCTTAATATAAAACAAACTCAAACAATGCCAATTTAACAGACTAGTTAACATAGAGGTCACTAAATCGCACTAAGATATGCTAATACGATTCATTTTACTTGGTTCCAAAATCTAGTTGTCACTAGAAAACGAAAGGGACTTCGTGCTTTCGTCTAAAGGGTAGGCAGAAATATAGGTATAACACTCAAGTTTTGCTAGGTATGTTATTATATCTCATGTAAAGGGAGTGAAACTGATTTATATACAATTGCAAATTTTCTTATAGAATTACCTATTTTAATCGCTTTACATACACCACACAGGCAAGAGAAAGTGATAACAAATATGAGACACGAGGAGCCCAGTACGGATGCTAGTGCAAAATATTGTATTATAATTAATAATAAAAAATTCTACTATATAAAGATTTAAATAGTTGTTATGCCATTAAACTCATAACAAAGTCTATCTATCAAATAAACAGTATTTCCCCATAGTTAGCGTAAATTTGTCCCATCTATAAATTGCAACATTTCTGTACTATAAAATAAACTACTATAAAAGTTTATAATCTGAGAACTAAATTTATTTTTAAACTTAACGTTTTCGCCTGTCATTTTAACCCTAGCTTTAGCTAGTACAAGCATAAAATGTCTGACAACTTTGTTATCAGCAACACCCTATTATAGTTAATTCCCACCATTATCGCGTAGTGTGAACTTCACAAGTTACCGTACACGAGTGTCACGGCCTATGAAGTTCAAGTTTAAGTATTTCGGTTCACGCAATTACCGACCCAGATCACAACTGGGCCGTAACTACTTAAATTAACGTTAACCATAACATTATGGTACTTGATCTTTACTTTGTTGGTTTTTTGTATGTTTTATTAATGAGGAAAACTTGAAATTAAAAATTTTTCGGGTAGATACTATATTTATTCTTTCTATCCACATCGAAAAAAATACACTAATATTTTCGTCTTTTTGTCTTCCTAATCATTCTAATTCTTTCTCTCTTCTGTCATGTAATAGTACTCTACGTTTGACATTTTTGTTGCGAATGGTGACAGAAAAGAAACCCGTCCAACTAATATTAGTGTTGTTTAAGAATTACTTTCGGAACAAATGTTAGATATTTTCCTTTACAAGCCATAACCATCACAATACAAAATAACTTGAGAGAATCAAATAATTAACACGTCAAACAAAAGAAATCTATTTTAGACTATCACCCACGTAACTTTCATGGCTATCAGTCCTGTCACTTCTGTCATTCCTGTCAGTTTGACAACTCAAGTGCATGTGTCACTATATGACGTTTAGTGAGTAGATATGAGCATTAATGTGCTCCAGCGAAATAAAGCGTATTATACTTGTATAATTAGTGTTACCTTGTTCTGTGTAGTTGTTGTATTATTATTATTTTTATACAATTCCATATGTATTCTCATTAGTACTATTCATGAAAACAAAAAGTCATATAATAATTTTATTTATTGAATAAAAAAGAGAATACAACGATTACAAAATAAAATAATAGGTTTACAAAAGAATAGATATTACTACAAATAAAAAATTCATAATAAGGTATATTTTAATCATATTTTCATCATATTTAAAGGAGTAACTATTATATAGGTTAAATTTGCGAATAAAAATATATAAAACATTAGTTTATACAAAACATAATAAAAATTATAAAAACAAGTAAGTAAACAAAATATTGGTAAAGAAGTATAGGTAATTATAATGTAGATACTTATATACGTTAAATCTCGTTGATTACATTATGTGCACATTTGTACAATTAACAATATTACTCGTCAATGCACTTGCAGTCATCGCAACGTACGATGGTTCCCTTCTCGTTTTTGCATATGCAGATGCAAGACTTGCCATCAGTTGGAAAGCATACACAGCCGGACTTGTCGCACTTGCAACCATCGCATTTGCAATCATCACACTTCACAAGCTTTCCTTGGTCGTTTTCGCATACACAGATGCAACAATTTCCATTAGTGGAAAGACACGCGCAGCCAGCCTTATCACACATGCAATCGTCACACTTACGACCAGACTCTCCAACCTTGCCATCTACGCACTTGCAGTCACCGCAACGTACGATGGTTCCCTTCTCATTCTTACAAATGCAGATGCACGACTTGCCATCAGTTGGAATGCATACACAACCGGACTTGTCGCACTTGCAATCGTCACATTTACAGTCATCACACTTTACAAGCTTACCTTCATTGTTTTCGCATACACAGATGCAACAATTTCCGTCAGTGCGAATACAGATGCAACCAGCCTTATCACACTTGCAGTTGTTACACTTACGACCAGACTCTCCAACCTTGCTATCAACGCACTCGCAGTCACCGCAACGTACAATGGTTTCCTTCTCGTTCTTGCAAATGCAGATGCACGACTTGCCATCAGTTGGGATGCATACGCAGCCGGACTTGCCACACTTGCAACCGTCACATTTGCAGTCATCACACTTTACAAGCTTTCCTTCATTGTTTTCGCATACACAGATGCAGCATTTTTCATTAGTCGTAAGACACACGCAGCCAGCCTTATCACACATGCAATCGTCACACTTACGACCAGACTCTCCAACCTTGCCATCTACGCACTTGCAGTCATCGCAACGTACGATGGTTCCCTTCTCATTCTTGCAAATGCAGATGCACGACTTGCCATCAGTTGGAATGCATACACAACCGGACTTGTCGCACTTGCAATCGTCACATTTACAGTCATCACACTTTACAAGCTTACCTTCATTGTTTTCGCATACACAGATGCAACAATTTCCGTCAGTGCGAATACAGATGCAACCAGCCTTATCACACATGCAATCGTCACACTTACGACCAGACTCTCCAACCTTGCTATCAACGCACTTGCAGTCACCGCAACGTACAATGATTCCTTTCTCATTCTTGCATATGCAGATGCAAGACTTGCCATCAGTTGGGATGCATACACAGCCAGACTTGTCACACTTGCAACCGTCACATTTGCAGTCATCACACTTTACAAGCTTTCCTTCATTGTTTTCGCATACACAGATGCAGTATTTTTCATTAGTCGTAAGACACACGCAGCCAGCCTTATCACACATGCAATCGTCACACTTACGCCAAGACTCTCCAACCTTGCTATCTACACACTTGCAGTCATCGCAACGTACGATGATTCCTTTCTCATTCTTGCAAATGCAGATGCAAGACTTGCCATCAGTTGGGATGCATACGCAGCCGGACTTGTCGCACTTGCAACCGTCGCATTTGCAATCGTCACACTTCACAAGCTTTCCTTGGTCGTTTTCGCATACACAGATGCAGGATTTTCCATTAGTGCGAATACAGAAGCAGCCAGATTTATTGCACTTACAGTTTTCACACTTCGATCCAGACACACCTGCTTTACCATTCTTACACTTGCAGTCAATGCAACGTATAATCTCGCCCTTCTCGTTCTTGCAAAGGCAGATGCAAGACTTGCCGTCAGTTGGGATGCATACACAGCCGGACTTGCCGCACTTGCAACCGTCACATTTACAGTCATCACACTTTACAAGCTTTCCTTCATTGTTTTCGCATACACAGATGCAGCATTTTTCATTAGTCGTAAGACACACGCAGCCAGCCTTATCACACATGCAATCGTCACACTTACGACCAGACTCTCCAACCTTGCCATCTACGCACTTGCAGTCATCGCAACGTACGATGGTTCCCTTCTCATTCTTGCAAATGCAGATGCACGACTTGCCATCAGTTGGAATGCATACACAACCGGACTTGTCGCACTTGCAATCGTCACATTTACAGTCATCACACTTTACAAGCTTACCTTCATTGTTTTCGCATACACAGATGCAACAATTTCCGTCAGTGCGAATACAGATGCAACCAGCCTTATCACACTTGCAGTTGTTACACTTACGATCAGACTCTCCAACCTTGCTATCAACGCACTTGCAGTCATCGCAACGTACAATGATTCCTTTCTCATTCTTGCATATGCAGATGCAAGACTTGCCATCAGTTGGGATGCATACACAGCCAGACTTGTCACACTTGCAACCGTCACATTTGCAGTCATCACACTTTACAAGCTTTCCTTCATTGTTTTCGCATACACAGATGCAGTATTTTTCATTAGTCGTAAGACACACGCAGCCAGCCTTATCACACATGCAATCGTCACACTTACGCCAAGACTCTCCAACCTTGCTATCTACACACTTGCAGTCATCGCAACGTACGATGATTCCTTTCTCATTCTTGCAAATGCAGATGCAAGACTTGCCATCAGTTGGGATGCATACACAGCCAGACTTGTCGCACTTGCAACCGTCGCATTTGCAATCGTCACACTTCACAAGCTTTCCTTGGTCGTTTTCGCATACACAGATGCAGGATTTTCCATTAGTGCGAATACAGAAGCAGCCAGATTTATTGCACTTACAGTTTTCACACTTCGATCCAGACACACCTGCTTTACCATTCTTACACTTGCAGTCAATGCAACGTATAATCTCGCCCTTCTCGTTCTTGCAAAGGCAGATGCAAGACTTGCCGTCAGTTGGGATGCATACACAGCCGGACTTGCCGCACTTGCAACCGTCACATTTACAGTCATCACACTTTACAAGCTTTCCTTCATTGTTTTCGCATACACAGATGCAGCATTTTTCATTAGTCGTAAGACACACGCAGCCAGCCTTATCACACATGCCATCGTCACACTTACGACCAGACTCTCCAACCTTGCCATCTACGCACTTGCAGTCATCGCAACGTACGATGGTTCCCTTCTCATTCTTGCAAATGCAGATGCACGACTTGCCATCAGTTGGAATGCATACACAACCGGACTTGTCGCACTTGCAATCGTCACATTTACAGTCATCACACTTTACAAGCTTACCTTCATTGTTTTCGCATACACAGATGCAACAATTTCCGTCAGTGCGAATACAGATGCAACCAGCCTTATCACACTTGCAGTTGTTACACTTACGATCAGACTCTCCAACCTTGCTATCAACGCACTTGCAGTCACCGCAACGTACAATGATTCCTTTCTCATTCTTGCATATGCAGATGCAAGACTTGCCATCAGTTGGGATGCATACACAGCCAGACTTGTCACACTTGCAACCGTCACATTTACAGTCATCACACTTTACAAGCTTTCCTTCATTGTTTTCGCATACACAGATGCAGCATTTTTCATTAGTCGTAAGACACACGCAGCCAGCCTTATCACACATGCAATCGTCACACTTACGACCAGACTCTCCAACCTTGCCATCTACGCACTTGCAGTCATCGCAACGTACGATGGTTCCCTTCTCATTCTTGCAAATGCAGATGCACGACTTGCCATCAGTTGGAATGCATACACAACCGGACTTGTCGCACTTGCAATCGTCACATTTACAGTCATCACACTTTACAAGCTTACCTTCATTGTTTTCGCATACACAGATGCAACAATTTCCGTCAGTGCGAATACAGATGCAACCAGCCTTATCACACTTGCAATTCACACACTCACCACCAGACTTGCCTACCTCGTCACCTACGCACTTGCAGTCACCGCAACGTACAATGGTTCCCTTCTCGTTCTTGCAAATGCAGATGCACGACTTGCCATTAGTTGGGATGCATACACAGCCGGACTTGTCGCACTTGCAACCGTCACATTTGCAATCATCGCACCTTACTAACTTTCCTTGAGTGTTCTCGCAAACACAGATGCAGGATTTTTCATTAGTGCGAATACAGACGCAGCCAGTCTTATCGCACTTGCAGTTTTCACACTTAGATCTGGACACACCTGCTTTGCCATCCTCACACTTGCAGTCATCGCAACGTGTAATCTCGCCCTTATTGTTCTTGCAAAGGCAGATGCAAGACTTGCCGTTAGTTGGCATGCATACACAGCCGGACTTGTCGCACTTGCAACCGTCGCATTTACAATCATCACACTTCACAAGCTTTCCTTGGTCAGTTTCGCACACACAAATGCAGCAATTTCCGTCAGTGTGAATACAGATGCAACCAGCCTTATCGCACTTGCAATTCACACACTCACTACCAGACTCTCCAATCTTGCCATTTTCGCACTTGCAGTCACCGCAACGAACGATGGTTTCTTTCTCATTCTTGCATATGCAAATGCAAGACTTGCCATCAGTTAGGATGCATACACAGCCGGACTTGTCGCACTTGCAACCATCACATTTGCAATCATCGCACCTTACTAGCTTTCCTTGAGTGTTCTCGCAAACACAGATGCAGGATTTTCCATTAGTGCGAATACAGACGCAGCCAGCTTTATCGCACGAACAATTCTCGCATTTACGGCCAGCCTTATCTACATTGCCGTCCTCACACTTGCAGTCACCGCAGCGTACAATTATTCCTTCATCATTGATGCAGAGGCAGATGCAGGATTGTCCTTCAGTTGAAATACAGACGCAGCCAGGTTTGTCGCATGTGCCGCACTCCTCCCCGGCACACTGGCAAGACTTCTCACACTGACAGTTATCACAGCGAGCAATCTTGCCATCATCGTCCTTGTATACGCAGATACAAGATTTTCCATGGGTCAGGATGCAGATGCATCCAGCCATGTCACATTTCTCAGCCTTTTCTTTAGGATCGCAAGAACAGTTTTTACACACTTTAATATTGCCCTTAGAGTCGCAGCAAACGCAAATACATTGAGCTCCTTCGCTTGGAACACAGACGCAGCTGCTATTCTCACACACCCCGGCTTCATTGCACTTGCATACTACAAGTTTTCCATCCTTCTTGCATACACAGATGCTATCCTTCCCGTTAGTTGGGATGCAGACGCAACCCGCCTTGTTACATTTCTTGAACGTCTCTCTGCACTCAGCAGCGTTCTCGCATCCGCACTCTTCAGTAGTCTTAACCTCGCCTTCTTCATCTACGCAAACGCAGAGGCAAGGCTTCCCTTCAGTTGGCAGGCAGACGCAAGACTCGTCGACGCATTTCCACTCGTTCTCGCCAGTTTTAACCGGCTTGCAGTCGTCGCATAACACGATGTTTCCTTGTTGGTCCTTGCTCACGCAGACAAAAGGTTTCCCTTCAGTAGGAATGCAGACGCATTCAGTCGTAGAGGCGACCAGGATTTTCTTGGTGGATACTTTGCAGCAAGACATGATGATTTCTTTCAGTTCTGAAAAAAGTAATAAAACGTCTTATTAATTATCATTTTGCAATGTTCAAAGTAAATGTTTACCATGACATAAATTTTATGTTTTTGCGACATCATTAGCATAGAAAACCAATTAATTCTTATTTATATTTTGTTTATACATAATACTAGACTATATGGGCAATCCCATTAAGATAAGATTATAAGATATGATTTGATGCTTTTTATCTTGTTTAACGTTACTGTTATCACTAAATCACAAATGGCAATCATACGACGACATGGACAATAACGATTATGTTCTCTCCATTTTAAATGTTATTTTTTAAAACATATCTCGATGATTTGAACTATGACCAAAAGAGAAACTGATAAAATATTATTCATACAATATATCATCAAGGCTATATCATCAAAAGGATAGGCAGAGATTTACCTTATACTTTGCTTACTACTGACTACTACAATATAGGTTCATATCAGGTGCAATATAACTACGGGCAAGTTTATTAATATGTATATAATATTAGGTATATATTTAAAAAACTATTGGACTGAATGAGAGTTTCACTACATACATATTTAATAACTGACCTACGCATCTTTAACAACACAGTAGCTGTTATTTTCGCTAGGTACCTAATGGATTACTGTGTAAAAATTACAACTTATGTTATTAAATGTAATTTAAAACTTATTTGGAAAAAAACTTAAAACATCTTTATTATACACAAACTATTTTATTTGGACATTACTGACTAACGCTAAAAGAAAACATAACTCGTGAGTAAATCTGGCCTTAAAAAGTTTAAAATTGCTAAGCAAGCTCGGCGATCAATGCTCATGCTTTCTCTGTATGAAAAGAGACCTTGTGCCCAGCCGTCGGACAGTTATACAGAGTGGTATATGGTTAGATATTAAATAGCCCGTAGTGTCTATACCGGCCAGCCAACATCATTAGCCCCGCTGTAAGATAGGCCTTTCCCAAAGGGATGAGCCATCTAGTGCACAATAGGGTCTCTTACACAGGGACGTGATAACCATAGTCACATTTACAGGCCAGTACCTATTACACAAAACAAAAATAAATAAAAAGTATTAAAACTCACCTCTTCAAAACACGAAAACGAAAAATGTAAATAAACAGTAGTAGTTATCAACACACGAATACTATCAGAGACAGTTGTTGAATGATAACACGGCCACACGGTCCACAGTTTATATATTTATCAATATATTGTGACGGGCGCAAACTGATTACAGTACTAAGTGTCGCTCGCAACGCGCGGAGTGCAAAGTGAGTCATTACGTGACGTGTGAACTTAGGCTGTGTCGTGTGCTATGTGGCTATTACGTAGTGTTTATATGGGGTAGAAGAGAATGATCTACTATGTAAATAAGAAGCGTTGATTGCAAGAAGAAGGAGGTTTCGATTGGCATTCCTGTATCCAGAATTTAAAGATTTTCATACTTACATACTACAGTATTTATAAATCCTTTTTAGTAAAAAGAAAGAAAGTACACATGAGAATGACAATATTTGGCCTACACACACACTGCGGTCCCACTGAAGTAGTTCTTCTATTTAGTTTGTTAAAATAAGAAAAGGTCTTCTGGGGCTCCCATACCCAGAACCTAAGGACTTCAAACTTTAATAAGATTATACTAGCACTCATCTGGGTTAGTCTGATCCATATGTGGACAGCCTCGACGTATTATGGACACTAAAGAAATTTCTAGTTCAATAAGTAAAGTATAACTCATTAATTTCAAAGACCCTAGATGAACTCAATAGCTAATAATAAACACTTGTAAACGTAAATATTACTAGAACAAAATGTCAACCAATTGACTTAAAGCCGCACCGGTTAATTGACCATCGTGTAATAAAAACAAGAAACAGCGGTCGGTTTATTTTAACAGCCTAAATATTTTAATAATAAGATTAGAGGTCCCAGAGAATTAGAGTAAAGAAATTACGTGCGTTTTAAATTTACGAGTGTAAATAAATAAACAAATAGATTTGACTATTTGCGAACATGTCGAAAATATTATAACATCTAAATCAATTCTAGAAATGTGTAATCATCTCATTTTGTTCCATTTTTCTATTCTCTAAGTACTTATATTTAAAATGACTAATGTAGTGTATCGTAAAGGTAGTTGTTTTTTAAGAGAAGATAAAAGCACTAGAGATGAAACTGTACCATAAGATTTTTTTTAACGGTCACAGTACCTCCCCTCGGCGCACATGTTTGCAGCGTATACAGTGTTTAGTGCCGTGTGCACAACACAACCTCGTCAGAACTTCGTCGAATAAATAATTATTTTTTCTTTTATGAAATTATAATTATTATGAAAACTCTACTTAATTTTAGTAGGTATAAATGTTCCAGATATCTAGAGTTCGATTCCCAGGTGTGAAAGTTCCCGAGTAATAATAGATTTTCCTGTCGAGAAATTCGAAATTCTCAGTATTAAGCCGTAGTCATGGTGACCCGTAATTCAACATACCTGACGAATATTGAGTGTTATACACTTCTGCCTACCTCTTCAAAAAAGGCGTGATGTAAAATCAAATTTGTAAGTAAACAAGTCTGATATCACTACATCAGATTAGTGTATTATTAACAGAATAACAACGATTCCCAACAAGCTATTTATACAGTTGTGTATTGAATATTTATTGAGTTGAACAAACACTCATTTCAATAACAGAAAACATTCTAGAATACAGAAAGAATACGAATTAAAGAAAAATTGAGTAAATAAAGTATTGTTTATGAGCGTATTAAGTTGCTAGACCTATGTCTATCGCATACTAAGCAAATACAAATTGTGACGTAATATGCATTTACGTATGAGCATGGGTGCCGCCAGGATTATTTTAAGGGGGATATAACTGACTTTTAAGGAGTGCAAATGATGTGGACAAGAATGAACGACAAATTTGGACAGCAACCTGTAGACGCTGTAACTTAAAGACAAACATATAATAAAATTCTTAATATTTTTTATAAATTTTGCACGACTGGGGTGCAAATGCACGCCCTTGCATCCTCCTCCCGGCGTCCATGCCTAGGATAAATAAGAGAAAGCAAGATATTTTTTAAAGGCATCATAGGAAAAACTAAACTTATTCTAAAAAGCCTAGTATCGCTAAGTATGCTTGTCTTGGAAACATGGAATCTCAGCCAGTGTCATGCTACCACTGTGCCGCTTAGATAGAAAGCAGTGAGCATTGTATAGGTAATCTAAGTATCTATAGCCGTACTATTACATAAAGCGGAAAAGTTTGCTTGTTTGTTTGTTTGAATGCGCTAATCTCTGAAACAACGCATCGGATTTGAATAATTATTTTTGCGTTTCATAGCCCAGTTCTCGAGGAACGTCATTACGCTACTGGTGACGGGTGCAGAGCAGAGACCAAAGTTACATACTTAACGCGGATGAAACCTAGTAAAATAATATAATAGAAAACCATCTTTAAACTTCATCTAATAAAAAAAAGCTTTCAAGTAGGCGAAGAAAAATTTATAAATAATATCTAACTAAGTATTAAACTTGTTTAACCTTTTCATGGACACTACTGTAGACACAATACATGTTATATCAGTAATAATAGTGATCACGGCCATATCCGTTTATTGTCCCGGAAAATGTCAAAAAATTTGCTTCATCTGCTTTGAGTCTGGCTATCTAAATTAAAAACCAATAAACACCAGTTGTATGCCAGTGTTATTATTGCCAAAATAATAATTTGTTTAAATACTTGTTAAATAATATACCTACGTGATTTAGAACATTGTTTTACTTGCAAAAACCAATACCGAAAATTTTTGGCGTACCCTCATTTCCCACCTTCTTAGGAAAAATATGCGTGAAGATATGTAATATATTTGTTATCTTTAGTAATTTTGTTTACTGAACTTTATTACTTAAGTGTTCTAGAAACTATCTCTTAATCGCATGCTAGGCATCATGATGTAAGCAGCTATCGTTATTCTGTTAGTATAATATTTATTAACGACTAGCTGCGCCCCACGGTTTCGCCCAAGCGTAAAATATGGTTTGTTGTATCCCTCGGGAACCAAACCGATTAGTAAAAGTAGGTCCGTCTCTGGCACCGAATATATTTACATAGCAATTTTCATCGAAATCGTTTCAGTCGTTTAGGCGCTGAATGGTAACCAACACACACTCACACATACACATACAAACTTTCGCATATTAATAGGATACAAGTTAAATAAGAACTTGTATCGTTGAATCCAAGGTAAGTATGTTCATCGCCCACGTTTAGCTAGTGAATTGTATTTGCAACAGTCACCTGCAACTATGGTCCGATAATATTATCCTCGTTTATATCGAGATCAACTCAGTACAATCTTTTGAAGTTCTGATATTGAATAATAATACTTGTTTAAGATAATGAGACTGTAATTTGGTCTGAAACCAATGACTGCCTCAGATCAGAAGTCTAGATGCCTACTTATATCTATTTGTAACTTTCGCATCGTCGTATAAATTTTTGCTTAAGTTACAATTGCGAAATTAAAATAAAATTTGTATTTTCACTACTCTAATTATTGAATTATAATTAACCTAACCTAACCTTTATATATATCTCATCATCATCATATCAGCCAAAAGACGTCCACTGCTGGACTTAGGCCTCTCCTAATTTTCGCTCCCTTGGTTGGTCGAGAACCGCTGTCATTTATCGGTTGGCCGCCACCCTTATAAGGTCGTCGGTCCACCTTGTAAGGGGTCTGCCCACGCTGCGTCTTCCAGTTCGTAGTCGCCACTCACACTTTCTGCCCCAACGGCCGTCAGTTCTGCGAGATATATATCTATTTATAAAATTTATAAGACGCGACACAGGAACCGGCTAGTGCCTATCAGAGGATAATTTTTAATTGTACTTTCTATGTTTAGAAAAAGAGATGATACTACATTGTAACCATACTAATTCACGGCAAAAATTTAGCTGCGAATCCGCTAAAATCAAATAAGTATAAGCTACATATTATATCGCATCACGAGTATGTAACAGTTAAAAAGAGAAATTAGGTTTTACAGAGAAAGTACTGGAACTGTGCGAGACTGCAATTTATTTGCATTCTAAAAGCTCATGACGCAATTCTTCCTACATTAGTATTAGCGTCCTTTTATGGACATTCTATGCACCAGTACTGTTTACTGTTGAATATTCTTTACCGATTTAGTATGCAATACGTATTGTATAAATGTGTTAATTAAAGAAATGTTTCCGCCTCTAAATTTACTTCAAGCTTGAATAGAAAAACCAGGAAATGGAAATCCGCAGGAAAAGTAATCTGGGTGAGAATATTACATTTTAGTATTGTTATTTATTTCCTACATACATATAAAATTATATTATATTTGAAGGTTGAATTTAAATAATATATTATTTGCCAATATCATAATAATTTAGACGCAATTTTAATTTAAAACGTAGTAATTAGACGCATTCGCATTTATAAAACAACTACACCTCCACTCTGTGCCTCCAGCCTCCACTGCTGATCATGAATCTCTTCCGAAGAAATTGAGTTCGTTATAGTCAATACCGTTAACACGATTAGCAAGCCAATTAATTATCACAATAAGGTTATATTTTGTTCACAGGTACCTACCGTTACCTTACGGTACACAGTATATATTGTATATACTGTATGCAATTCATTTATACAGATGATGTAATTTATTTCTACAGAGTGACATCGGGGTCGTGTAGCACCAAAGTAAAACAAGACTTGCTACTTAATTAGGAATAATACACTGTAGGTTAATCAGTATCTTTTCCGTATTTTAAAAATATACATAAATAAAATTTCGGGTTATGGTCATGCATTTAATTAAACTAGCTTTAGACATAAACTTGCAGTTTTTTACCGAGTTAGGACCAATAGGTTTGAATCACGACCCAGATTTTGTTTCATTTTTCTGTATACATTTCTACAACCGTATGTTGAAAATATTCTATTAATACACTATTATAAACTACTTTTCAACCACCAAAGGTTGTCTGGAAGAGATCGCTTTTAGCGATAAAACCGCCTATTGTACATATCAGTGGCGAAGTGTCCATATATCACGATTCCTGCCGGCTTCCCTTTTAAAATATGTCCTGATCACCTTATACATACCACTGCTTGCGTGTCTACTCAAAGACTAACTAGCCTGAAACTCAAAATATTTTAGTCCCACCGGCTTCCCTCCTCGGAAAAGTGACTCTTCGCTACTGGTACATCAATAATATTTTGTAAATTTAATATTGTTTTGATAGACAATAAAGAATATTATATTCTATTGTATCTTACAGGCTTACCTTTATCTGATTACCCAGTATTTGTTAGTCAACCCATAAAACACCTACAGAAAAAGAAGGTATAGTTCCACATTCTAGAACAAGGACAACACGAGAATCTAGTTAACTTTTTTTATACACTCATACTATTTTTTTTTTATATAGTCACCCTAAATCAGCACCTCACAATAGTGTCAAAATGTTCGATCATTGATCTCATATTGGTTGAAACTTGTCAAAATCAATCAATAAGAGATCAATGATCGACCATTCTGACACTATTGTGATAGCAGACTTAGGCCCCAGATGTTATGTTACCGTAGCCTATAGAGGCTTGTCTAACTTACACGTTGCCAACCTTGTTAAAATTTCAATTATTTTCGTATAAATGGAACTATGAACATTCCGCATTCCTTTTAGAGATTAGTTCAATGCTAAAACGTGTGGGTTATTTACATCACAGCATTGTTCTTCAAGGTTAACTGTTTAGATGTCAATGTGAAATACATTAATCATCACAATGTATACCTACACAATAAATCATAAATATATGAATGACAGCATGTGTTTGCTACAAGGGATTCTCGTTTTGTTTTTTTGACTTGCCTGTTGGTCTAGTGGTTAGTGACCCTGACTGCTAAGCCGGCGGTCGTGGGTTCGATTCCCACCCAGGACAAACCTTTGTGTGATGAGCATGATTGTTTGTTCTGTGTCTGGGTGTAATTTATTTATAATATGTATGTATTTACAAAAAAAAAAGTATATAAGTAGTATATCAGTTGTTTAGTACCCATAACATAAGCAAATATAATTGCTTAATTTGGGGCTAAATGGCGCTGTGTGCATGTGGTAGAATATTATTATTATTATTATATTAATCGACTAATTCTAATAAGAATATTAGCTGTGTAGACCAAATAGTTATAATTAAAAGACAATACAATACGCAGTTGCAACTAATTAAGACAAAGGCCCTAAGCATGACAGAGAAAAATATTTAATCTACAAGAAAAATATTAAACAAAAAATTTAATAATAATATGTTGGCAAAACATCTTCACAGTGGTGATCTTCTTAATCAGTAATATAATGAATTAGCTTATTAAATGAAATGACATTTGTTTATTTAATAGAAATGCAGTGGTTACAATAGTGTTAATAAATTTCTTCTGGCACATTCTACCACAACAATGGTACGTAAATATTTACTGTCAATGACACAAATTGAAGAATAAAAATACATTTTGTCAAAATTATAAACTCGTTAATTGTAAGCGATGTCAATTATAAATTACTGTAATACAAATATTGATCAATGACCAATGACAATCTATTTATTATTAATCAAAATTAAAAAAAGTAAATACAAAAAGTCTAATGTTTAATGTTATTTAATGTCAAAAACATTTTAAAGTTTAAATGTCAAATTAATTTAATTGGATAATGGATTAATTGAATTAAATAGAAAAACATTTTTCAAACTTTCCGATAGCATACTTGTACCGCAACATACACTATAGTACTCACTTAATTGTCCAGTTTTATCATCAATGCATTATCGACAATTACAGCAAGAAATGTTTAAGGAAATACGACATTTGTGTCACAGTAAAATAGAGACTTTAAAGGCGTGAAGTGCTTTTTCCCGGGAATACGCGATTTAATAGGACTATTGGAATGTTCGGCCATTTATTTTCTTAATTATGAAAGTAATTTGTTAATTGCATTTATTTATGTTCCTAGAATATGTTTAATAAATAGGTACTTGCCTAAAATAAAAACGTTAGGTTACTTTGAAATTTAAATTATTTGTGGGAATTGTAGAACGATACTGGATAGTTGTGATGGCGTAGTGGTAAAGGAGACCACTTCATATACACGAGGTTTTAAGGTTCGAAACTAGAGCCTACTTTTTCGAATTCATATGTAATTGCTAAGTGTACCATGGACATTACTGATTTCTGGTAAAATATAATAATAATAATATTTCAACAACTACACACAACGCCATCTAGACCCAAAGTAAGCATATTATATGCTTGTGTTATGGGTTCTATACATACCTACTTAAATACTTTTTTTTAAATACATACATATTATACATAGAAACACATAACACCGTGAGAAAACAAGAACATGTAAAAAATTAATTAAATTGCCAATTTATTTTTTTTAAATATATCTTTTCGAATTGTCAAATACGAATAAGCTGCAAAAACTTTACAAACGTTTGTCCATGTTTGCAACAATATCGATGATGACACATTAGGTCATCAAACAATACTATTAGTACTTGGTCTTGACACAGTATAGCCTTGTTACATCATGATGTAAACATACAAAATGTAACAATACTAAGTGTTAGTGTCATCATAATCAATACAACCTTCAAAACAAAACCTTCAACCATATTGGATGATATCATGCATTTTGCATTACTTAGAGTTTTATTGTTCATTATATTATGCTGATGTATATTTCTTATGTCATCATCATTATCATTTACTATAAAATGTCTACTGCTGAGGGCCTAGACAAGTAGCATAAATACTAATAGAATCGAATAGATTAAAATATGTATGCAATTGACATAAGCTAACGATAATGTCACATGTCGTTAGCTTATGTCAAACTAGCCCACAAAGTGGAAATGGCCTAGTGGATAAGGCAACCGTTTCTTAAACACGAGGTATTGGGTTTGAATCCAATCAAGTACCAATGTGATTTTTCAAATCATGAGTACTTTCTAAGTTTACCTTGGACATTTCTGACTGACTGCGAAGAAATTACACCGTGGGGAAACCTGGACTTATAAGTCTGAAATTGCCAATCTGTCTTGAGCAAGCTTGATGATAATGCTCATGCCTTCTCTATATGAGAAAAGGCCTTTGCTCTGCAGTGGGACAGTAAACAGGCTGGTATTATTAATATTTTATAACGACAATGTTGGCGTTAGCTTGCGCTATGTGAAGCTTGTACATTTTTTAATCTATTCTATTAACATTTATGTCACTTGTCTAGGCCCTCTGGACAGACATATCTTTATATAAGGAAGAAATGTAAGAAATAATGCCTTAACCACATGTAAAACAGTAAAAGTTATATAAAATAATCATACTTTGATAACAAATAATGAGACAAACCTGTAGTCATGATGCTAAGTAGTTTACAAAAATCCTGCAGACATATTGGTACTTACAGAAGTGGCGCTAAAAATCCCATAAATAAAATGGAGTACCTATAGCACAAAATCTCAAGGTGGAAAAAAGATCATAAAAGGGAATAAAAGAAAAATAAATCAAATCAGGCCTGAGTCCTTAGATAAGCCTAATTTTTTTTTTAAATAAAAACCATTGCTAATTTTCACCAATCGAACTCAGGACTCAGCATTAGTAATACACACACCCACTGTGTCATTGTAACATTTTTATCTAATCTGTCGGATTTACGTACGTGATGTACTAATAAAATACGTATTATCTACAAATATATTAATTTATCATTTATCATAATACCAATAAAACAAATTTATATTTACTGTTGAAACTGGCGCCACTATCTATGTAAACAATTCAAAATTATAAGGATTGTATTAATTTGTTTTTTCACCACCTCTCGTTTTATTTTGCTAAATATTTTCAATGTTTATTCTGCCGGTAATCTGATAAAAATAAATACATAATAATTTTGATATCTTATCAATATATTGTTTACTAACGAAGAATTTGATTTTGGACAAATTGGCTGAGACTTCTTTGATTATGACGTTTTTGACTAAGTATCATGGGTATATAGATTTAAATGATTAAACGAGTTTGACTTTGACTACGTATAATACATTGTTGTCCTACTGTAGGATAAATTACTCGACATTGTCTTTGTCCGTTAAGAGTTATTACAAATTTTCTCTATTCTTTTGTTTAAAAAAAATAAGACATAGATTAATGCTTAAGTTACTTACCCTACTGATTTATTAATATTTAAAACTACTTAAAATTTGGTTCTCATTCTGCTTTTGCATGGATTAGTTCGATAAGTCTTTTTGGTGGATTATGGGAATAACTTTCCGTTAATAGAGGTCTTTCACCCAGATCAAGGCGGCGGTTTTTCCGAAACTATGAAAAGTATTTCTTTTTTAAATCACCAAGTATGTCTTTTCTTTAACCCCACGACCTTTCGCTATTATAATATAAAAAGTACGAACAGAATTCTGACTTATATTTTCATGTATCAAATAATTAAATTGTTCGTCATTTTCCAGGTAATTAGTAAGCAACACAAACAAGTCGGTAAGCTAATCTAATTTACCTCTAACGTAACCTCTTCACTACTAACAAACTTAACAAGCGTCGAAGTAGCTCATTGTACTAAGTAAGCCATCCTATGTAGTGATATACCTCATGTAGGTAAGTGCGGCATGGGTCTGTCTCTGTGAAAAAAAAAATAGAAATACAAAACTGAATTAAGTATAAATAATTGACTACCTCTGTGGCGCAGCGACTATTGTAATCTTTCTTGCATAGCTTGAATCCGATTTCATGAAAACTACTCCCGCCCGATACTTATTTTATAAGCACGGTTCCTAGGTACTTTAAAAATATATAATCTACCGCTTATGCACTATATTTTGATAAGGTTCGAAACCAGGCACTTAACAATACGGACTTATAACTTTTTCAAAACCATGTATTTTAAAGTTTATCATAAATACTCGTACAGGTAAAGAAAACATTGTGCTTGCGTTAAGTACACCCACAATCATATTATCACGAATGGGTGTCGAAATTATGTCATTGCGAATACTTTACTACTGTATAGACCTGTAGTTAAACTACAGTCAAAATCGTTTAAATAAAAGAGGTTAGTTCTCAGCTAACTGAAGATCCCTATGCCGTAACTAGCTCCAATATTCAGAGGTCACATCGTGACTCGCGAGGTCTCGATGAAAGTAAGATTATTCCCTTTATACCGTTCTACTTTTGTGATGGCCCTGACGACATCATCCCACTTTATTTAGAGCCATGAGAAAGCACAACACCAACAAATGATTAACTAAGACTTGAAATAGAAATGAAATAGTTTAACAGAGGTTGCCACCATTTCTACGGATGCCGTAGGTTTTTACTTTTATATCTTGTATAGTCAAACATAAAATTGCTTTACCACCCTTCTGAAATGTCGGTTTCCTCTTAAATAAATGTCGTTTGCATATCAGAAAACAATAATGTCCATTTTTGCTTGACGTCGTAAGTTGTCACTGTCATAATGAGTATTATCGAATTTTAATTTTGACGGAAATTCTTGTTAAAAGTGGTAAATCAAATATGTGGTTGACTATTCATATTCAATACTTACACATATATCCAACCGTAATAATAATAATAAAAAGTCTTGTTTGAAAATGTCGGAATGTTTGAATGTTTTAACATGGACCTTTACATTTAAATTCTTAATATTATATATCATGTAGTATATTATGTACCTTTTAACTTGTACTGAGGGGATAGACAAGCGGCATAGATTTCTATTCTATTCATAGAAACAATTTAAAACATTAAAGGAATGACATAAGCGTTGGCGTTAGCTTATGTCAATCTCATAATTTTTTTAATCTAT
The DNA here is from genome assembly GCA_963082885.1 of Parascotia fuliginaria. Classification (NCBI taxonomy): domain Eukaryota; kingdom Metazoa; phylum Arthropoda; class Insecta; order Lepidoptera; family Erebidae; genus Parascotia; species Parascotia fuliginaria. The sequence goes on from OY720182.1 coordinate 15,556,172, forward strand.
TCTATGAATAGAATAGAAATCTATGTTGCTTGTCTAGGCCCTCTGTTCGTTTTCCAAATGCTGTGCTCAACCGTAATCGGATATCAAATTGACATGTATCTTCTGTACTTTTTTTTTCTTATTTGTAATTTCTTGTCTACAGTTGTGCCTAATAAATTAATAAATACTTTCACGCGAGTCTCGATTCTAACGATTTAGTACTTCATACATCTGTCACTCAATTAAAACCTAAAACTCTCTACCAGTGGATTTGTTAATTTTCAATTTTTTATTGCAAGGTACCTACCCAGCAATCTTAATTTTACGCGGAACGTAAAAATTACCTCACAAAGCCGCCTTACCGCATGAACGAACAGTTTTTCTTCTAAAAACGAGCATTCAACTATTTTAGTGCTTTCAACTAAAGTATTTAGTTCCCATGGTATCATGGTGTCACAACATGCGTGGAAAACCAACGTATTTGCCTGTGAACACCTACAAACACAACACGACGTTGTAAGGCTTAAAACATACTATTACAGTAGGTACTGTGGCCTGCAATTTGTTGATAACTAGCTTTCAGCGGCGCGGTTTCATCCGTGTCTTTGCTCACTGCTCTGCTCCCGTCACCAGTAACGTGATGTTACATATATCATACGCAAAAAGAATTATTTAAATTCGTCGGTAGTTCCATAGATTAGCGCGTACAAACAAACAAACTCTTTAGCTTTAAATAATAATATAGATTGATAATTTTTCTTTAAAATCAGCTTCTGCATCTTCTGTGTTTTGACGAATTAGAAGACAAATACTATGGATTACTTAGTTGTTACTGCTTACCGTAAGCAATGAACATAGTCGTCATATAATTAATTGAGCTTACTATGTTTTTATACAGTAAGAAACAATGTTATGGAAACGCAATCATAAATACTTCGTCGCACGATCATGCTGAAACTTAAGTAAGTATTTAATCTGGAACAAGCCCACATACTACACATGGTAAGAATAAGAATCTTTATTTGCTTGAAACATAGTCATAATAGATGCTAATTAAAATTAAGATTACAACATCTCTTACTGTATGAACGGCATGAAAATTAATGATATTAAATTAAAAAAAATAATTATTTAATTAAATTGAAAAAAAACAATTACTTATCAAAAAAAATATTTAATATTATACATTAAATGAAGTAAATTAAACTTGACATTCACAATCAAAAGATTGCAAAAATTCGAAACCTTAAATTGTAAAAAAGAAAGACATGGATGGAAGTATATAAGGAAAAAAAACACGTACACAGAGAGAAAGACAATGTTGATAAGCGACTAATCTCTAAAGTATTGACTACACACTTGTGAGAACTGCCCCTAAGAACGTTAGGAAAGCACACACACATAATACGCTAAGATCTGATAATATGAGTCTAGTTTCATATCTAGACCAGTCTTATGTTTTATTGCCACTATATGTAATACCTACAGATATTTTCTTATTGTTTAATTTATATTCTGCAATGATTTAAAAAATTATACTTATATAAAATCTTGTGGAATGAGCAATATATCAGTACATAATAATTTAATGTGTAAAAAAAACTTTATATCATTATAATAAAGTTTATAATTTAAGTAGAAGAATAAAAAAGCATGTAAAAAAAATCTGACAGCGTTTCTTCTATCAAACCGTTCTTAATATTTTCGCGTCGAATTTGACAACAAATTTAAAGGGCAATTGCCGATTCGACTGATTAATCACTTTTTACTAATCCTTTTTCTGCTGTACGCCTCTTAAAATCTTGAAGACATAGTCCCTACATTTACAAAGTAGGTTAGATCTAGGTACTACCAAAAGTAATTTAAATTCCAAAGCACTAAACACAGTAAGAGAATTTCTGAACGATAGATTGTCTCATTCAAACTCAAAGACTTGTTTATAAACGAATTGTACAACAGCATTACAGGTTTATTATGATTGAAAATTCATGCGTAAAGGGCCAAATACAAAATTTTGAGCAGCAATTTTTTTAACCAGCTAAACGAATGTGTAATTTTGCAACTAAACGCGTAATTTTACGTTCGCCTATATTACAATGTAATCATAAACGCATACTGTGTAGTTATGGTAATGCGATATGGTATCGCGAGGCTGCGTAGTTTGGAAATCGAAAGTAGACTACATGTTGCGAACGAGATTGGACTGTGTACAGTTGATAGCAAAAGTGAAGTTTACCTACATTCATATTTTTAAATTAAATTGTAGCATGAAAATTACATTTTACAATTAACATTTATCATTTCTTACTTTAAAACAAAATAACTTTCGCCTAAAATATATGTACTCGCCCCAATTACAGTTGTCAACCAGACGGGCATCAGACAATATGAGGTTATTAGCAACCTTCCATATATAGTAACCCATGACTTAATACAGATGTAATAGGTTCCTCGACTTCAACTTGCTCGGTTCATATTTGGGTTGATGGACTTTTTATTATTTCGATATTATCTGATACTAACATGAGATAATTCGAAATGAAAATGGCGGCGAAGCTTACATCTTTTAAATTTAAATAAAAATTATGGTTAAAGCTCTACTTGCCAGTACTTCCATTGAAGGCATTCTCTCTGAAGCCTTATGCATACTAGTTAGACAGAGCTTTGCATATATTTGCCTAATCTATAGAGAATAATCGCCTTAAGTACAGCTAAAACCTTTACACTGTTACATAGACATAGCATTCAAATGTTAAACGAATTTGGAGCAATATATATCAAAGCTTTATTAACTTTAGGATAATCCTAAAGATGGAATTATAGGATTTGACGAGGTTATTACTAAATTCTTAACTTCTTGGTGGTGCATGATTTTAATATATAAAAAATAAGATAAGAAGTATATATAAGTACACTCTTCAAGCAAACCTGGAATAAACTGCCAATCTGCAATCTGTTTAAGCAAGCGTTAGTTAAAATCGAGCTACCTACATATTGTACCTAGTTATTAACATTATCTTGTTGTGCTCTCTAATGCTTGTTTGTTTATAATGTACTTACCTTTTATATTTAATGTGAGAACTTAGTGTCTAGATAAATCTAACATAGGCTTGTTGACACTTTGTACCAAAAATAATGTATTTTTTTTTTTGTTAAATAAACTAACTATCTAAGCGTGGAAAGTAATCAATGCACATAACATAGATACAGGCTGGTTGGCATTATATTTAGTTAGTTGCCTCGTCAATACCGTTACGGGACCTACTCTCATCCATCATTGTATTGGTTTTGATAGTATGGGTAATGAACTGAAATTAAATTAATTTATATGCTCAATTATATGTTGGTACAGGTAATGGTGTTTATGTCTTAGCACATTTTGTCCCTTAAGGCGTGCAAACTGGTTTTAACATGCGATTATAATAAACTATCTAAATTAATAAAATAATTATACAGTATTAGTAGGTATTAATTATTATCAATTATATTTTGCTGCTTGTTCTATTTTTCAGTGCGATACGGATTTTACCGCTAGCATATTGTGGACTGCTTCGGTTTTAGGCTTAAGTAATGAGAAATTTTAATAAAACTGCCTTGATCGCGCAATGGAAATATAATTGCTGTGTTAGAGGTTGAGAATTCGATTTCCACAAGTTACCTACATTTTATTGTGGATTTCTATCACAATTTTAATGTGAGTAACTTGTTTAGAGCATTCAGTAACACTTTAACTCAATAAGACTTTGATATTTATACTAAATGACTTGCCTATTCTAATTCTCAAATAACTATAAGTTAAGTATTTCTGGCTTCATATCAAACTAACAAAGATAGAACATTTTATAATAGTCATTATATAACACCTATACAAACACTGACTGCTTCTGTGGTTCGGTGGTACTGTGTACGGATTACCACGCAGAGATCTCGAGTTCGATCCCCGGGTCGGGTAAAGTGCTATTGGGTTGTTCTAACAAAAAAAATTTCAGTATTAGCTCGGAGTCTGGAATTGTGTCCGGTAAATTGCAACAGGCTCGCCCCCTGTTACATGGAACCTAAAATAAAATATGACGAAACGTAGATGGTTGAACACCTCTGCCTACCCCTTTGGGGATAAAAGACGTGAAGCTATGTATGTATATACAAACAATAAGTTATGTGACCGACAGTACATTTTAAACAAACATTGATCAGTGAAAGTATGTACATTATACGACTGTCTATGCTTGGTACACGACCATAACCTACTACATGAGTAAGAATGATAAGTTATTACATAATTAACGCCTCATAAGTCACCGGTAGCTGAGTAGAAGCAGGTATTATATAATTAAAAAGTAATAGCTATATTGCGACAGCCCATGTATACTTGTTAAACTTAAACTTAGATGGTTTTGTTTCTACACGCCTAAGCAACAGGTTGATCAGTCCGTTGATGTTTCGTACCTGGCAAGTATAAAAGTTGCTGGTTTCATCTATCTGTACTAGCGACAAAGTTAGTTTGTTTGAACGCGCTAATCGCTTGAACTATCAGTCGGATTTGAATAATTCTTTTTGCGTTTGATAGCCCAGTTCTTGAGGAAGTTTATAGGCTATGTAACATCACGTTATTGACAACGGGACCGAAGCAGTAACCAAAGATGTAACTTAAAGCGAATGAAGCCGCGCTGCGGAAAGCTAGTAATAGGTACCTTAATATTTTTTAACCTGCAAAATATATCTGTCACATCGCATCTGAATTCTATAGTTACTTTACAAACCTAAAATAAGGATATCGCTACTTCGGGGAAGAAAGGGCGTAAAAGCCAAAATAGCAACTTTACAGGGGAGCGAAAAAACGTTTTTTTTTTTAAATTTTGGAAAATAACTTTTTTTGCAATAGAGTTAAATTCGAATGAATTGGTGATATTTACTTGCATTTAAGTGCTCTTTAATATCAAAAAGCTTAATTTTAAGTAGACCTTATGGTTTAGAAGATAGGATGGATTTACGACCCAAAATTTTAATAAAAATGGCTTTTACACCGTCTATAAATACGTACTATAGGACGTAAATCCACAAATATCTATAATGCTAACATACATCGTGTCGTATAAACCATCTTTAGACAGTGAAAAGGTCGTAATGACTGCACCACTTATAACAATTATCGTGAGTAAACCTACAATTATTATAATTTTGTAAGATTTAATGTGGTGAATATTGAAATTAAGGTGCATAGAAGCTCAAAATAATAGCATAATAATTATTATTATCTGATTTATCATAGTTCTATATTACAAAATTTATTATAACGAATTAGGTTACCTACCTGTTAAGTTAAATGCACACGATTCATGAATAGTGAAACAAAAGAAAAGATTTAATTGAATTGAACTTTGATTATTTTCATTAATTTAAATTTTAAGTTAACTGTGATAAATAATTACTATCATCTAATATTAATTAATTAAGAAATAAATTAACTAAAATTGATAAAATAGTATAAAATAATGGTATGTTTGTAATTTATTCTACTAGGTAGGTATTGGTGTATTAAATAAATAAATTTAGTTAAGATGCAAATCAGTTTTATTCATTCATAAATCAAATCAAATTGACAATAATTAGTAATCTTCTTTTTTTTCTATTTCCTTTTCTGTTTTTTGTTTCGTTTTCTTACTTTTTTATCTTTTACTTTCTTTTTATTCATCTTCTTTCTCTTCTTATATATTTTTTTCTTTTTCTTATTTGTTTAACCTTTTTTTTTAATTATAATTTGTAAAATAAATCTTTCTTCTACTTATTAATCATTCATGCATTATTCTAATGAAATTAAAATGTAGATAAGTACCCATTCATTCTAATTCCTCTACTACATCGTCTTCTTCGTCGGTATCTAGTAATTGGTCTACTACTGTTTTAAAATGAGGCAGCGAGTCATTACGTAATAAATATTGTATTTACGACCAAATATTCTTTCATACTATGGTGATACGCCCTTATTAATTTGAAATAATTAAATAATGTCATATACGTCAATTTTTTTTAATAAAAATGGTTTTGGTGAGAAAAAAATCATGGGGGTAAAAGCCATTTTTTTGGGAATATTGAAATTTTAAATATACAGATCGATAGAGCGTCGAAAACTAAACAAAGTTGCATTATTAACTCATTTTGGCCAAAAGTGGCTTTTACGCCCTTTCTTCCCCGAAGTAGCGATATCTCATATTTTACAAAACTTTCACCAACGGTATAATTGAATTCTTTTGTTTTCACACACTATTGTTTACGTTTATTTGTTTTGAAGTTTCTCTAAGACTTATGAGAAATTGTTTTACTAATATTGTCTGTAAGACTGAATTTTAATTGAAGTGACTTGTCGGTTGCTAACATCACCTCATGACAATAAAGATCCACTACAGGGTTTATTCGTCTGTGACTGTTGGTCTGTAGGATGTAAGTCAAATCAAAGGAAAGTGGTTGCCATAGTTATTAAGCTGATAATTGGTCACTTTAATAGTGATATTTGGAACGCAGGTAACTTCTACCTGTTAGCTGACATGCCCAGAACGTATACATAGTATATTATATTCTTAAAAAATAAAAAACTCTGCCTAAAACAAACTAAAAACAAAGAAACAAAATTTTTAGTTTTCGTGCTGACGTTACATTGTAATATTATACCCTATGTCATTTCCATAATTAATTCGAATCTAATAACACCTCATATGTTAAAATCCATTAAGCCATTTAGGCTGTAGAGCGTGCCAAAGAAATAGACATACTTACGTACATTTGAAAAACATTACCCTCCTTGACTTCGGCAGTTGGACAAAAAGTAAGCTGTCAAAAGCGTCTGTCTATATATAATCGTTAATCTCGAAAACCGCCCAATGCATTTGTAGTGGATGCAGTTTTCACTATTTTATTTACTATACGTTTCTTCTAAAAGATTTTGACCTTTCACCTACTTAAAGGGATATAAATATACCTTTAAGTAGGTGTAAATATATAGGTATATTTATATATATCTTTAAGTTTTTATAAAAAAAATACTTTCAATGTTTAATATTGACAAGAAGCGAGAAATATTAATTATTTCTGTGACTGTACCTAAACTTATGTTTTGGTATTCGTTGGAAATAGATTAAGTACTTCATTCAAATGTTTAAAATTTAGTATTCGTTAGGTGGGAATAGAAAATATGTTACGACATAAAACAAACAAATACCATTGCTATTAGTTTTGTGGTATTAGAACGGAATAGATCGGATGTACCACTAGTTACAAACAAATTCGCATTTCATTCTCTTACGTTTTCTAGTAAAACTATTGTACAAACAGCATGTCACTATTTCTATAAGTTCGCGATTTGTCTCCTTATCTCTTACGTAAGATTACGTCACTTGACTAATTATTATGTGTGGGAATATGTCGCTTTGTGTGACTTTATGTGCGTGACGTGTTAGTGTTTTATTGTTAAGAGAAATTTGTTTTGTCTAAGACTTATGCACGTTTTTATTTTTATGTATTTGTTTTTGTAATTTATGATCGTGTGTCTTGAAAAGGAAGATATGTTTTTGTGTGACAGATGGATGAGACTAGCCCAAAATTGCAAAGATAAGCAAATAAAAGAGGCATTTATAATAAAACTATATATTACTATTTACTTGGCTATGGTAATGCACAAAATATTAAAGAAATGTGTCCTTGTCATAAGGACCATAACGCAAGAATTACAAAGATAAGCGTTCTTTCTATTTTAAATTTTAGTGTTTTGTAATAAATTAAACTTATCTATATCTATAGAAGAAGCTACTCAATTAATTTTAATATAATCTTACTTATCTCAACCATAGTAATAAAAAATTGTATCACATCCCCTTTTTTATGAAGGTTGGTGTTAAATAAAAATAATCATAAACTGCCTTGGTTATTGCGATGTGGCGATACCACGCAGAGGTTTCGGGTTCGATGGGCGGTAAATGTCAAAAGCAAGTTCACCTCCTGTTACATGGGGAATAGTAGTGAAAAATAAGTGTATTCTCGTTTAGAAGCGAGTCGGGCTCGCGTACGAAGGGTTCCGTACCATCTATAAAAACGGCAAAAAATCATGTCTGTATACGGGAGCCTATTAAATATTTCTCTTATTTTAATTTAATTATTTAGTTTCAAAGTAACTAAATATTCTATGAATAATTTAAGCGTCTACCTGTTGCGGCTGAGAGCCCCCTTAATATTTATTTTATTCTGTTATTTAGTATTTGCATAGCGGCAACAGAAATACATCATCTGGGAAAATTTCAACTGTCTATCACGATTCATGAGATAAAGTCTGGTGACAGACGGACAGACAGACGGACAGCGGAGTTTCAGTAATAGAGTACTGTCTTACCCTTTGGGTACGAAACCCTAAAAAGATCTTGTATGTAAATTTTAAAATTTTAAAACTACTGCATTGAAAGCAATAAAATCGTTACTATCATGCATATAAGATCATGTATGCTTTACGTACGTACTTTTATATTTCATACAAATATACAAAAAAATTGTATGTGAAACAGCCGATAGTGCATATTTCGATAGCATCTAGTGATTGTATAGTTTGTGCAATTACATAGGTATGATTGCAAGTAAAGAATGAATAAAAGAACGCAACAAAGCTAGGAGGGAAAGTGCGAGACAATATATAGGAGTGACTGATGACGATGACGCGCCGTCTAATGTGGTGAATGAGAGTTACGTTTACGAATATATGTACATATAAAGGCGCCAAATAATTACGTATTGGCATGTTCAGACTATATAACTACTAGGTGTCACCCGAACCTCCGCCCGCGTGAATGTATCGCATTTTCCATACAAACAATACATTTTTCGCGATAAAAGATAGCCTATGTTGTTCCTCAAGGTCTAGTCTATATCTATACCAAATTTCATCAAAATCGGTTCAGTGGTTTAAGCGTGACAGACAGATAGACAGACAAAGTTACTTTTGCATTAATAATATGAGTGTGGATAACATGGTTTAAGGGTTTAAGCGTGATCAACGTCGAGTAGTAGAGTTTTTACGGTAGTAGATCCACGCTGATTTCAGCATGAATGGGTCGGATCGTCCGGGGAAGTACTACCCTCTCATAGAAGATCGACTTAAGAGTAGTAGTATCCATACTACTGCGTTTCGTTCGGTGAGTGAGAGCGCCGGAGGCCCGATTTCCCCCCTTTCCTCTTTCCTCACCTCCCTCGTTCCCTTCCCATAACCCCATTCCCAGCCGCCATAGTGGAGGCCACCATACCAGCAGTTTAAGACGATGGCTTTTGGTATAGTGGCCGCCATTTCTGGATTCCACTGACTGCTTACCATCAGGCGGGGTGGAGTCACTTTGGTAGGCTATAATATAAAAAAAAAAAAAAAAAAAAAGAGTAGCAAATCTGATGTTCAATTTCAATTATTCCCTAATATTTTAAGAAAGAAAGATTTAACGAATGTAAAAATATGTAAAGAAGCTATTGCTGCCGTTCTCCGGTATTTTTGAGTGAAGCCTCTTACAGTCTCTATTGTAAGATATAGAGTAATTCTCAAATCTCAATTTTAATTGGAGAACACAACTAGCTCGATATACTCTTTATTTTTCAGTCTCATTCAGATGAAGTGTTTACAGTTGCAACTGTGTGTTGCCATTACACTTTATATAATTTAACTGTTAATAATATTGCACTTAATTATAAATTTACTGACATAAATCAGGCATCCAAAAACGATAATATTTCGTAACATACAACTTACAAAAAGTAAAAGTAGGACTTTTGTCAACCTTATTGCAGTCTCGGTGCAAGACATGAAACGAAATTCATTGTCTCAGGAATTTTTATCTTAAAGCAGTAAAAATAAAGTTAAAAATTGCGTCCTTTACTTTCTCATGTCATGACTGTTTTCCATAGGTGCGAAATGTTGTTAATATTACGCAGTAGGAATTGCAAGTCGTCATATCTCACCTTGAGAAAAAGTCATTATAAGTTCCCTCGAGCTATTTTGATCTTTATTATTCACGTAATAAAATGTAAATTGTCAAATTGCTAACTTTCATTCAAAGCCTTTCTTATAAGAAGGTGCCAATGAGCGTCCACTCAATTAAATAGGTCCAACCAGTTTCGTTACATAATACCTATATAAACAACACAAGGTAATGTCTTATAACATGTTTGTGCAGTTTGTACACATGATGGAGAAATTAATTATGTAATAACATAATTTGTACCTAAAAATCGCAATGAACGCTCATATCTTATCTATGAAAAGAAGTCTATGCCCTGCAGTAGGACAGTAAAAAAGCTGGTATTATTATATACTAGTTTTCCGCGGCACGTTTTCACCCGCGTTTTTGCTTACTGCTCTGCTTCCGTCGCCAATAGCGTAATGTTGCATAGGCTATAACCTTCATCGATTCTTGGGCTATGATACGCTAAAGATTTTTTTCCGACTGGTAGTTCCAGGGATTAGCGCATTTAAACAAACAGACAAACCCTTCCGCTTTATATTATAGTATAGATAACTTGTATCGAAAATACCAAACTTTCACGTTTCTATAGTCTCATGGGTTTTTTCACTTCACTTTGGATTCACCTGGTGTGTTGGCCTAGTGGTTAGTAACTCTGACTGCTAAGCCGAAGATCGTGGGTTCGGTTCCCACCTAGAACAAACCTTTGTGTGATGAGCTTGATTGTTTGTTCTGTGTCTGGGTGTAATTTATCTATAATATGTATTTATTTACAAAAAAAAATGTATGTAAGTAGTATATCAGTTGTTTAGTACTCATAACACAAGCAAATATAATTGCTTAATTTGGGACTAGGTGGCGCTGTGTAAATGTGGTAAGAAAAAAAAAATACGGAACGTCCGCGTAACGCAGTTTCAACCTTTAGTCCTGTTACGACCCGCACGGTAACAGATGGACTGATTTTAAATTCTTATAAACCCACACTATATTCTAGTTTCTTATTAAACATCCTTTTACAGTATACAGAAATGCATTTAACTGTACTTTTATCAAATTTTGTGTATTACCAAATACAGCGTTATTGTTTTGTTGTAAGATTATCGCGAATGGTATCGCGAACGCGACACTCATAAAACGGTGCACATTATTTAGTGTCGACTAAATTGGAATAAAGTAAAAACAAATGCAACAAAATATTTTTTTATTCAAATTTATATAAAATCTTGCCCGCAGCTCCGCCCGCGTAAATGTCGGTTACATCGCATATTATTATTATTTATAAAAGAATTTTATTATATGTATAGATATATGTAGCTGCCGTGTACCATTGGCATTTTATTAAAAACAAACGAGTTATCGCATTGCAAGTGAAGAACTTCTCTAACGCTTAAGATTCTACGTTTAGAGTAAAGTATCTTTAGTTGACTTTGTCCCGAATGCTGTTTCTCACCGCCATCATGTAAAAAATCTACATGACATTTGTTGACGGCCGCTGCTACTACAGTACTTATCTCTTCCCTAACGAGAACTAATACAGTAAGAACAGAGCACTTATACTCGGACAAGGAATCTCCAATTCAGTTTGTTCTTTAAAACGAGTCATAAAAAAGCATCTTAAAACGCCGCTATATTAGAATCTGTTCACCCGAAATTAAAAACTGATTCTATTATTAGCTCACTTAGCACATCATTACCTTGTCGTTTTTAGTTCCATTATAATCCGCTATGTCGCTAGTTTACTTCACAAATTTTGCGTACCTCTGAAACACTTACCTTAATAGCCCATAGCTGAACATGGCCGTTATGTATTTACGGAACTAAAATTTTCATAACAGACATGTCTACCACACGTTTTTACGGATTCGTTTATAATTTTTATCATACCGTACGGAACCGTGCGGTCTACCAAGTACCAACAGCCGGGTGCGGCATCCTAATGAAGTAGGAAGTCACGTAAAATACTGTTTTAATGTTTTTATATGGCAGTTAAACGTACGCAAACATTTTAATGTCACACGGTATCTCTTAGATCGCTTTAATTCGACGGAACCTCTCGTTTACTTTGATTTTTTACTCGGGGACTATTTTAATGAATAAAGATTACTCCTTTACCGTTACAGAATTGTAATATAATTTACATACTAATTGTTTTGGCGTTATGTGTGTGGCTTTTAATTAAATATCGATAAAATCTAAGATAATATACATATTAAGTAGGTAACTAAAACTATGACAAATTAACGCACGATAGGAATTCAACCAATATGTTTGTACCGTTAAGTACTCATTTAATACCGCCAAAAAGAGTTTGTTTAATATTCAAATATTGACAATACACCATCATTCAACGTTAAGTCAATAATCAAATAAGTACATAATATAGAACGTAACTTAAATAGTGCTGGCACATTATAATCAACAAATAAATAAAAAACAGAAAATAAATTAAAAATAAAGTACTTAACATTTTTCATCAAAAAAATTTTGGCCACTTTGCCGCCAAACGCAAACTCGAAATTCAAAACGAAATAATGAAATATTTTCACGTACAACTTTTGAAATTGAAATGAACTATGTATGCATTAACTATGTATGCTCTTGCTGTCATAACTTTTAGGATTAAAATGTTAAGCGTTCTAGCCGGTAATTTTAATACAAACACGCTTGCACTCTACTAACTCAAAACAGACGCTGTCTGTCTCGTATTAATAATTTCATTCTAGATACATGCCCGTTAGAATATAATTCCGTAAATAAATTACTCGGCTCGTGTTAGACGTGTAAATCTTATTGGAATGTCTATATAATTTTAGTTGGGTTTGCTAACATTGTAGTGTGGAATGTGCGTGAGACTATAAACATAAACAACAACTAGTTAGTAACTACTAATAGGTGCTAAAAACGTTCAAGATATTCTCTAGATTGACACAAATTAACCTATGATATTCACGCTTTAATTAATTATGGTGAACTGTACCTAACACCTTCTGGATACAGTAGAATTATAGGATAAAAGGTATTAAAATGAGTGGTTACATTGAAACGACAAAGATAAGCCTAAGTAATTTAAGTTGTAGTTTGGTCACTTGCAGAAATCTGTTACAATTTCAGGACATCACTACAAGATCGACCACCGGCTAGAAATACAGTAGGGTTGTACAACGTGAAACAAATGCCAGAAAAGAGTTCGTTACTTATATGTCTCAATGTATGATTACATTTTTTAATAACCAGACTATTGATTCAATCCGCAGTTTTTTCAAATTTCGAACAAATACAACTGTCACTTTCGCCTGCCCGTTCCAATACACGTACACATCATAATCAATTCGAATATCAATTTACAAAAAATAAATGTATTGTTGACCAAGCCCAGTTTGTCACAATAATAGAAAAGAAAGTGAATTGCAAATTGAGAATGAAAGTGCGGTCGTGATGTGCGTATCTATGAGGATTTTTTTTTTGTTGTTTTATTTATGTATCTATTTATAATTCATGCATGACAGACAGACTGAATTTTTATTACAACAACCTAAAGGTAAATAAAAAAGTAGAGGTCAATCTGAAATAAATGTTTAGAAAAATCTATATATTATAGAAAAATGAATCCCTATTTCCCTTGGTCATGGCATCACGCGTGAACGGCTAGATCAATTTCGTAATTTTTTTTTTTGTTGTGTTTGTTATTGTCAGGCGAAGGTTCTAATGAAAGAAAAAACTGAGAAAATTTAAGAATACTTAACCACCATATTAAATTTAAACCGCTAAACCGATTTTGATGAAAATTGATATGTGGATAGATTTGGTTTCAGGACATAGGCTACTTTTTATCCCGAAAATCGCTCTGATAATTAAACACATAGCAATTTTCGCGCGGGCGAAGCCGCAGGGCGCAGCTAGTTTAATATAAAACTTCAACAAAATATTGATTGATTATTTATTGAACAATTTGCTGTAGCCCCAAAATTATTTAGGACTTTTTTGTTTACTTAAATGTATTTACCACGCCAATACTCAATGAAAACGTGAGAGAATTTCAGAGGTAGAGCGTTTCTATATGAACTAGCTCATTGCCCAAGTTTTGCTGGCACAGAAGGGTTTGCACGACGTTAGCAATGTTGCAAACCTGGAGAAAGCCCGGACGTTCCCGGGTTTGCAAGATTGCCAAATGACCTTAACATTCAGATATTATTACTAACAATTGATTCGTAAATTATAAAATCGTGAAGGCAAAATTAAATACAAATTGTTTATTTATTAGCAACAAAAAATTGCATCATTAGATTTCGCGGGAAAACATTACAGATAATTAAATAAGCGTGTAAATGAATGGAATTGTTTAGTTAGGGTCACAGCATTTGTGTTTACAAATAAATAAAACACATTATAAAGCATAGTCTAGAATATAGAACAATCCTATCTTATCTCGTTAGTATCGTAAGAGGCGACGAATTACTTGCGTACAAAATAAATATCAATTTACTGCGATAGTGACAGACGAGCCATCAGCCCACGTAATGGTAAATGGCAACTGTCGCTCATGAACATCTGCAATCTTAGAACAAGGAAGTCCTTGTTGTGAGTCTGCAATGCCAGGGAGTCTACAAAACCGTGATATTAATGCAGCTGTCATATCGCCTCCGTTTAAATACTGAATTCCAATTTTGAATATGACATTCGCAGAACCATATTAGTATAACCGAAACTTTTATGTTTATAAAACCTTTGCAGTAGCCAGTATAAAAACCTTTGTACAGACAATTTAAAATAATAACGATAATCATAGACAAACCGCAGAATGCATTTAGAATTTAAACAAACAAGGAGGTTGCGTAACAATTAAATTGTAATAAGCTAACCAAGGGCTGCATTCACATACAAACGCACGAAGACTTCTAACATCACGTACCATGTCAATGCCACTGCCAAATTACCAGCTTTTAACTTCCAAGCCACCTCAAGCAATTTCCACCCTTATTATCGAGGCATAAAGTATAAATTTGTGATTCAGTTTGATTTATCGGTAATGTCTTGGTAGCGAAATGCTGTCAGCAATTATTCAGCGCGATGACCCTAGTAGTTTGGTAACAGTCATGGACATTTTTCGGTGTATAAGATCGTGATTTATTGCACTAAACATCTGAAATGTGGGTTTTGTGTTAATTTGTTAGTTTTTGTACCATCAGCAGTAACTAGTAATTTTGGAGTTAATGTAAGATGTGTTTGTATTGAGTTGACGAAGATATAGTGAGATTTAATTTTCAATCGCCTTTTAAAACCATCTGATGATAATTGGAAAAATAAAGTTTAGGACCAAGAACCGGAGACGCATCGTGGTGGGCAGACGCAGGGCAGACAATTATACAAACAAACAAACTCTGTCGTTTATAGATTTTGACAAATGTAGAGCCATGAAAAGAACTGGCAAGAATCTCGAGCCGTTCTTTTTAGTTGGCCTAGAATAAAAAGATTTATATTTTATATCCTACTAAATACTGCTATATTTTAACATAAACTCAACTAATGCTATTCTACTAACTACCAAACAAGCTGTATTGTAACCCATTTACGCCAGTTTCAGAATTGATGAGGTTGCTCTGAATACTATTAACTGGGTGACGTAACCTATTGCCCAATGTGGCCGCAACTGGCTGTGTTGCAATATCCAATATATACTACTTCAAGTCTTTATACTTGTATAATAAACGTTTAAACGTTTGGTTAATTAATTTAGTTACTTCGAACACAGGTGCCGAACTAAAGATGAGGAATTCTCTGATAGTGAAGATTGAAATTGCAAGTGTGCTGCCAGTCCTCAGGCGATGACCCACTTGATATCGTGTCCTGCATGCCAAAACAACTGCACGCAGGCAAATTTAATGGACGCTGCTGACAATGCAGTAACCATAGCTATGTTTTGGCTGCTACAATATAAAAAGATTTTCTGTTGACTCGAAAATAAAAACCGTTTCAAAAATCTGGTTCGGTGGTATTATTGTGTATAGACCATAGTTTTTGTTTTCATAGGTACGCACTCCACGTATGAAAACAAAAATTATTTTCTTTTTTTTTTTTTTTTTTTTTTTTTATTGCCTATAGTGGCAGACGAGCCAACAGCCCACCTGATGGTAAGTGGAAACTGTCGCTCATAGACTTCTGCAATGCCAGGGGCTCTGCGAAGCCGCTGCCTACCGTGATATTAATGCTCTCTTTAAACCTCGTTTGAAGAAGGACATGTCATAGCGCTCGGGAAACACCGCAGCTGGTAGTTCGTTCCAGAGCCTGCACGTACGTGGGAGAAATGAACGCTGAAAACGAACCGTGCTAGACGAGATCGTGTCCAGGTAGTATGGATGAACTTTGCTGCGATGTCGAGTGGTGCGATGATAGAAAGGAGACGATGGCACCAAGTCAAACAGTTCCTCAGAGCACTCCCCGTTGAACATACGATAGAGCACGCATAGAGAGCCAAAGTCCCTCCGCTGCTCCAGTGACTCCAATTTGTCTGTGAGATTGGGATCATCGACGATTCGAACAGCTCGCCGTTGGAGGGAGTCAAGTGGGTCGAGCTGGTATTTGGGGGCTCCTGCCCACAGGTGAGAACAGTACTCCACGTGCGGTCGGACTTGTGCTTTGTATAGCACAAGCCGTTGAGATGACGTAAAGTACCGTCTGGCTCTGTTCAGGACGCCCAGCTTTTTGCTCGCCAGTTTGGCTTTGTTTTCCAAATGACTCCCAAATTGGACCTTGCTGGATATTTGAACGCCGAGGATCCCAATGTCATCGGAGATACGGAGAGAAACTCCTTGGAACTGAGGCGCCATAACAAAAGGGTCCTTCTTCGCAGTGAACGCGCATACTTGTGTCTTCGTGGGGTTGAAATGAACTAAGTTCTTCTCACCCCATTCGAGAGCCCGCCCGAGAGAGCCCTCAACTTCAGACACAAGTTGTAACCGTCTCTCATGCACGGAGCTCCGAGGGACATTCTGTTGGCTAGTGTACCGCGCGTCACCCGTGCTGTCATCTGCATAGCAATGCATGTCCTCAATGGTTAACATGTCATTGATATGCAGAATAAACAGCGTTGGGGAAAGCACTGAGCCTTGTGGTACGCCAGCATTAACCATCATGGTATCGGAGCAAGCACCATCAACAACGACCCTAATGCTCCGACCATCCAGGAAGCTGGCGATCCATCTGCAGAGTCCCTCGGGGATTCCATAGGATGGTAGCTTCGATAGAAGTGCTTTGTGCCAGACCCTGTCAAACGCCTTGGCAATATCAAGGCTGACAGCCAGAGCTTCACCCTTGCCCTCCAAGGCTTCTGTCCAACGGTGTGTGAGGTACACGAGAAGATCACCAGCTGACCGACCGTTACGGAAACCGTACTGGCGGTCGCTTATCAGCTGGTGCTCCTCAAGGTACCTCAGGAGTTGGGAGTTGATAACTCGTTCCAGAACCTTGGACAGCAAGGATGTTATCGCTATCGGTCTGTAGTTTGACGGGTCCGACCGGTCACCCTTTTTAGGGATCGGGTGGACGTTAGCTACCTTCCACGAAGATGGAACCCTATTAGCGTTATATGAGAGACGATAAAGGCGCGTTAAAACGGGAGTCAACTCAGGGGCGCACGTCTTCAGAACCACTGCGGGGACGCCATCTGGTCCACTCGACTTGTTGACATCTAGGAGCCTGAGCTCTCGCCTGACCGCGCGTTGAGTGATGCGGATTTCCGGCATTGAGCTTTCACACCGCGAGTTGTTGGGTGGTGTGACTCCCCCGTCGTCTAGAGTCGAGTTCGAGGCAAAGAATTGGCCTAAAGTGTCAGCCTTTTCCTTTGCACTATGGACCAGTATGTCGTCTTGTTTGCGCAGTGGCGGGAGATTGGACGAGCAGAAGTTGCCTTGGGCAGCCTTGGCGAGAGACCAGAATGCACGGCTCCCTGAAGGATAGCTTTCTAGCCTCTCGCCAATTCTGGCAACGTGTTCTGCTGTTCTATTTGCTTAAATGGCATACTCAAATATCTGATGGATAAGTGGTCAACCTATTATCAGGATTTGTTCAGATCACCCATAATTTATTATATCCGACTTGACCTAACGACTGTTATCAACTTGGTAACAACTGAGACCGACTTTTCACGTGCCCACGTTCATCCAATACTATTATCAGTCACCCATCCATGGGCCAGCCGCACTCTAAGTTGTTTAACCCGCTTATCGTTTACTGATCAGTGAGCGCAACGAGCTATGTGCGCCTCGTTGGTCAATGGTCAACTCGATGAGAAGAAGAACTGGTACACGACGAGTATGAACAGGCTTTCACAAGTGAAATAAAGTACGAGTAGAGTAATTTTGTTTCCTAGTGTATTCTCCTTGCACGTATCGTAAAGTGCTAAATAAAATCTAATATTTATTATGTAAGTTAGCCGTTTCCTTATTGATTAAGGTCAGGTTTTATTAGTACAACCTCTAAATAATGTTTGCACGTTAATACTAGGTCCATTAGATCATTATTTGTTTATAGGTAGTTTATAACTGTTAGACGGACATTAATACCAAATGATTCAGTTCATAGTCATACGTATGTTACTCAATTTATGATTCATTGAAAAGAGTAAGTTTCTTATCAGTTCTTCTCACGGCTTTACTTCGTCAGCAAAACCGTTCACAGTTGTGTTACAATTTCAAAAAGCAAACAAAGTGACACAGGCAATTAACTAACCTCTATAAATAAAATTTCAACTATATTCATTACCATCATATCAGCCAAAAGGCGTCGACTGCTGGACATAGGCCTCCCCCAATTTTCGCCACCATGGCCGGTCGTTTGCCGCCCTCATCCGTCGGTTGCCCGATACCCTTATAAGGTCGTCGATCCGTCCTTCGCACGGGTGCAATGCTGATACTAAATATACTACACAGAATATAGGCACGCCGGGCCTCCGGCCTGTACTGCTATGTCCCTCTATTTTAAATCTGTAATATCTTTGAAAATATTCATATAAATTACATGCTGTAAAGGGTCTTGATCTATGTTAAATGCACAATGTATTTAAGGTACTTCATTGGATAAGTATATAGACCATTATTTCTCGTAAAGGGTAAAGGTCAAAATATGGTTATTGTGGGTTATCCCTAAGAGATAGACAAATACCATCGCAAACATTTGTGTAGACCTTTTTAAGTTGTACAATACTCTAGTACATTATTTTGATCTATCCCATAGAGTTCAGCCAGAGTTTGCAAAGTAAGCGCAAAAATGTGTTTATTTACGACATCACATCAACAACCTCTAAAATGATCAGTGTTTTTCTACTATATTATGCATGTATTAAACATATAAACCTTCCACTTGAATCACTCTATCTATTATTAAAATCTTTAAAACCGCATCATAATCCGTTGCGTAGTTTTAAAGATTTACACCCAGTTTCTGAAAAACTGATTAACGAAAAATTAACTAATCACCAATTAGGTGGTATGGTACGGTAAAAGCATGGATAATTAGTTTGATTTCATGTAACTAGTTACTAATTAGATCGAATTAAACTTATTATTCATACTTTTAGAATCCTAATTGGTACTTTACATGAGATTTAACAGGTGATTAGTTAATTTTTCGTTGATTAGCCTTTCAGAAACAGGGGGCTAAACATACATAGGAACAGACAGCAAAATATAATTTGTTCTGATGACCTACGACCAAAACGACATAATCTACCGACACAGGTTTTAATACACTGACAAAACCGATCAAACCTTCAGCTAAAAGGATCTTTAAACAGTAAACGTATATTACGTAAGGGCATGGGAAGTGCAGCTGTCAAATCGTGAGTTTCCGTAATTTGATTAGCGAGTGTCGAGTGTACAAGGTAACCGAACTTAGATGTACCGGTAATTCGTCTTTGAGTAAGTAACACAGCTTTAATAAAGAATAGCTAGTGCAATGGATATTGTAGACAAGGCCGTTTAAAGTTTTTTATTATGGCTTCACGCCCTAATTTTCAGATGGCCTTTTTTCGTCAGGTGTGGGATAGGAGGCGAGCTTCTCACATTTAGCAAACGCAATTCTAAACTAATGTCTAGAATTGTTAATTCTGAGATTTATCGACGGAAAACCTAATAGCACTTCAGCCGCCGCGGGATCGTTTACAATACCTTTGCGTGCCATTCCGTACCATTGAACTACCGAAGCACTCTTTTAAAAGATAGGTACATTGTTATTATATCTATTTTTTTGTTTGGACATTATATCATACTAGCTGTTGCCTGCAGCTCCGTCCGCTTGAATGTCGGTTCATCTCTGTTTATACATTGACGTTTTTTCATTCAAACTGTCATCCCCTTTTTTGTGTTAAATGCATTACGCATACGCCCGGGCAAGGTCGGACACTCCGACTGCACTCAAAGCGCGGCCGGCATACCGACTAAAACCCACGGTGTTCCTCCAAACGGCCAGAGTGTCGGGGTCACGGGAGACGCTCGCGCATTCATCCGCGACACCGACGGGCCACGGCCCGCTCACCACAAGCGAGCGGGCCCCGTCTGATTTGAGGAACCTAGCCCTCCCCTCCCTCGAGAGGCGTGTGCGGAACACGCGGACTGCCGTCTCGGGCCCGTGCTGTTCCGGCGGCGACTGCCTGTCACCGCCCTCAGGCCACCTCCTAACTCGGCCGCAGTGTCGCCGAAGCAACACTGCAGCTCGACACAGTTGCGGTGCCGCCCATACAGCACCGCAACCCACCTGAGCCGCTCCATCGTGGGCTTACCACCAAAGCCCAGAGAAGCGGCGCCTCTTTGGGGTTCTTTTTGGTTCACCGTGGTTCTGGGTAGCCACGGTTACTAAGCGCCCCCGCCGCGACAAGGCGAGAATTCCGGTTGGGGGGGAAACTTTCATTATTCCCCCTATTTCAACCCCTCTAAGCCATTTTTTCACAAAAAAAGAATAAATCACGGTCTGTTTTTTTTGAACGTTGCATTTTGTCAACAAATTGTAGGTAACTGTCTTTTTCTAATCCATGAATGTTTGTATAGAAGAAACTAACTGTTATTTTTTTGATCTATGTAAGTATTGTATACGTCAATATTCGAAGGTTTTTTTCATTCTATGCGCTTGAAGGTACATTGGAATGTGGATTATATTTATAACGTGTTAATTGTTTAGATAAACATGATGTCTCTATTAGTTAGGTAAAGAAATGGATAAAAATACCAATAATATTTATTTCATTCAATCATTTATGAATGAATAAAATACTCCAAGTTCTCTCCCCGGTCGTGTGCCGCCCTCATCCATCAGTTGCCATGAGTCGCTAGGGCTTTGTATAAAAATTAAATAATTATATTAGGTATATAATATAGAGTGTAAAGTGTTTACTTCAAACAGATATAATATTACCGGTCGTGCGGTAACCGATATCGGCGCCACGGTCTCGGCTAGGGTTACTCTGACCGCATCCATGCGCACGCGAACGCTTCCGCTTTTAACTTAACACTTATTTATTGCATACCCTTTAACTCAGCTCGTAAACAGTGTTTGGGTTCTGGTTTTTTGTAGCCAGAAAGGCTTTAAACTTTTATAAGGCCGAGAAAATTAAAGACGATTTACTTTGTTAGTCGAGGCCTTTTGATAGAAAGTAACAATTTCTATCTTGCAAAAGACTACTAAAGCAGAATCTTGGAATATACAGATCAGATTTCAAATAACTAGGGCTTACAAATGTTCGGGAAGGTAATTTCAATAGACGAGTACCCCTGAGAAGGCATACAGTACTCCTAAATTGACGACCTAAGCTGTATCTATTTTTTTGAAGGCAGCGGCATCACCACTAAGGTCGTGTCTACCGAGTTTAGCACGTACATCTGCCACCATGCTACCACACTCCCATCAATTCCATACCCACTTAATCAAACCTGGCAATAAAGTCTAGTTCTGGTGACTTATGGTAGCATACACGATACAATCATCAAAGAAGACTGTCAATTTTGTTCCTACTTATTTTGACTTATTTGAATAGTTATTTAGATTTAATTGAAAAAATATAAGATATAGCATCGGTGGTCTGTACTGTTGCTGTGCAAGTGGTTGTGAGTTCATTTGACAAACCAGACGGTGCAAAACTTTGTGTGATCTATAAATATTTGTCCCAAAACTTGATGTACTTTTAGATTCGTTAATTATATGTTTATAAAGGTCAGAGAAGAGAGAAAGCTTGTTCCGTAGTGCAGTTATTACTTTGTGGATTGTCTTTTTCTTTTGTACCATTAAAAACAAGGATATAGACAAAGTAACGTTATAATAAGATTGCTATAAGAGCTTGTGGTAGAGCCCCAGGACACTATATTTCGTGCAGTCCGTCAGGACTCATCACTGTTAATCCTGGCTTACAAGAGTTGAGTGATAGGTACCTATGTTGGTGGGATTATTCTAAAAGTACGGGAATGGTCTCCAAAGAAACTAAAAACTTTATCCTCCTTTTCTTTGGTAGTTTTACAGTAGTAGATCCACGCTGGTTTCAGCATGGGTCGGATCGACGGGGGAAGTACTACCCTCTCATAGAAGATCGACGTAAAAGTAATAGTACTCGTACTATTGCATTTTCTTCGGTGAGTATGAGTGCCGGAGGTCCAATTTCCCTCCTTTTCCTTTTTCCTCAACTCCCTCAATCCTTTCACATACCCCACTCCCTTCACGGTTGGCAGTGGCCTCGCATAGTCCCTGACATTGCAGGAGCAATGCTAGGAACTATTAGTCGTCCATGAGCGACAGTTACCACTTACCATCACGTAGGCTGTTTAATCGTCTGCCAATTTCGGCAATAAAACAAATCGTGTAATAAGAAACAGTGCTTTAACCGATGTAGTTAGATATATTCTAAAAAAAGCTAAACTTATGTAGGTAGTAAAAAAGGCCATGGTGCGGCTACAAAATTAGACTAGTTTATATTTATTTCTGTTAACTTATATGGCTTTATAATGTCAAATATTGGCCTTCAGTGATCGACCTTGAGTAGAACTCAATTATAAAGGTACTGGATTGTTAAATTTAAATTAAACTTAAATGTCATTTGTGTTTAAGTTCATATTATTTATATTATCTTTTGTTAAAAACTTACATTAGGTTTTATAGAATTAATGTAAAGGTACCTATAACTTTATGATTACATTTAATATGACTTAATTTCTTTATTTAGAACACAAGAGTGTCACTTTGTACCAAGATAACCAGAATAAAAAGTCAGCCATTTACAGCCAGATGACTCGGTAAGGTAAACCGTCAGAAAAGCTAGTAATAAAATGAGACAATGAGTGACGCAGCTAAAAATACTGCTAATCAAATCATTAGATAAAAAGCAATTAAACATGACCATGAAGAATACCAAGCAATGGACAACACTGATCTAAATACCCAATGATCACCCATCCGACATTTAACCTTGATAAAATGCCTTATCCTCATCGGCTGAGTACCCGTAGGGCCTCCAAGTTTGGACCTCGTCTACAAAATATTGTTAATTAAATCTTGAAGAGGGTCCGGCGTAAAACTAAATATACGGGAATTCACGCGATCATGCATTAGGTATTTACATACCTTATTTTGCTTGACGTTTCGACCAGGTTACACCGGCCGTGGTCACAAGCAGACTGATGTGGCGATGTCATCGCCACATCAGTCTGCCGTATATTTAGTTCTATTAAATCATGCAACGCGAAAGTTTAAAAGTAAATATGGTCCGACGTGAATTAAATGACTACTTTTGAAGGTCGAATGGGTACTTTTTTGAAAGAGGGTCTATTTTGGAGGTCCAATGGCTACACAGTCACCTCAACGATGTACATGTTAATTGTAACATCAAATTCTTGAACTATCCGCTTAAATAAAATATAATAAAATGCTTACTACACCGTTGATATTCCCACGGACATAAGGCACTTTTAGTGAAAAAGAGAAGTAAAGTACAAACCGATTTTGCAATTTTACACCTAATTCCCATGTCTAGAAGATAAACATTCCTATGAACACATATTTCTTATGACCTTTTTCTATTAAAAGCGCGTAATGTAACGGACATGAAATCTTAACAAAAAACGTAACAATTCGATCGCAGATTAATCGTAAGGTCACTATCTCGGTAGCCGACAAGTTTTTTAAGCGGATCTTAAATTATATACTTGAATAAAAAAAAAATCAAGCAAGGTGCGCTATAGGTTTTTTTTTATGACTGTCACTGAGTCTAAAATCTTCTAATAACTCTTTAAATGTCAGTATTTACTGTCTACTATTGCCTTTCAATCGTGTTATGGCGGTTTGATCCTCTGTATCTGATAACCTGGGGGATCAGTTCATTTTCTTTATACCTATATTGACGGCTAGTCCTACGTTCAGCAGACCTCAACAGCTATTATGTTTATGATGATTAGCATAGCAAAACTATTAAGACTTGAGCTAAATTAAAATTTAGTTAGAATTCTAATAGTCACAATACGTGTAGGTATAAAAGTTAAGGCTGATTTACAATGATCCAGTAACTGGCGCCAGCATCACTGATTAGCAATAATGATGAATTCGTAATTCTACTGCCATAACTAGATAATATTTTCTTTTTGCGTTCATCTAAAGAAAATAAAAATAAATACCGTGCCGATAACAAAACAGCAAAAAATATTAAAAAAGCTTAACGTTATTTTTGACCCGTTATCTTCAATTATTGTAACATAATACGTAGTAGCAATATTTATTCTGTGATACATAATGATAATACTCAAGTTACCAATAAAGTAAATTATACCTATAAATATTAATATCCAGCAGATGGGCTAACGGATGAGAAATAATCTTTAGAATACCTTAAACAAAAAAAAAAAACAACATGTATATATGGCGTAAAATTCTCACATAGGTACATAGAATTCAATAAGACCGTACTGATTTTTCTCTAACTAAAAAAATTTATTACGCAAAAACTAACCTTAACGTTTACAGTTAGATTTCACTTCTGCTTGTGGTAGCTAGAGATTTATGATGTTCAGTAAATGAATGCACACGCACAGGTGAATCGTGCAAAAACGCAATGAGATCACCATCGCGGTGTCATTCGGACGTGACATGTACCTCTGTAAAGTTAGAACGTAATGCAGGCACGCTACAGAAGAACCATTTGCTTAAATTAAAAAAGGGAATTTTACTTAGCACTGTGTGTCCGGAAATTTTACGTTATTATGTAATACTAGTTGCGCCCCACGACTTCGCCCGTGTCTAAAATGTGTTTTGTCTCTCTCGAAAACCAAACGGATTTTCAGGATATAATGTAGCTTATGTCCGTCTCAGGCACCGAATCTATCTACATACGAATTTTCGTCGAAATAAGTTCAGCCGTTTAGGCGTTGAGTGGTAACAAACACACACACATTCATACACACACAAGCTTTCGCATTTATAATATTAATAGGATACCGGTATTGAAGGTGAAATAGCTAAATATCGACCGAGTAGATCAAACTAAAACTCACCTATTCATTTTGGTTACATGATTGACACTTATGAATGTTAAGATAATAAAATTAAATAACAGCCAGTTTGTTGACCTTTTTTTCATCGCCAGATTAATACAATACTTCATTAGAATTATATTTCAAGTATCATTCAAAATGATGCAATTAATAAAAACACTAGACTCAAGTGTAGTGACATTTGAGTCTAGTGTTTTTAACTGCATGACTGACAAGCAAGAGCTATCTTATTGCGATAGATACCTCACAGTCCAAAAATACGTGAATATTTACTAAAAACAAACAAATCTATTCGACATGGCCTAGTAAAGCATAATAAGCTATTAAACAGGGCCAACGCGATCATAGAAACATCTATGACAATCGTTACTAGTAGCCAGTAGCCATTCTTATATTCGAACAGTTTTAAGTGGAACTTCTGTACCTCATCTGTATAGTAACAGTCGTCTATACGTGACGTATTCAGATCCAGAGCTCGCATCACGATCCACGGTCACGATAGCGTGATGACAGATAGGATTAAACCCTCAATGAATGTAACCAGCTACGAATAACTCTGTTCACTGATAGCTATTTGAGATACGGCAGATTGTATCAATGGGGTATATTTTTGTCTGTTATAAAATAGTTAGATGAGTAAGCAGTTACCACAGTTTATAGCCCATAAATGAGAGCGCTGAAGGCCTAATTTTTTCCTTTCCTTTTTCCCTTCGTTCCTTTCACCTACACCATGAGCGATAGTTACCACTTACCATCATGTGGGCTGATAGTTCGTCTGGACAATAAAAAAAATACAGTAAACATTGCTTTAACCATTCTTTTAACCAAACTCAATACACCAAAGACCCAATTTCTCCCTTTCCTCTTTCCTTAACTCCCCCATTCCCTTCACCTACCACATTCCCAGCCGCCATAGTAGAGGACACCATACCAGCAGTAGTTTGAGACAATGGCTATTGTTATGGTGGCCACCACTTTTGGATTCCACTGACTATTTACTATTAGACAGAGTGGCGTCACTTTAGTGCGCAATTTCCCCTCTTACCTTTTTCCTCACCTACCCCTAACCCACTTCTTTCATGGTAGGCATAACATATATAGAACCATCGACTAGAAAGAAGAAGAAGAAGATGGTTGGCAGTGGTTTGCAGAGTCCCCGACATTGCTAGAGCAATGCCATAGACTCAGAGTCATCCATGAGCGACAGTTACCACTTACCATCACGTGGGCTGTTTGCTCGTCTGCTATTGTTAGCAATAAATAAAAATAATATTTTAAACCACACAGTATTATTATAATTGGCAAGGTGGTCTCTTGCCTAGAAAATGGAATCATCACATTTCTTTCCTTGGTTGTCGTAAGAGACATATCAATTCTTAGACAAAATTTATTGACAATGTGTAGTAAAATACCAGAATCAGTAAAATATAACAAATTAAAGTTAGTTCTATTTATCTGGTTAGAATCCACCTTACTGACCATCAAAGGCCATTAAAAATCACGTCAAAACTATTGTATAATAATGCGTACCAACTAACTGGTCAACTTGTGACCGGTTCACATCGAGTGGCTAGGCCCAGCTAACGTGACATATCTTCACTGTCATCTTTAGTAAACAAGCAGACACATCTGTTGCGAAACTACTTATATTCTTTTTATATGACTGGTGTAAGTCAGAAGCTCCTGTCTTGCAAAAAACACCGTCTTTGGAAGCATACGATACAAGACAGAGTTGAAAATAATTAAATCGCATTTGGCATTATACATAACTTTTTTAACATTTCATAAGTGTTATGACATTCTTAGAGTATGATAGCTTGTCCTACATCTTTGTGCGGGATGTAGTTTCTATGGAATCTCCATGAACAGAATTTAAGTGTACAACATACCAAAACGTCAGCAGTAGTTGCTGGTAGCTATCGGGAGAAGCGCGTGTCGCACGATCGCTTAAGGCTACTCGCTTCATTAGAAGATTGCTCGTGGTTAATGAACTGTTTGCGGGATCGACCGTCTCTTTTGTCTGCAGCGTGATCCTCTTGAGCTCAAGCAATGCTATATATATAATTAAGTCGTGGCATATGTCCACCTATTGAAACAAAAATCTCGTATCCAACTGCGTGAGTTGTTTAAAATAATGTTTAAAAACTTTTACAAGATGACTGCATTGATTGATTAACACTGACGGTTCACCTTGAGGTCTGACACGCTGCGTCCTTTGGTTAGTGGTCCACTCCAAAATCTTTTCTGCCCCAACAAGCTATGTCCTGCCATTGCCACTAAAGCTATTCTTCAAGCACCACTATTACATTTATGGCATATCTATAAATCATAAAAACAAATTCTACGATTTTAAATACTCCTAAGCTTTTAACTTGTACCAAACCACAAACTAGTCCCTATTAAAATAAATTCTCGGTTTCTATTATCGTATACTTAATCATAGGTAGCGGTCGATTTGAAATACATGGGAGCTTCCGCGTGAGTCGTGATAGACAGACGGGAGACAACATAGCTATTTATTGTGTATACTCGTACTCACGATGACCTGTTCTAGTAATCCTACTACCAGAGACAAATATTTACTATGAATTTAATTATAAGATTTTTTTTTACAGATAAATGTATTAATTATTTTTTATTTGTTCTCAATAGATTACAAGAACATACAAAATGAAATATGAATCTGTCTGTTAACGCATAATATATTTTTACTAATCATGAACATGTCTCTGTTTATAAATTGACGATTTTTCATACAAACTTTTATCCCCTATTTCAACCCTTTAGAGTCATTTTTTTTAATAAGAGTTGGCCTATATTATTCTCCAATGTTTAATCTATCTCTATACCAAGTTTCATCAAAATCTGTTCAGTGGGTTAGGCGTAAAAGCGTAACAGACAAGCAGAGTCACTCTCGCATTTATAATATTAGTAGGGAAGTATGGCAATAAGCATAACAATGACGAACTAATTGGGAATGATCTTCCCAATTAGTCTTCTAATCTTTATTATATAACTGCTCTTTGCTTTCTATTCCAATGACAAATGTCGTAAAAGATATTCCTGAACTATATTCAAATAAACCATAAGATAGTCTCAAAACAGGCGAAACAAATAAAGATTAAACAAGATAACCGGACATTTTCCTTTACGAACACGAGCATGTTACTTATTGCAGTTTATAGCTGTACTACCTGTCCGCAGAGCGGTATCACCCGCATTAAGTTACATCTTTGAATACTGCACTGCTCCCGTGGCTCGTAGCGTGATGTTACATAGCCTATAACCTTCCTCGACAATTGGGCTATCAAACGCAAAAAGAATAATTTAAATCCAACTGGTAATTGCAGAGATTAGCGCGTTCAAACAAACAAACTCTTCCGATTTATATAATACTCTTCCCGCGGCACGGTTTCACCTGCGTCTTTGCTTACTGCTTTGCTGTCATCGCCAGTAGCGTGATGTTTCATAGTCTATATCCTTTGTCAAGAATTGGGCTATCAAACGCAAATAATAATTTAAATCCAACTGGTAATTGCAGAGATTAACTTACTTTTTATACAACTTTCACCTTATTCTAGCAAGTTTACAAACATTTTTTTAAAATATAGATCCGATTAAATGATAAAAAATTAAAAGCATGAAATATGACACTGAATTGCGACGTTTCCACTCATGACGCGTAAACGCTCTTAAAACAAACAAACAAACTCTTCTGCTTTATCTATTAGTATAAATAATCGCGTAATGCCGTCAATGCTCTGTGTTAGCATGCACAATATATGTTCTTATTGAGACAGGAGAGCGTGTTTGAAACCTAGACAAGCACTGCAAGTAGAATACTGTTAACGTATTATATGGGCGACCGCTTTTAGTATATTGTGAGAATGTTAAAGTTGATTTTCTCAAGTATATTCAATGATATTGAACATATCTATACTAATGTATAAAGCCTAATAGTTTGTTTGAATGCGCTACTCTGGAACCCCTGGTCGGATTTCAATAATCATTTTGAATTTAATAGAATAATCTAATCCTTGAGAAAAGTTATGTAGTATCACGCTATGATCAACGACATTGGAGCAGTTACTAAAGATGTCTTACCTTCTTTGGTAAAGTTTAATTGATCTGATTTTATAAAGACGATTATGAATGAATTTAGCTGTTACAAGAGTAACAGTTTTTCTTAACCATTTTATTTTTGAACAAAACTTAATTCTATTTATTTTTGTTTCAGATTCTACTAATTCGGACGTCAATTTAATTTCAAAAGGTAACATTTAAACAGAATTTCTGTGCTACTATAATTTAACTACCTACTTAAGAAATATCGTTCTCATCACGTTTGCAGAGTCCCTTAAGATGAGACGTGAAGATATATTCATATTGTGTACCATAATGTTTGTAAAGTTTGATACTTGTGAAGATTATATGTCGTATTGCCTCTCGTTCTAGGCATTTACAATTAATATTTTGAATTAATCCCACCCTCTCCCTTTTTATCCAGAACAACACGTGCGGGACTAAAGTGCCACCCTTTCACAGTGGAATCTAAAGGGTCTCGAACCAAACGGTTCAGCACTTCATACTTTTGTCGCTCAATTAAAGCCTGGAACTCTTTGCCAGCGCATGTGTTCCCATCTAATTTTGATCCTGGGTCTTTTAAGCGGGGCGTGAAAAAGCATCTCACTAAGCCGCCATAGTGGAGGCCACCATACCAGTAGTTTGGCTTTTGGAATGGTGTCCGCCACTTCTGGATTCCACTTACTGCTTACCATCAGGCAGAGTGGAGTCACTTTGGTGGGCTAATATAAAAAAAAAAAAAAAAATATTATACGAATTACCTAACAACTGGTCATTTTTTGTTCACGGGCTCTTTGGTAATATTTTGGGTGTTTGTAAGGTTTGTGCAAAAATGCCCAATTTCACCCCTTTCCTTTTTCCTCGCCTCTAACCTACCCCACTCTCTTTACGAATTCACGCTGGTTTCAGCATGAATGGGCCAGATCGACCGAGGAATTACTACCCTCTTATAAAAGACTAGCGACCCGCCCCAGCTTAGCACAGGTATTATGCTGATAGTAAATATTCTACAGAATGTCTTTTTAAGCAACGTTCACAGCTTTTTCGTCATTAGGCAATACAAACATGGTCATTGTTTTCTTTAGAGGCCGGCGGCCCCCGGTCGGTACTGCCGCAAACGTATTACATTAGAAATCTCTAAAATTACCAGTGTTTCTCTACTATATTTTGCACGTATTATACATATAAACCTTCCTCTTGAATCACTCTAACTATTAAAAAAACCGCATCAAAATCCGTTGCGTACTTTTAAAGATCTAAGCATACATAAGGACAGACAGCGAGACGTGACTTTGTTTTATACTATGTAGTGATTGACGTAACAGTAGTAGTTTCTGTACTATTGCTTTTCGTTCGCCCCCTTTCCCCCTTTCCTTTTTCTTCACTTCCTCAATCCCTTCGCCTACCCCACTTCCTTCAAGGTTGGCAGCGACTTCGCAGAGTTCCTGACATTGTAAGAGCAATGCTAGGGACTCTGAGTCGTTCATGAGCGACAGTTACCACTTACCAACACGTGGGCTGTTTGCTCGTTTGCCACTGTCAGCAATAAAAAAAAAGGTAAAGTATGAATCCCATCTTAGTTAAATTCTCTCCGTTGTAGTGTATATTATTACATTATCGGAAAACGTCTACTGCAAGATATAGTAGCTATTTTATTAGTTAAACTATAGAGGTAAGTAGTCGCCCGTGATGGTCAGTGAAATCCAGAAGTGGTGGCCACCATACTAAAAGTAGAAAGTCTCATCCTGCTGCTGGTATGGTGATCTATACTATAGCGGCTAGGAATGGGGTAGGAAAAGGAAATGAAGGGGTTGAGGAAAGAGAAAACGGGGGAAATTGGAACTGGTATCCGATATTTCTTAGTCACCCCTGACATCCATTGTGGGTTAGTTCCTTATACCACAGATTACCTTATACTCTATACCAGAAACCACAGGGCCACCGTTGTATAAATAAAAGATAATTATTTTATACAAGTTTCATACAAACTTTGCCACCCCTTTTTAACCCCTTAGGAATTGAATTTGAAGCAACCCCCATGCAAAATTTAAGACTCCATGCACTTTTAGTTTCTGACGTTTTGTGATGAGTGAGTGAGTGACCTTTCGCTTTTATATAATACAGATAGCTAATAGGCAAATACCAATGTCCTCATTCGTCCGAGATATCAAATAATTAACTACTCGTAAATATTTGTAAAACCTCACACGATTAAAGACTTGTCCCCTTCTGTGATAATTGTGAAATTAAATCTAACTACCTATAAAAAAGCACCAATCTTTAACTAAGCAAAGCCCTCCGTGTAAGTTGTTTATTGAAAATATCTCGAATATTTTACAATAAAATCCCGCTATCAATAACCATCATTGCTCCTAGATAGTCTTAAAAAGCCAATTTGTATGCAAACATCGTATTTATATATAAGTAATAAGTGTAATAAGATTCAAATCAGTTTATATTACTGTAATAAGAAAGTACATTAAAGTAAATAACTGTTTGTTTGTTTGTGAGATCCGCTTTCGTTGCGTTGAACTAGAGATTAAATATTGAGATTTAGGTTAATAATTACAAAAAATGATTACCTAGATTAATTGTACAGATTTCATGTCAACAAATTGATAAGTAAATTAACTGATATACAGGTTTTAATTTTGATTTAATTCTATTTTAAGATGGCGATAGGGTTAGGGTTGCCAAACGATTTAAAGTCCAAGCTCTGACTTTTGTTCATTTTATTTCTATTGCCAATATATTTTTTTTATTGCTATTACATAAACAGGAATTATTAAAACATGTACGTACTCGTTTAACTACAGACAACAACATTTTACGTAAACAACTTGTATCATAAAATAAATATGATATTACTTAACATTGACAATAAAAAGTTACTAAAATTAACA
Source organism: Parascotia fuliginaria (assembly GCA_963082885.1). Taxonomy (NCBI): domain Eukaryota; kingdom Metazoa; phylum Arthropoda; class Insecta; order Lepidoptera; family Erebidae; genus Parascotia; species Parascotia fuliginaria. The sequence continues at coordinate 15,588,629 of OY720182.1, forward strand.
TACCTACATTTACCGACTTTAGACCAATACCAATAATTAATTTGACGTTTTTATTGGCTAAGTATAAATTTTATATATTATTATAATACAAACTTAAAGCGAACTTCAACCACGAGCACTTGAGCGACTGGTACCGTAAGTAGGTACTATCCTATCTCGACCTAACTCTTTAATTTGATAATAACAAAGCTCAAACACAAATCAAAAGCTTAAAATGAAATTAAGTTAATCAACTGCAATTAGTTTATAAAAAGAAATTAACTTACACAAAGCTCAAAACTACAAAAGATCCTTTTAATTCAGTCAATAGGCAAGAAAGAGACAAAATATCGATGATCAAGCGCATCTTGACTGACGTTTCAATTAAAAATTATTTATTTTGAATATAAAAAGCACACCGAGTCGATTGTGATGTATAGTCGGCGCATCACTAGTCATTTTCTCTTTGTATAGTGATGTTATTCGATTTTTTGTTAAAGATAATTATCGATATAAAAAGCGTTAGTTATTAAGTTAGCTCAATTAATTTTTAATAAATATGATGATTTAATAAGTTTTTTTTATACTACCAGATAAATCATACAGTTCTGCATTCTCACGGATGACAGCATAACATTTGAAGAAGATTTAATTCTTTGTGTAAATACCAGAGGCGCTGTTAATTTTCTCGTGCTAATATTTTACACTGTTATTGTAAATATAAAGTAGATCTACAGTGACAGTGTTACGGATAGGATGACAGTCAATGGTAGAGTTAATGGTCAAAGTAGATTTTCTTTTTTTGTAGTTATTACACCTTATAATGGACACTGGAATCGGGCTACTTACAAATACACTCTTCGTAAAATTTATAGAGGAGCATTATATTCAACAGTGTACGTCTTGTAACTAAATACAATATTACTTTATTATTTGACCACATTTTTATAAGTACGCTATATAAACCTATTAAACCACTTCAAATAACAGGCTTAAATTCAGTTTTTGTACTAATCGCATACAAACAAATGAAATGCAAAACTAATAACGCTTAGTTAACTGGACTAGACAATATTAAACGTAACAGTCGCTTGTTCCCACGCGCGCGGCCTTGTCATTATTAGGAAACGCACTGCATAAGCGGTAGCGAGAGCGAGAGAAACGATAGAAAAGAAAAAATACTAGCATACCTTAAAAAAACGTACAATGACATTTGTTTCAGGGAACTATAGCAACTCACCAGAAAATTTATCAGGCTTTGTGTATTAAACCGCTATCTCTGAACAAAACTAGAAACTTAAAATTTCTAAATGTAGAAAAGAAGCCGTAATCGTTTAATAATAGATTCAAGAAGCCACGTAGGCAAGTATATATAAATTAGACTTATTCAAACTCATACTGCAATCTCAATAGTAAAAAATTGTGAGATGAACGTTCGTCGTTACCTAGTATCTTAAAAGGCGATTAGAGACCCTTTAAAACATCCATGGAAATAGATGACATGGTTCCCTTATTCTAGATTCTAGACTGTCGACCGCTTAATAAAACACTTAAAGTAACAACATAATCTTATAACAACCAGTAGTATTTACCATTAATAGTACTTCTAATTAATTTCCTTTACACGCATTTTAGTACATTACTAAAGACAACGTATAATGTTCTTGTCACATTGAGTATAAATCTACCGGTCACGATTCTCGTTACACGGATCGCTGTCGCTTATCACTGCATCTCGCTAATGTATCACATACTTTATCGTGTCTGGGACTGTCCTGTTGATACAGTAAATAAAGCCTTTTAGGGTTGGCACACTTGCGTTTTAATATTTTTGAAAAAACAGAGAAGTCTTTATTTACATTTTGAAACATACCTAGTCTGTTATCCTCCTCTACACGTATAAAAAACGTAATAAAGAAATTACGTTGGCAAAAAATGTCGCACATTGACAACTCTCTTGTGTCTGTGGTAGAAGTAGTATAAATGCAAGCGACCTTAATAATAATACTTTTATTTTATACAACAACTATCCTCTTAGCTATATATTGTACGATATTTTATGAAAATTAATCCTTCTTGGTTTTAGCATGAATAGGCCTGATCAACCGAGGGTCGAATACCCTCTTAATGAACTTCGGCGTAAAGTGGAAGTTTGCGTGAAGTTATACTAAATGCATTTCGTTCAGTGAGTGAGAACACCTGTCTATTTAACCTTTTGTTCTCCTTAAACAGTACTCTCTCTTGAATTTTAGCGTTGTTTTTGTCATGCTGAACACAACCTGCTTGCATGCTTGTTTGCTAACAGCGACAACCCTACAAGGTCTTAATTAGAGCTTACTATTGAATTTAATAACTTCATTAATATCTGCGTGTAAAGTTTAGTGGAACTTCGTGATATTTACTTCTTCATTATTTTAAATTAGGTACATCGTATACTTTCACTAAACATCTCTATCTATAAAATGTTAGAAAAACTGAGGCAGGTATAAAATACAAAATTGTTTAGTTCAAGTTAGTTAAAGGTGAAGCTGCTGACTACAGTAGCTTTCTTTAAACGATCCGATTTTAAGCAATGGATCGTTCAGCGCTGAATTACTTTTATTTATGTCTAGCATTGGCAGCGCTTCAGCACCGAACTAAAAATCGGGTTTTCAAGAAACTTGGATTGAAATTTGTATAGAAGCCAGCATTAAGGAATTAAATGTAGATTCATTCAGGTTAGTCATTGTAGAAGTTCTTAGGTAAGACATAGTACCCGAGTTTAGCAAGACACATCTTTCAGGTGATGATAATTACTGTTTATATTTATTGATTATAATCATAATCTTGGCATGGCATACATTTAATATTTAATCCAGTATTACCTTGTCGTGCAATGTGACCAGGAGGTGCATTTACCAGTTTAATTAAAATACGTAGCAGTAGCGAAGAGTCACTTTTCCGAGGAGGGAAGCCGGTGGGACTAAAATACTTTGAGGTTCGGAAGGCCAGTTAGACTTTGAGTAGACACTCAAGCAGTGATAGGTATAAGGAGGTCAGGGCATATTTTAAAAGGGAAGCCGGCAGGAATCGTGTTATATGGACGCTTCGCCACTGATACGTAGTCAAATTACCATACTAGATGAAACTAAATAATTGAAATCTTCTCTTTTCTTTCCTTAATCTTAGTATTATATTAATTGGTCAATTTGTAATAATTACTTTGTATGGTTCTTTGGTTGCGTTGAGTGTTTAAATTGTAACTCATTCAAATAACTGTAATTATCTGGCGATTGAAAAGTGTGGCGTGAGTTTCTTGCCAGTTCTTCTCACAGCTCTACCTCGTCAGCGAACTGGCTGTAGGTCAATTGGCTGACAAAATGTAGTGTTGACTTTTCATAAGCATCATACTTTATGATCAAAATGAAATAAATGCTTTGACTTTGACTTTGACTTTGAATTTAATATAATATCACGTTATCAACCTGAAATGTGCACTGAGTTTACGAAAGAAGTTTTTGCTCTGTATTTACCACAGTTAAGTAAAATTATTTTGAGTGATCAACTAGTAGCCTCTTATGACAACCACGGCAAGGTAGGTATGTATGGTACGGTGGTAAAGTATTTTTGGCTACAACCAAGGCTGCTTATGCGTTGCAGAGACACTACCATTACAGCATCCAGATAAACTATTACTACTAGTATAGTATTACCTTATCTGAGCTATTACAATTTTTTTTATTGCTGTCTGTGGCAGATGAGCAAATAGCCCACGTAATAACTGGTGGTGGTGGTCAGTGGAATTTGTCGCTCATGGACGACTCAAAGTCCCTGGCAGTGCACCTGCAATGCTACACTGCAAAGCCGCTGCCTACCATGAAGGGAGTGGGGTAGGTAAAGGAATTAAGTTGGATTAAGGATTATCTTCAGAGATACTTAACTATCTATCTACCGGCACCGTTATTTTTCCAATAATATTCTCCATAAAATATTAGCTTAACTTAGTGATAAATACAATCTCCGTACAAGGAAAAACAGATTAAATACATCCTTAGTACAGCGATTATATACGACATTTACATAGTACGTTATTACTAGCTACTATTGACAAAGGAATTTAAATTGTAACTTAGAAACTAAATAACCGTTTATTTTTTAGAATAGTATGATACGTGGTGTCGTGATGACCTAATGGTTGAGGTACCGTAGGTAGGTATACATAAATTTGTGGGTTCGAAACGGGTGATGCACCGAAGTAAATTCCACGAATCATGTGTTTCTGTAATTTTACTTTGGATTAACGAGGAAAAAACATAATTTCGAAACGGACAACCCGTTCTAAGCAAGGGTGCTACGTGCTACCTCTATGTAAGAAAAGTTTCCTGGGCTCTATGTATGTAATAGAACAGTGGGCTGGTGTACGCTAAGAAGAGCGTAAGCACAAAACATAAATGTTCGGAAAATTCCCTTAACCTATAATAAACTGTATTTGTTTTTCCGTGAGCTTTCGTGCACTTTCCGTCATTTCCCTTAATAATCTGGTTTTAAAAGACTAGTTTCGCATTACAGAACAAGTCTTCTGTCGTAGGCACATTACAAAGATACGATTAATAGAAACAAGGTACACACCTATTTGACTTGATTTTAGATCATGCAGTTTTGTCCTATGTGTGAATCGAACCCGCAACCCTTGCACTTAAGTCGCACATAGGTAGGTACTCTGAACTACAGAGGAAGTCTTTAATGACGTCCCGTATGAAAACGGGTATTTTATTTATTTATTATACCTATAATATTAAGCAAAGCCTGTTGTACAGTAGCTATTAAGTATTTAAGACAAAATTTATTGTTATTAGAATGAATTGGAGCGAATTTTTGGCATTTATTAATTAATCCTTTGATTTAAAATGTCTTAACGGCCATTACACGTGTGACATTTTAAAAAAACATTACATCCGGTATAAATGGTATGTGTTACCGTTTTAAAAAGACGTCATTTATTATTGTATAAATTGTTAAGATTATAAATTCATTAATATTGGCGGCTTACAAGTAAATGCTTTTATATTTTAGTTTTATTTGTTAATTCACATAACATTTTGATTGATATTAGGTCAAGTAAAGTCTTTAGTGTTTCTTTGCGAAATAGTATGAGAAACGAAGCGATTCGCAGGGTAACCAAAATGACTGACATAGCTCAAAGGGCCAATAACCAGGGCATAAAGTCGCGGAACCAAATAACTCTGGATTGTTTAAGAATCTTGGATCAGACGAAAAAAATCAGATTTTGATATAACATTACTGAATTTATACTATTATATAAATCGGAAGAGTTTGATTGTTTGTTTCTTTGTTTCTTTGAACGATATTTTCCCTTTATGTGGAGTCATTTCGTTTGAACACGCTAATCTCTAGAACTACCAGTCGGTTAGATAGTTAGTAGATCCACGCTGCTCTGGTTTCAGCATGAATGGGCCGGATCGTCCGGGGAAGTACTACCCTCTCATAGAAGATCGACGTAAGAGTAGTAGTATTCGTACTACTGCGTTTCGTTTGGTGAGTGAGAGTGCCGGAGGCCCAATTTCCTCCCTTTCCTCTTTTCTCACCTCCCTCACTCCCTTCCCCTAACCCCATTCCCAGCCGCCATAGTGGAGGCCACAATACCAGCAGTTTAAAACGATGACTTTTGATATGCTGGCCACCACTTCTGGTTTCCACTGACTGCTTACCATCAGGCAGGGTGGAGTCACTTTGGTAGGCTAATATAAAAAAATATAAAAAAAACTTTTTGCGTATGATAGCCCAGTTCCTGAGGAAGGTTATAGGCTATGTAACATCACGCTACTGACAACGGGAGCAGAGCAGTAATCAAAGACACTGATGCTGCTGAGGTACAGCTGAGAGTTATATAACCTATCTTTATAAAAGACAAAAGTTAATTAAACAACATCCTTTTCCACTACTAAACAAATTACTAGACAAATCTGGGCGTGACACTCTACACTAAACTTGTAACGTCCAGAAGACATCGGACAGATAATATATTAATATAACCGAATAACGTAATAACTGAGTCAATTTGAAACGGTAAGTCACCTATCACATTGTTTTAAACAGGAAATATAGATTAATCTTAATCGTTCTCGAAGAAATTGAGTATCAATGATTATTCAATTTAACTTACTAAAAGTCCCTATCAAAATCTTTACAAGTATCGACTTAATATTGCATAGATAGACGCTAGGCGCAAAGCTGCGATAAATGGAAGAAATTGATATAGACCAAGCTCGTTAAAAAATACTTGGGAGAAACTCGTTGTTTTATTCATAAACTAACTGACCCGGCGAATTTCGTTCCGCCTAACAGTCGATTCTTAAATTTTTTTTTTTATTATGATACCTAGCCTAAGTTACTCCTTATTACATCAGCTACCTGCCAATAAAAGTCCCGTCAAAATCGGTCCAGCCATTTCAGAGATTAGCCGGAACAAACAGACAGACAGACAGAAAGACAGACAAAAATTGTAAAAATGTTATTTTGGTGTATGTACCGTATATATATATTCATATACATGTAGTAAAAAACGGTTATTTCAATACTACAAACAGGCACTCCAATTTTATTATATGTATAGATGTCGGAATTGACTCTTGCCGTAAAAAAGGAACTTTACGATTTTACTATTCATAAGCTCAAAATCTTAAACTTTTGACAGTTCTATCCAGAACGAAAATCTTTTGAGGTTCTAACAAGATCTGTAAAATGTGTTTATGAATCTGTAAGGTCGGCATTCAGCTCGAAAGCTTTGCAAACGGTTGGAAAAAAGTTAGCTGTACCTACTTGGAAATAATGTAAGCTTGATTGCCAATCCACATTGTGTAATAGAATAGGCCTTTGACCTGCACAGGAAATAATAATGGCCTTGGACATAAATTTTATTTCATTTTGATTATTAAAATAATAATTTATTAGATATGTACCTATAAGAATGTTGTTCTAGCTAAATTCTTTATTTTACTACTGGCTCTACCATAATATATATATATATATTAGCCTACCAAAGTGACTCCACCCCGCCTGATGGTAAGCAGTCAGTGGAATCCAGAAGTGGTGGCCACCATACCAAAAGCTATCGTCTTAAACTGCTGGTATGGTGGCCTCCACTATGGCGGCCGGGGTATTGGGTTAGGGGAAAGGAATGAGGTAGGTGAGGAAAGAGGAAAGGGGAGAAATTGGGCCTCCGGCACTCTCACTCACCGAACGAAACGCAGTAGTAAGGATACTACTACTCTTAAGTCGATCTTCTATGAGAGGGTAGTACTTCCCCGGACGATCCGGCCCATTCATGCTGAAACCAGCGTGGATCTACTACTACCCTCAAATAAAATATAATATAATAAAAAACGATTTATTTTTTAAATGGTCATCGATTCAAAACTGACCGCAATAACCGCGCTTACTATCACTAAACAATCGAAAGCTTTAAATTAGCTTCAAAGTCCTTGGTTTATAAGATTAATCTATTCATATAACTATACCTAACAATAATAATAATAATGTGGGATGTGGATTCGGCGATCATTGTTCCGATAGTCATATCAGTTAATGGACTGATTTCTAAGAGCCTCCATCAACATCTAAAGAGGCTCACGTTAGGTGGCTGGATCGTGGGCCTGATGCAGAAGGCTGTGCTCCTTGACACGGCTCGCATTGTGAGGAGGTTTCTATCTCTGGAGCCCTAACCACCGGTAAATTGATCCGCTGTACTCGATAGCGGTGGGTCTCCATATTTTTATATTTATAAATGTATATTTCTGTTATTTTTATATATATTTAAAAATGTAAGTTTGTGAGTATGTAAGTCAATAAAGAGAATAATAATAATAATACATATAATAAAAATGTAACAGATTGCTGTCTGTACATGGAAGATAAATGAGAAAAATATTTTTGTCACATTTATTAATTCAAAACAATGATTGTTAAAAATTTTGTCTGTTTGTCTGTTTCTCTGTGCGTTTGTTCACGCTAGTCTCAGAAACGGCATATCCGATTTAGATATTGTTTTCACTAATACATTGTGGTAAGCTTCACTTAACATTTAGATAGTGTTTGTTGCATGTTAATCGGTTCATAAATATAAGGTTATGCCAATTTAAAGAATCACGTCGAACAATTGTTAATTTTAAACAAAACCTGATAGAAGCAGAGATTTTAACAGGGTGCGGAATAGGTGATAGTGTTTTTATTCCTTGGATTCCACTCATTCCGAACAATTTTCTGTTTAGTTTTAAACGAGTCCAGTTTCCAGTGAGCCTATGTTTCGCGATGACAATTAATAAAGACCAAGGTCAGACACTAAAAGTTTTGGGTGTAGTTCTAAGTATTAGTTGTTTTTCGCACGGTCAGTTTTATGTGCCTCTATCCCGTGTTAGTAATCCTAGCAGCCTGTATGCTTTTATCCCCGATGGCTATGCGTCTAATATCGTATATAGAAAAGCATTACTGTAAAGTATTATTTTCTTTAAATACCCATACGACGATGTTTATAATCTAAAATAAACCAAAAGATATTCCAAAAAATGCTGCCCAGAGTTACTATTCCACGCGTACGAAGTCGCGGGCACAGCTAGTTTTAAATAAATACACAAGTGAATGTCTTATATTCTTCAGGAGATACTATAGGACATCTATAACTATTTTCATAGTTGCGGACTCGGTTCCGACCCAATTCCGCGACACCAGACATTCTACACCTCATTATATACAATTAAATATAAACCTTAATTACTAGTGTTACGGTCGATATTAAGTTGAATAGATATTAAAAATAGTCTACAATCTATGTTGTACTTTGTTCAATGCACAATGTGGACGGGAATGGCTAGGGTTGACGCAAAGAATACAATTTTATTTGTAGAGTTATACTATTAGAATCTACAGAAAAGATAATCTAATTTAAATTATTTATTATTTAATTATTTATACACAATAAATTCATCAGAGGTCGTAAATTTTATAATGCATTTTACAATTACATATCAGTGCAAATAATCCAGTAATACTCAGTCAGTACAGCTAGACACAAGCATATATGATGGCTAGAAATATTTGTTGCAAGACCAACGCGAGGCAAATAGACTCAACCTTGCCACCACAGCAACAGTGATGGACCAAGCTTATAGTAAACACTCGTGGTTATCAACATGACCAGAACCTCTTTACAGCCCATGTGTTTCCCTTCCAATTTTAATCCTAGATCTTATTTAACCGACTCGTGGCAAAGCATTTAACAAAACTGCAAAATCAGTAGTAGACATCATGGTGTACCCCACTAATTACTTATCATTTTCGTTCGAATAAAACTGTCCTCATAACTGCCAAGTTTGGCAGTTGTGTACTGCTTTTTTGAACAGAGGTCATCTAACTCACGAATGTCCTCTTATGAAATAAAAGACTTTGGGAAATAATGCTACCGTATAGAAGTATTTACTCAATCCTAGCAACCCTAAGGTGTTGTTACCCGCGGGGCAGTTTATCATTTCGGTCCGTTATCTCAGTAAGAGCAATTCGCTTGGCCGTTTCACTTGTTTAAGATTCGCAGGTGGCCAGCCCTTCGTTTTACATCGAGTTCAACGCTCCAATGCTACTTCAGATTTATATCTGATTATGACACTCATATTCTTTTACATTTTTTTTAATATAATAAGAATAAACTTTTATATAATATAAATATTTGTATGTTTATCGAAACCAATGATCATCAAATTGTTATGAAACTTTGCGAGAGTGTTTTGTTGACACCCGAGACGGTTGGCTCAAAAAGGTTTTTGTTTATAAATTACGTTGCATTGCAACGCATGTCGGGTGCATCTAGTATCTTATAATTACCTTATCCAAAGGTAGCCAATTAAATACTTACATGTATCTAGTAGAACTATTAGGTTTACGAATCTAGAAAGGTGACAATAAAAATGCAAATGTTGCGTAAATTGGCCCTTCATAAGGTGAACTAACTGCCTGGTAAATAGGACGAATTATATTATTATTGATGCAAGCGCGGCAGAGAGTCAGATAAAATGGAGATGACTGAAAAAAGCTTATAAGCAGCGATTGCGGCTTTCCACTGAAATAATGTTGCTTTTGATAATACGAACACAATGCCTTTTCAAAGCGAATGGTATTTTTGTTAGAATTAAAAATCACGTTTTTATAACCCCAAATACTGAAACGTTACATGTAAGTACTTACAATTTTAAGTAGGCTCATGCTATCTCTGTCGCTTTAAACTAAATTTTAGCGACAGAAATACTTTTAAGTCTAACTTAAAGTACCTGGTTAAAACTACCTTATCGCACGCCCACATTATTTAAATTTTTGTCCATGTTTTAGTACAATTGTTCCAGTGGCATTTCGCTTGACACTATGAATGGTGTTGCCAATAAGGTGTGACTATTTCGTAACATTTTAATGTAGTAGGTACACATACAGAAGTATTACTACGTTATAGTATATTTAGTGTTGAATTTGAACACTTTGGATAACCTTATTTATTTTTAATAAAGTAAAGTACAAAGCATCACATTTTTTGTATAGATATTTTATAAAAACACATTTTGTCATGTATAGACTTTAACCATTTACCGGTAAAATTTCCAAATAAGACTAGGAACATATACTGATAATTTCTCAACAAAAAATCTCAACATTACTTTATCAGAATTGTTATCAAAATAAAAACTCTTGCATGTCAATCCATAATAGCCTAACACAGATGCAGAAGAAGTTAATGATTCTTTTTTATAAATAAGAGTCGTTTTTTGACAGGACCAAATTAAGACTGTCGACCTAAAGAGAGGAGACAGTTATTAGTAATCTTTATATTATAAGTAAATGATTAATGAGGAAATAAGTCAAAAGAGCTAAAGTATCTGTCACAGTATGTGAAGCAGTATGTCAAGTTACAATGTTGCGTAAAATACGACAGTTCTTTACCCATTGAATTTAATCGATTGCCTCTTCTTAGATTTCATGATAAAAAGCTTACCGTTTAATTGTCAATTTATTTAACTGATTAATCGTAAAACTAGTAATATTTATAAAATAATAATAGTAACACCTTGTTATTATTTCGTGAATTAGTAATGTTTATGGTAAACTGAAAGTAGTCTAAAATGGGCCAAAATGCTTCGAGAAAAGAATGGTACGGCCGCCGCACGTGGCGCTTTTTTTTGCTCGACTTGGCAGGGGCACTGACGTGACCCCAGAAATTACAAGTTGGAAAAAAAAAAGCATTGATACTTGACTACTTGACTGGCTTTAAACCTATATGCGAAGTGTACTTTTTAACAAGTACTTAATATTAAAAATAGTAACAAAAATAGAATAAAAGTAAAAATGGAAAAAGTTTACTTGCTTAGAAAAATAATGTGCGTGTTAACTTGTTGTTTATTACGGGGAGTGCATATCTATTGGTCTATTTATCACTTATGTTAGGAGAATTATTTAATTTTGTTTCTTTTACTAGTTTTTTGAACGTAATAAATCTACTAATATTACATTATAAACTGCCTCTGTGATGCAGTTGTAAGTACTGTGTCCGGTAGTATTATGTATAATATGTATTCCTCAGTGCAAAATATTAGGTTTAATTCTCAATATTATCAGTCCGGAATTGTGCCCGGCAAATGGCAAAGACTGTTATAGAGTGACGTCGGAATTTTATTTAATTATTTGTATCTGATGATGATACTATATGTTTTATCAGAACAATCTAACGATGCCCATCAATGACTTCTGTAAGGATGAATTATAATTATATATTTGATTACAGGTCTATTCAAGCCTGTAATAGCCCTATAAATAAATACTTAATTAAAATAATAAATAAGTCAGAATTAACAGTAAAGAATCCTTACGAACACCCAATTTTGACACTCGGGAGCCCTGTTAAATATACTGTCTTGGATTCAGCGACGAACTAGAAGTAAAAAGCTGGAGTTGGAAAACGCTAGAATAGATAATAAAATGTATGAGATTGTGTTGTGTATTGTCATAGACATAGTCTATTGTTGAATGTCGAATAAACGTCAGTGCGTATCCAACTATCATTGCGTTTCACTTGTCCTCACTATTTAACAGATTGACATAAGCGTTGGCGTTACCTTATGTCAATTCTATACATTTTTTAATCTATTCTATGAATAGAATAGAAATCTTTGCCACTTGTCTAGGGTCTCAGTATAGATAAGTCAATCTATTCGCGCTTTATTCCTAATTTGGCACAATAGCTGTATACAAATAATGACAACAGTCCAACAAATCGCCATAATAGTTGCAACGTGAAAATAATTGATTTATTGATTAATTGTCTTTTCATTAACTAATTGAATTTAATTTCGCTACAACTTCAAATTGCAATTCCAAAAGCTATTGGTAAAGACGTCCTTCAAACTTCGGAACGTTTACAACATTATCCTACTGCAGGGCAAAGTCCTTCTCATACAGAGAAGGCATGAGCATCATCGCTCATGGACGACCCAGAGTCACTAGAATTGCTACTGCAATGCCAGGGACTCTACAAAGGTACCGCCTACTGCGAATGGAATGGGGTAGGTGAAAGGATTGAAGGAATTGAGGAAAAAGGAAAGGGAGAATTGGGCCTCCGATTTAATACTGAGTAGAATAATAAGTGCCTTATTTCTTTGAGACATTATTAACACTGAACTACGCAAAGACCACACAATATGATACGTACAACTTCCGTAAAACAAGTAATTATTTTTATCTTTTTCAACTAACACAAAATATTCTCGTAAGGACGTCGATACACTGCCGATACGGAACAACATGGCTCCCAATTAAAGCTAGGGACACACCTGTACTGCTAATCACTACATTGGACCACCGGAGATACACCAAGACCTCTACAGCGTTTAATTAAAATGTTTTTACATGACTAAATCTTCATTTGTTTGGATGATGTTATATCCAAAAAAAAAAGGAATATTAATTATGCTAATAAATAATTAGGTATCCAAAATAATCTGTTAATTAACTGTTATATCCAAAAAATACAGGTATATTAATTATGCTAATAAATAATTAGGTATCCTGAATTATTAAGCTTTTTTTTAGCTACGTAGCAATTGACCGGATTGTCGCGTGCGTTGCGTTCAGTAAGCTTACCGCGGTCAAATCGTGGATCACTAAACATTGAACCTTGTAGAGGATGTTAGAACGACAATCATGCGCCTGATCGAACCAAACGTAAGATTCCTATTCCGTTGAACTATGGGAGTGACGGAATAGAGAATGCAATATATCTTATATCTTTCTAATTGCCTAGTCTCCATTGTATACTAATTCATTCAAGTGCATTATTATAAACAGAATTGGTCTGACCTTTGCCTGTCTCATTATTATATCTAAATAAGTAAACAATGGGTACCTGAGGCCTAACTGACCGCCAGGAACTATACAACTATTAACCATATAGGTAAAATTAATTGAAGGCTATCAACAAACATAATTTTCTATTCAATTCAATAATTTATTTGCGATATATGAGTTTACTTACGGTATTGTTACATACAAATTACCGAATGTCGTAGGTTCGATACAGGTTATATTCAATTTTCACAAAATCTGCTTGCGTTTCGTTTGGTGAATGAGAACACAGGAGGCTCAATCACTTTCTCAATTCTCGTCTTTTTAATTTTTCCTTCTCTTTTCATAGTTCTCTTGTTTTTGACGACCTCTGTGGTTCGGTGGTACTGTGTATGGACTGCCACGCAGAAGTCGCAGATTCCATTCCTGCTCAGTGCAAATATTTGTGTGCATGAACATGTCTATTTTGCATTAGTTTGGGTGTTTTTATGTATAATATGTATGAATTTACAAAAAGAAGTATTTTTAGTAAGTATGTATATCCGCATTCTAGAACTCATAACACATGAATCATAAATATTCTTACTTTGGGTCTAAAAGGCGTTGTATGTAGTTGTTGTCATATTCTTATTAATAAAGTCGGCAACCACTGGATTGTACTTTCTTATAATCCTTTAAAAAACTAAAAGCACAGAATCATATCCATAGGTCAGGCTTCATTAACACTTGTTATATAAAAAACATATTCTCTAGTTGTCATACACATTATTTATGTATTGTAATTATCACTATGCTTGTAACAACGTAAGTACCACCACATAAATGTTACAAGTTACCAATATTAATTTTAAATATTAATGTAAGTTCCATGCGAGCAGAAATTAATAGTAATAAGTTTACTATGGTGGGCGTTGCACATTAATATACATAGCTTATTTATAATAGCACTCTATTTTAATAAAAAGCTATACAAAATGAAAGATATAACAATTTAACATCGTGCTTTTGCCCGAAAGGGACAGGTAGAAGTATATAACTTCCATGTAACCGGATACATAATGCGATTTATCCAGCACATTTCCAGACCGAAGGCTAATGAGAATTACGGAAAACCCAATACCATTTTACCTGACCCGGGGATCGAATCCGAGACGTCTACGTAGCAATTACATACTACCACTGTTTCACCCAGGCAGTACATTATTTATTTATACACATTAGGATTAATGACGACTCTACAAATTATGACTTCACAATTTCGAACCAGATGGCGTGTTAAAAATGGTAGCGTAATTTAATAACTATGTACGATTATGTCGATTTTTTACACGAATTATTTAAGTATTTAATTTCATACTTTATTTTAACCTTACCTTTAGCCCTTTTGGCGGCTTTATACGGTTTTAACCACACAACCTTTGAAATAAACCAATTTATTCTCAAACCCAATGACATTCTAGTAAATTGATATTTGGATATCAAGCTGATTCAAACTTCCACGCCCTAACATAGCTGGCGTTGCGCAGGTTACGGTTGCGCAACCATAAGGGCACTGGCCAGCTGGTCAATTTCGATTGTTTAAATGTTAAGAATTGGGCAACTAAAAATACATATAGTGTTGTAAGGTTGTTTAATGGATTTTATCTGGATGTTAATCGATTTAAAAATTTATGGTTATTAGTTCTGTGAGTATATAGTTTCGTTTCGCGTTTCTTAAAGTTTACTGCGAAATGTATATTGGTTTCGTTTTGGCATTAAGGCACCTGCTTACACGAGGTTGAGTAGGCGTACATGGTTCGAGGCTAGAACTTTAACTATAGAATGCCATATTGTAGATTTAAAAGTTTTTAACATACCTACTTAAGTGCTTTGATTCTTTAACATAACCGAACCATCCTATTATTATCCCGCGGCAGAGAAAGGCCTCTTCTCATACAGAGAACACATTCAATGAGCATTGATTACTACCTCCTGCTCAATGATTTTACTTCCTTGGTGGCTTCGTGTACAACAAAGTAAACAGAATTTTAAATCTGTACCCATTGACGAAAGCTGAATGTAAGAAGGCAGTTACCAATTGGCTACACGACTTAGACTACGACGGAACTGAAAAGATTGTCTGCACTTTTAAATAATTTGAATAAAATAACATTTAAGTACACTTATATACACACACAAGCACACACTCACATACACACTCACATACACACACACACACACACACGCACACGCACACGCTCACATACACACACGTATACACACACACACACACACACACACACACACACACGCGCACACACACACACACATTTATAGTTTACCTTTACCTTTGTTTAGATTTATTTATAATTTGAAACATTGTTCTTTTTCAACTCTATGTACATATGTTAGTATACGCTTACCAACTATATGCTTGCCTTGACGCTTACCAAAAGAGAGAGCCTGGAGATTTTGTCACACAGGTTTCGAACCTATTACAAACTCCAGCTCTCACTAAGGTTTATTTACTGCAGCACTTATTTTAAGATCTAACTATGTACCTACTAACCTTTTTGAGAGAATAAATTATTAAATTATTATATTATTAATGCGGATTGGCGATTCCAAACATTTGATTTTCTTCATTTTATTAAACATTATTATCCCTTTGCTTACTCATTATTTATTCGGTCGATTTATTTGTATCGTATATACTCGTAATATCTCCATCTAGGGCAACGACACATACCGATTTGTCAAGATATTTTTGCCTGAGAAATATATCAAAACTTCTTTTGATTTGCCTGACTTGGCAAAGGCGCCGTAAACCATGAGTAATGTCTTACACTTTGACGCATCGACCCCGTACATAGTTAAACTAAGTCATAAACTTCACACTTTATTTGCCGCGTATACATAGTACTTACTTGGTACCATTTAACCTCGTCGCTGTTAACGTACAAAATGTTTTACAACAACAATAATTTGTATTGTAATACTATAAATAACCTAATATTATCATCAACCTACGCTCTTCAAGTTCGTTGCATGTAAAAAAATATTTGTATGTTCTTAGTTTAAATACTAGGAGCGCTGTTCATTTTTTGTACAAAAATTTTTAGTGACCACCGAAGAGACACGTCCATACAATTTCGATTGTGAGTAAACAACGACAGTTTATTTACAGTAAAAAGTCAATTGATAAGTATGTAAACTATTGAGGGTAACAAATAAATAAGAAAGAAGGCCAGATTACCTCGCGATTATTTCTATAACTGGGTATATTTTTAGTAGTTATTGAATTTACCAAACTTTTGATAAATTTAGTATCAATACCCGCTGTCACAATGTCTGTCCTCTGTATGTTTAAATGACTTATATATTCCTACACACTAATACTGTATCTTATAATTTTTCTCGATAGCTAATATTTCACACGTCATCATGTAATATTTTAAACACCGTTACGTAACAGATAAATATCAATATTAAAATAATATATTCAAATGAGCCCTTCTAAATCTGATTATCCTAATTTGTTACTGCCGTAATGACAGCTGACATCGTTTTAATTTTACCGGTTATTACTTATAATATAGGCAGAGAAACTACAAAATGATCATGCCTGCACGCTACCAGCATGCCGACGGCCCTATAAATTTAATGTTTATTTATGTTATTTTTGTAAAGGTTTCTAAGAATGAAAAGAAAGATGCACGCTAAGAAAACAATACATAAATATAAAATTAAGAAATTAAAACTAAAATTTCACTTAGGTAATGTGGTTAAAACTTTTACAAAGTGTAAATATAAGTTTAAGACGTCCAATGCTAGACATATAGTTGATTCTTAGACCACACAGCATAATTTAAACTTCAATATGTATAGTTTCTTTGTGGATTTGAATTTCCTGCACATAAGTCACACGCAGCCTGCCACACTGCCTCAGTGGCAGGAGTAGAAACTCCTGGATATAGGAACACCCACAGCGCTTCCGAGGCAGTTAACCACTCATTTGCTTTCCATACTTCAATCTCAGTAAGCCTTTATGGGTGGCCATAATCTCCTTAAGCTCCTCTATATTTACAAATCATCGCAACAATACAAGCAGCCATAATAATTTAAATAAATTGAGATACAGTGATAGTCCTTATCCTTCACGCCTGTACGGAGCGAGGCGTGGCAGTAATTATAGATATAATGATTTTGTCGTTTCGTAATAAACAAATGTATGGTCGTAGGCGGTGCGGGTTTATGTTGCTGTGTAAGCTATGCGCGTTATACTGTTACGATTTCGATAGCTATACTGAAATAGTTTTTGAAGGAGTATTTATATTTTTACACAACTTCGTTGGCAAAGTGCATATGACTTCTGATGATTATTGGTAAAGGCCGCCTATGCATCGTATGGCTGATTTCTAAATACAGTGCAGACGCGCTGTAGATAATTAAATTAACTTTAAACTTACAGATCTTTTCCATTACATCAAAGGTGATTGCATTCCCGTCGATCTGCTCGATACATAAAAATTACTCTGCTGCAAAAATAATTTAATACATGCAAATAATGGACTCAAAATACACACAGACTTCTTTAAATAAAACCAATAAAACACTCATAATTCTAGTATGACTCAGAGATTATAGCAGACCAACAAAATTATATCTTTCTCCACTCTATATCACATACTTTACTAACATGTGATGTGATCTCACAATGATGAGAATAGCTCAAATCTAATTTTTGTGTGATGACTTTTTGATTAGTTTTGTACCGTGACGGTACGGGAACATATCGTCACACAACGGAACATAATGATATCGACGTTGTTCTAGGATTATGTTATTAACGATTAGTCGGCGCGTCTTTTAGAAGTGCGTAGAAAATTTTGAAATTGTGCTCCAATATAATCTGTAGAGAAAGAACGGCAGATATATATAGTCATTAGAATTTACATATGTAAGTATGCAAAAAAATTACAAACACGTCATAGAAGTTACTGACTGAGTATTTTTCTGCAGCACACAACAAGCCCTGCATCACGGACGGTTTGGCAAACAAAATTCAACTATTCTCGAATATAATTTTTATAACTTTGGTTTTTTGGTCTTAATCTTTTGTTTGTGTCGTGCCAGGCAACTAAAAATAATTTATTATTATTATATTACTGCGAAAAACTATTAGACCCACAATTAAATAAAATTGAAGCTTAAGCTCTTCCAAGTCCGGCTTAATTACATAAACTACAACTAGACATTCCCAAAAAGATATTCACAGCTGGACATAAGCTTTTGGCTGAAGTAAGATATTCCCACTGAACTAAAACTACTTTATTCAAACAGTGCCTTATATGGTTGAATCATTTGTATTATTTACACTTCGTGACCACGCTGAGTTTTCTCGAGCCTTCAAATGCCTACTACGAGTGCTTTACTAGCCAATTGTTATGTTTTATTTGATGAAGCTGTACAAAATGGTGGTATTTTGTACTTTAACCAGCTTTGCACGAGTGATTTATTACTACACTAGCTTTAGCGGCCCGCGGCGCGGTTTCACCCGTGTCTTTGCTTACTGCACTGCTCCTGTCTCTACTAGCGTGATGTTACATAGCCTATAACCTTCCTCGAGAAATGGGCATATCATACGCAAATAAAACTTTTAAAATCCGACTGGTAGTTCCAGAGATTACCGCGTTCAAACAAACAAACAAACTCTTTCGCGTTATATAATAGTATAGATAATTTTACAAGTCTAAAATTCTCGGCTTTTCTCTACTATTGAACAAATAAACCTTCTAAAAGAAATTCTTTGAAAGACAGTAACAGTGTTTATTTATTTAGCAACTAGGGATGTGATAAACAAGATTACTACCCCCACTTTATAGAGTTGTATTAAATGTGTAGAGTACGTATATCACTGAGCTGTTTGCGACCCTTAATACTATAACGTCACTCAATTTTCAGTTGCTATCTCGGACACAACACTTTAATGAATCCTATCGAAGACTTAAAGAAGAAGCTTAGTTTTAATAGAACTGTCAAAAGTTTAGATTCCGAGCTTATGAGGTAAACTTGTCTCTAAGATTCAGAAGGGTTTCTTTTCAAAGGATTAATTTTATTTTTCGTCCTTTATTTATATATATGTTGTATGTTTCCTTAGTGTGGGAGTTGTTAAACAATTGTTAAACGTTGACGTCAAATTAACAACAACAGAATATAATTAGTCTTAAAATGTGCTATAAATCACCTTTGTCGAAAATAGCTCAGAGCATCTGTTTACAAGTGGTAATAAAAGTGCCGGTGGTGGCAAACACCTTCCTAGTCGAAACAGTACGTCGAAAAACAATAGGTCGTTGGAAATACCCTGTTATTTTATGGTACAAGTTAGTGGATACCAGAGAGAAGTTACGGGCAATTGAAGTACTACTTTTATATCTACAGAGTCCCGAAATAAACAGTTTAATGCTTCATATTTAATTATGTTATGTGGCTTAATTAAAACATGGAACTCTTTACCAGTGCTTATGTTTCTATGTTATTTAAGCTGTGCTTACAAAGCGTCACAAAGTTGCTATAGAGAACGCAAATGGAATGGTGCCTATTATCACGAAACCGCCCAAGAAATAGATAATTTCGAAGAGGCTTCGACCGCGCCTAAAATGTGTTTTATCTCCCTCGGGAACCCGACCAATTTTCAGGACAAACAGTAGCATACGTCCGTCTCCGGCACCAAATCTATCAACATACCAATTTTCATTGAAATTGCTTTAGCCGTTTAGCAAACATTTAACACACACACAAACCCACGCAGTTATAATTTTAGTGGGATTTCCAAAGTTTCAACGACTATTTACTAGTTTACGATGTCAATTTATTTATTATTATAATTGACTGGGACAAAGTCAACGGAAAATATCCCAGTACTTCTCTATATGATAAGAGGCCACTGAAGGCAGTGGAAATACGGACGACGATCATGACATAATTGCAAATGTATTTAATAAAATTATTACTAAATAGATAAAAACATAATAATATATTTAAAATGCAAACGAGTACACCGACCCCATATTAAGATTATATAAATTACAGAAACATGATAATTAAACTAGAAATACGTAATTAAGTTGATGTTATTAACTTGCTTTGTTTTTCAATCATTCTTAATTAAGTACACACAGGTTTACAAAAAATACACGCAGAGAAGTGAATGAGGGAAGAGAAAAAAATAAAGGTTCAAGCGATAATGCTGGCCTCTGGCTTACTCACTTACCAAATGACACACAATAGTATGAAAACTAATAAGAGATTTTCGTGAAAATATAGTTCTTTGCCGGTGATGCCGAAACCAACAACAATCTTTTCTTTTTTTTTTTCATTGCTGACAGTGGCAGACCAGCAAACAGCCCACGTAATAGTAAGTGGTAACTGTCGCTCATGAACGACTCAGAGTTTCTAGCATTGCTCCTACAATACCAGGGATTCTGTGAATCCGCTGTCTACCGTGAAGGGTCTACTATCGTTAAACTCTGTTTCTGTTAAAAAATTTGAAACCACACTCTACTGCTAATCTTTAGCAGTAAACCAATGCGAGCCTAGAAAAAGGCTAAGACATGCCTACAGTTTTCTGTAGGGTAAAAATACCAGTAGCATTGCTAATTATAATCATTATCATATCAGTCATAAGATGTTAACGTCTAATTTCTTCTGGTCACCGGTCCACCTTGTGAGGGATCTGTCTACGCTGCATCTTATGTCTTGCACTTGTTCATTCATTGAAGCAGGTTTTTGTGTAACGCTGACAATGGACCGTTGTGAGCTATTTCCTGACCTGAGCTAAAACCTGGCACCTTCTATACATAACTGGATAATAAATAGCATAGAATTTAATAGATGAATATTTTTAACAATGAAGAACGAACTGAGCTTATTTTATGGTAGTTCATCTTCATAAATCAGAGCACCGTTATAAACTTTTTGGTATACAATATACATACATAGCTTCGCGCCTTTTTACCCCGAAGATATAAGTAGGGGTGTGTACCAAATTCTCATTCTCATAAAAGGCAGCGACCATAACATAACCATTAGTCATTCTTATATTATTATTTACTTAACTCACAAATGGGGTAACAAAACAAAAAGTACTTAATATCGCAATGGACGCCAACAATGACCTTCACCCTATTTTTTGACTGTCAAACAAATTAACTTGCTTTGGCGTGTTCGTTCATCCATCAAATCTGATCAATGTATCACAATGAGTATTGTGTTCGATTCCCGAGTAAGACATTAGTTATGCAATATTCGGTTAAGGTTATTATTTCTTTGAAAGGATTGTAATTTGATTCAATACGTTTTGTTTGTGTATTGATTTAGTTTGAGATATAAATATAATAGATACCTACCTATACGTTTTATTTGTAAAGTCGCTTTCATGATGCATTATTAACAAAAAGTGTTATAAACTTAAAAAGAATATAATAACTATTAAAAGTATTGAAAAACGCAACAATATTAAAATGTGACTTTTCAGTTATAGATTCTAAATTTACCTTGGACATTCCTGTTTTACTATGAAAACAGAACAGAGGGCCTAGACAAGTGGCATAAATGCTATAAGAATAGATTAAAATAGGGATTGACTTATGCCAACGACAATGTTTGCGGTATTTTACGTCAATCCTATACATTTTTTATATATTCTATTCTTAAAGCAATTATGCCTCTTTTCTAGA
The DNA here is from genome assembly GCA_963082885.1 of Parascotia fuliginaria. Lineage (NCBI taxonomy): Eukaryota > Metazoa > Arthropoda > Insecta > Lepidoptera > Erebidae > Parascotia > Parascotia fuliginaria. The sequence continues at coordinate 15,610,693 of OY720182.1, forward strand.
CCCTCGGGACATATAACAAAATGTCAAGACGACAAAAGAAGTACTTACTAGGTACCCGTTACTGTGTATTTAATATAACCTTAATGCGATCACCAATGCTCCTGACAAGCCAAGTGACTAATAAACTCATTGGAAGTGAACTATATCTTGCAGAGAACGTAGGTTGATGATAAACGACCTACCTAACAATAGAACTTGGCTCTAAAAGTTCTGCACAATAATTTAAATAAAACAAGTATTTTTCTCGTCTATTAATTTAAACAACATGAAACCATTTTTTATTTCAAAACAGTGTCCATTCGACAATAATCGATGTTATCGTAAAAAAACATCACAATTACAAGCAATTTAACAAGTATATCGATTCAAATCGATACCTGCGCACTCGTTGCGTCACTAATCGACTCAGATCGGCATGCTATTGTTTCATGCAATAATTTAAGTTATTCGAGTTTTATTGAATACTAAACCCTATTTCAGGAACAGTAGAATGCAATTCGATTTGCGTGTACTAATTCGTTCAAGGTCGACAAATAGCTTCGATTTCGTTTACATACTGGTTGAAGAGTATTTTAAGTTCCAGATGTTCTTGCGGCTTTTTTATGAACAAACTGTTGTTAATGTAATAGCTGCTTGAGATGAGATTGTACAAGACTTATATTTCTATATTTTCTTGTAAAAAAATTGAGTACCTACGTAACTTGCTTAGTAGTGCTACTAAATAACTTGTTTCATAACTCAAAAATGTAGCCTCAGATTTTTGTTTAACAAAAAATATTTAGAATAGAATAGTTAGATAAATCTCTGGAATTGCGCTAATCTCTGCAACTACCATTCGGATTTGACTAATTCTTTTCCCGTTTGATAACCCAGTTCTTGAGAAAGATTGTAGGCTTTGTAACATAACGCTACGAACGTCGGGAGCGGAGCAGTACCTAGATGTAAGTAGAGGAAACACCGCGCTGCGGGTATTTAGTACAGTATGAACTGATCTTTAACTGCAAATTAATTCCAGTCTTTATTAGCGCCAATTAATCATGATAGTCATCGGCCTCGATAATCAAACTATTGTACCATCTAACTCCTTGCCTTACAATTTAGTATTAGGCAATAAACAGTACAAGTTCACAGGTGAACTCCGATCAATCATTTAAAACGTCAAATGTTTTTATTAAAACTATTCTCGCAAAATCACTAAATAGTTTTAAGCAAAATCGCTGTTTTCTTATGCCTGTCTTTTTGCTAAATTCTTTTGAACAACGCAACAGATTGTGATATGGTTTTCGTGTATTGTTTAGATTTTTTTTGCGTAAATTTAATATATATCTTCGTCTTCGGGCACTCTTGTCAGAGTGGACGTGGTTGATATGTGGGTTACACGGCGCGCGATGTCTATCAAATTGTGGACGCTCGTTGCATTGCGAACGCATTTCGTGATGGTGAATTGCGTGACTTTGGTGAAGCAGTCTATCCAGCCAGTTGGTGACCGACCACGTGCTCGTCTGCCTTCCACATAATCCTGTACAATCAGCTTTACCCGATGGTAAAGCTGATTGTCGAGAAAAGAAGACTCGATAGTCTTCTTTTCTCGATGCATGCATTATAGTCAAAATAGTTGAGATTGTCAACTATTTTTACTATAACCATATCGTAGGCTTATCCTATAGTAGCCGGGACAGATCGCTAATTCAGTACCAAAACATCATTTACCGGCTATAGAAATATATGTCAAGATTAATTGATATTACATAGGGTTCAACTCAGTTTCTTGAAGACCGAAACATTTGTGAACTTTGAACTTAAAACTAAAACTTTTTAATTTGTCAACTATTAACAGACCATTTTCTTTGTTGCAGGCTACAACACTTCAAAAAACGACAAATAAATACATAAAAATGCCACGAACAACTCACTAAAAATCACAAAAATGCTTAATAGTTAGTATATGTAAGCCGATAATAGGTGATTGTTAGCGGATAGTTCGTATTGTAAGCTGATAGTTGGCATATGTAAGCCGATAGTGTTATCAGTGTATTATGGTGAAGTGTCAGTGAGTGGACAAAATGGCGCATAAAGTGAAGAGTAATCATTACGTGGCAACTCATAGGTCTGGTGTGGACTCGCCTTCTTCTGGGGGGTACTTGCATAGAGCGTCGTCGAGGGACGAGAATGACAGTCATCGAGCACCGTCGGAAAGAACGTTGTCGGAATATACGGTGAGTTAACCTCTATTTTATTTATTTTTGGTTGAATGTGGATGGTAGGTGTTTTTATCACAATATTGTAATGATAGTCATCATATTATGTTTCATTTGATGTAGTTGTGCTAACATCTGTTAAATTTATGAAATAAAACTCACATATAAATCTTTTGATGTCTACGAACTTTAAAGGTGACTGCACCTATTAAATATATTTAATACATCTTCAAATGCGTTTTAGATATGTGGGTAGTTTGGTGTTTGATCTTAGTCATTAGTTCTCCTAAGCGCAACTAACAATTAAGATTGTGATTATGATGTCAGTCCCGTGCCATCTCTGCCAGTAGGTTCTTCGATGTTCTTCAGATCAACGTTCACCAAATGCCTTTGTTTCAAAATAAATCTTTTTGGACAGGATTAAATGTTGATGTTGAAATATGATTTTGCTACCGATCTTCTATACCATATCTTCATTATGTCTAACAAAGCATATAAAATTTGATATAGATAAAATAAACCAAAGAAAAATGTACTTATTACTATAAATATTATCTCTGATCAATAAGTACGGTAGTAGATCCACGCTGGTTTCAGCATGAATGGGCCGGATCATCTGGGGAAGTACTACCCTCTCATAGAGATCGACGTAAGAGTAGTAGTATCCGTACTACTGCGTTTCGTTTAGTGAGTAAGCGCGCCGGAGGCCCAATCTTCCCCCTTTCCTCTTTCCCCACTTCCCTCATTCTCTTCCCCAAACCTTATTCCCAGCTGCCATAGTGGAGGCCACCATACCAGCAGTTAAGGACGATGGCTTTTGGTATGGTGGCCACCACTTCTGGATTCCACTGACTCCTTACCATCAGGCGGAGTGGAGTCACTTAGGTAGGCTAATATAAAAAAAAACCGGTTTATGCTAAAACACGAACTGGAAGGCGCAGTGTTTGCAGACCCCTCACAAGGTGGACCGACGACCTTATAAGTGTGGCGGGCAACCGATGGATGAGGGCGGCTCACGACTGGCCAAGGTGGCCAAAATTGAGAGAGGCCTATGTCCAACAGTGGACATCTATCGGCTGATAAGACGATGAAAATCAACAAGCATCTACTACTTTCTAGTTTTCTAACGACTTATTATCGTGCATTCTGTCCAGTACATAAATATTAAGAAGGCTACTAGTACTTTCCGTACGTGATGTCATCAAGAAAATAGTTTCACATTCAAAATACGTAATGAAAATAATCTGTTTTGAATCAAACATACGTTGTTTCAGCAATAGCTATATATGAAATATATCAAAATACACGAACATCGGTTAGTATCAATTAAAATGATGAGTGGTAACATCTTGCACGGAATGCGAGGTTAATATCGGATTATATACTATTTTGATGAGTGGTACGAGTTGAAAGATATGAGCAATTGTATGTACTAAGTTCAAAACTTGGGAATAAGCCCTATGTTGCCCATTCAGTAGTCTCGAAAATACCACGCCATCTCGTTTTATATGTGCCATAAGAATACCAAGAGTATATCATATGCCAATTTTTTCATAGCCTTTTTATGTTTAACTCTTAGATCCAATCCAGATAACTCTCGTCATATGAAGTAGAGTCTTGTAAATTTTTTTATTATATAATTATTTTTTTTAATTTAAATGTCACTGTACAACCAATCCCTATGATAACCGTGGTGACTATGTAAAACTTCTATGTTTTGAAGAGTTTTATGTCGTCAAGTAGTCAACGTCCAAAAGCTGATAAAAGTATATTAAAGTAAGTGGATCAGTTAATCATTGATTTGGAAGTTTTAATCCTCCGTTTAATTTTCTTACATGACATGATTGGGATGTGACAGATTTTCTCATATTCAGTCAGAATTCACTTTTTATAATATACAACAGAATCCTGTTCAGAATTTCCACATTTGTGTGTTTAAACAAGCAAGTGCCGAAAATGTTGTTGTTTTTCGTAGTTAAGTTTATAAGGTACTCTTTTTACAACCTATTCAATCTTTGAACTTGCTAATTCTGATATGGTTTAGAATTAATCTGACTAGAGCGGCTGGCAGACCTCGTTGTTGAGGTCAAAATGTCCCGAACAAAAAGAGAGATATCAAAATACACTTCGTGCGTTCTCTTACGATACCTGATTCATACACATCGTGGATATTGGGTTTGTGCTGTTTCAATGTTATGACTAGTATTACTATGGATAATATAAATTGCGCGATATTTTCTAATGCGCAATTTCATAGGGAAAAGATTTGAAGGGATCTAAATGCCATGGAATATTTTTATTTTCAAGGTTGCCACAAGATATTTTTTGTATCATTAATGTCCAACACAATTCAAATAAAAGTTTTTATGATTGAACAAACAAGAAAATACGTAATAATTGTACCACTAGGTACATACATGTGCGCAGTACTAACTAACCATTATAATAATTTTCATTTAAAAATAAACTAAAACTGCGTACGTTAAACATCCGTAAAAACATTACCGCTAAACTATTAAAACATTTATAGCGAGGGCTTACGAACGATAAAAGACTCATTAAATTTCGTCAAGCAGTTTCATAGGAATGTGTACACAAACAGATTAAAATTGTTGATGTGATTCCAGCTTGTTTTAAGTAATTTATATCGGATTAAATCTGTAATCAGAATGTTTTGTTGTGCTTTTGGTTTCATAGCCGGCAGGCATATGGTTTATTTATTGCTCATGTACCTAAGCAATGTATTTAAGCGGATTTAACGCCAGAGGCAGTCTCTGCCATTTTTATTTGTAACTATAATAGTTACAAGGTTAAATTGTCATTTACCTAAGACATTACTTGTTATGGTAAAAAAAAACGTCGTGAGGAAACCTTTGCCAATCTGTCTTGAGCAAGAACTATAAGTGATCAATGCTAATGCCTTCTGATAAATACGAAGAGGCCCTGTGATGTAAAAGTAGTAAAAATTCCTGATTTAGGTACATAATAAAACGAAATTGACAATAAGCAGGATGCATACTTATATCTTTCGGGTGGTTAACTACACTTTGCGGCCCTCGTATGTCAAAACTATTGATTTTACGAAAACAATTTCAATACATGAGTTGTAGTAAACTTTCTTTAGTTTTATTTTATAATAGATATTTTTATCGTAAAATGAATCGAAAGGGAGATATTGTTAAAAAACTGCTTTAAGGCGCCATTTTTCCAATAAAGTGGAGCCAGCGGCAGAGATACGAGGTGTCAAAATCGAAATTCGGCATGAGTTACCAATTTTTTTAGGTAATTCTTCTTGCCAAATGACTGTACTAATTTGCTAAAACCCAAAATGGTAATAATCTACCAAATATTATATTATTGGGAGAGGCCTATGTCCAGCAGTGGATCGCAGTGGGCTGATGATAATTATATAGTTTGGTGGACACGAAATTAAAATTTCCTTAAAATTTCATGCGACAATTTACTCTTAACCTCGTGCACAGCACTCGTACACTCCCACTGCTGCACTAAGGCAGCATTAAATCGCTACCTTCTATAGTTTGTGCCACAATAATAATTTCTGCTAAGCCTTGAGCTGCATTGTTCGATATTTTCGCCACGTACCGTTGTATCAAAGTTTATAAACAGCTAGTCCAATTCACACAAAATCCTTTTAATATGCTACGACATTATTTCTATTGTCGACAGACGTTCATAACATTTATTTTAACAATCGCGATTTTTAATGTCTATAAATTTAAATTTAAATAGAAAGTATGGTTGCCGATTTATGCTTAGACATGAACGTGAATTTGAAAATTAGGGCTTTGGCAATGGCTAGAGCCGTGAAAATGAATTCTACATTGGCCGAATTTCATTTCAGAGGAGTTTCATCTTTTTTCATTTTGGTTACTGGGTTAGTAGTAACCGCCTCTCATAGATTTAACTGGTGAACCATGGGATAGAGCTCAGCCATTTTGCTAAGCTAAAATATTTAAAAAACGATTAAGTGCGATACAAAGTCAGACATTGCACTAGCTATTATTACCCAAACTGTGCCAATTAGTTCGTTCATAACAAAGTTTATAGTGAACTAAAAGGCAGTAAATGTACGCTGAGATTTAAGACGACATTGATTGATTTAGTATTTCAAACGATCTTGTATTTTAACCGACTTCAAAAAGGAGGAGGTTCTCAATTCGGGTCGTATGTTATTTTTTAATGTGTGTTACGCGATTTCTCAGCGAATTATAAGTGGATGTTACTGATTCTTTTTTTTGCAAGGTATATCATGTTTCAGACGTGGTGCCATATTTTGATAACAAATGGTTCAGCGCTTTTGAAAAATTAACAAAAACAAAATTTACATGGATGATGTTTTGGTTTGTTCAAGTTATATTGAGGAATTCCACTTTTAGTTTTTGTTTAAATTTGTATATATAGATATATATTTGAAGTCGGTTTTTGTTTTATTTCTTAAAATAAATTATTGAATATTAGTCACCATGCCTGCTGAACATGGTGACTATAGCAAAATTCTTCTTTAAGGTAAGCAAAATATATTATTAAAATCAAAATCCTGTCTGTCTAAAACAAAGTAGTAAAAAGAAAGAAACTTATTTATTTTCTTCTGCTGACGCTGAATTGAAATAATAAGTATCCTATGTTTCTCCCACAATGAATACGAATCTAATGACACCTCAATAAGTTAAAATCCATACAGCCATTTAGGCTGTAAAGCGTGCCAAAGAAATAGACATACATACATAGACACATAAATACATACTCTCGAAAAACGAGGTTTAAAGAGAGCATTAATATCACGGTAGGCAGCGGCTTCGCAGAGCCCCTGGCATTGCAGAAGTCTATGAGCGACAGTTACCACTTACCATCAGGTGGGTTGTTGGCTCGTTTGTCACTGCAAGCAATAAAAAAAAAAAAAAAACACTACCCTGTTGACTTCGACAGTCGGACAAAAAAGCCTATGAACGTTTTCAGGCTGCTTATGTGATATTATGTGATAGAGTTTTGCCTATCCCTCGAATGCAAATGCTGTGCACGACGGATGGCGACGTTGTGCGTTCGATTTCGCCGCGGGACAACACCTGTGATCTATAAAAAAATATTCCAAGTTTGAATGTACTCTGAGTCCGTAAATTGTACATTTGTAAACTACACCGTGACACCTGGCTTGTTCTCTAGTATAGGAGTTGTTTCATAAAAACAAATAAAAATATTCTGCCTCACTTTGTAAGTGGATAGTTACACATATTATAGACTAGTTATGTCTGCGTGGAAAAGAGTATGTGTTTTATTAATGTTACTCGGGAACCATACCGATTTTTGGGATAAAAAGTAGCATATTTCCGTCTCCGGCACCGAATCTATCTACATACCAATTTTCATCGAATAACAAACACACACACACCGTCGCATTTATAATATAGTATAATATTATGGTAACAAATATTATTATATACATTTCAGACTATGGATGAACGGACGAGATCGCCGTCTGGGGAGCACAGAAATGGCAGACGGCCTCACACGAACGGCTCTCCTCGAGCTGGAGACTCAGGGTCTGAAGTCTACGTCACCAGTGCAGCTTACAGACCACCTTCGGAAATCAGGTAAGTCTTAAAAAAACGTTGGCGACCAGAGATAATTTTAAATTGTTGCGTTAAAAAGACGACAATAGAAAAACTGTTCAAATACTCTAAGAGGTTCTTTTGCTGTTATTTTTAATAGTAGGTAATACAGTTGTACAAATGTAATGGAGGTAACATAACAGGGTTAATTACTATTGTTACAATTTTAATTAGATTACAGACTTTAACATACTTACCTTTTTGGGCATTTTGATAAAATTGACATGATTAAAATAATTAAAATATTTCAAACGCACAGTAAGACCTATTTCCTTGCCTGTAATTTCTGCTGTTGGAAACAGCTCTTGCCGATTTCAAATGAAAAATTAATAACGCGAAGTCTAATACACATACATTGACTGCTTCCGAAACGAATGCCTTACGAGCTCTAATGGATCAAATCTTACAAAATCAAAATGAAATACAGCGCAAAAAAATTACAGTTAGTTTTATAAGATAAAGCAATGTATCTATATACATTGTTACAAATATAGGCATTAACCATAACCTTTAACAATCCTTTCTAATGTCAATTCAGTAGGAGAAATTCAAAGCCAAAGGGCATGAGGTCAAATGTATTGTTAATAACTTTCATAAGTTATCTGTAGCAGTATAAGTTCAAATTCCGATACTCAGTAGTTTGACCTCTAAGGTCTTATATTGACCTTTTTTTACCATTTCGTGCTGTCAATGACTTCTGATTGTACTAAAATATAGGTAACTACTTTTGTTGTAGCTTCCTCGTGTATAGGTATGTAAGCATAGTCGACTTCGACTTCGTCGTTTGCTGTATCACTTTTGAGGTCAAGGAGTGACTAAGGTCACTTGCAAGCAAAAAATAGACATTATTACAGGTAAACGACATTTACTCTAAGGGTAGTAAAGCAATTTTATGGTCGACTATACCTACTTTAATACGGCATAATAATTACTCATTATAATTTACTACTATGGCCGTGTGTAGTCCGGTCAAGATATTGAACTTCTTGTCGTGTCTGTCTATTAAGAAAATCCCAGATAACGGCTCTCAATGTGTCAAAAATTACAATATTTTAGTATTGTATAGTATACTGAATACTCTAACGTCTGTATATATAAAATTACTAAACACTTTGTAAAATTAAATTTTGTGATTATAAATTTTACAAATATTCTTATATAATAATAATATAATAATAATAATAATAATAATCTTTATTGAAACCAAGCCTTACATATAAATACAATGGTAACATATTTGGACATGTGCATAGAGGCTTTAGGATAATAGATACAAAACATTGAAACCCTGATCTCTAAACTAGGGTTGTCCCTGTATCTTAGAGATCAGTGCCCCTCCAAACAAAGTACAAAAAAGCCAATGTTTCTAACAAAATACGTTAACACAAAGTATGATAAAGTAAAATAATAAAAAAAAGAAAAAAGAAGAGAAAAATTAATGAATATTCTCATTTGCGGTTTTATACTTTACGACGTTATGTGTGTGTATGTGTGTGTGTGTGTGTGTGCGTGTGTGTGCGTGTGTGTGTGTGTGTGTGTGTGTGTGTGTGTGTGTGTGTTTGTGTGTGTAATTGTATTGAAATAAAAATTAATTGCTATTTCCTTTTTTAATTTAATTAGATTTAATAATTAAAAGTGAAAGAAGATCCTCAGTATTTTGATGGCTTAAGTTAGATAAGAATTTCTTTATTATGTGTTTACACTCATACTTCGTTTTTGAAAAGATATCTAATTCCTTATTTAATGCATTATATAATTTTGAGCTATTTATGTAATATTGGCGCCTGGCAAACGATGTTCTGTGAGACTCCAGTGGAAAGATCTTGTACCTTTGTGGAGTTCTACAAGTTGGTACTGAGAGGGGGCGGGAAGCGTGTTTACGGACTATCATTTGGAAGACATAAAATTGCCTGACAGTCAGCACGTCACATTTAGTGTATAGCTGTAAAGTGGGATACCTACGGGGATGAGACAGCATAACTTTCAAGACAGCTCGTTGAGCACGCTCAAGCTTAATGAAGACATTTACAGTTGCTCCCCCCCAAACTGGAATACAGTAAGATAAAACTGAACGACACAGAGCAAAGTAGACAAGCTTCAGGGTGTTGATATCGGCAGATCTACGCAGTTTTTTAAATACATAGGTAAGTTTGCGGGTTCTGCCTAAAAGTATATCTATATGCTTATGCCAGTTCAGGTGTTGGTCTATGTGAACTCCAAGATATTTTACACCAGTGGACCTAGATATGCTGAGGCAATCGCATTCGGATGGGGACTCACTAGTACAAGTGTGGGCTTTGAGAGCACGAGACTGTGTTAGACTATAATTTGTCCTAATGGAAAAGGGAACATATACTGTTTTATGAACATTTAGGGTAAGCAAGTTATTTGTTAACCAAGCCATCACATGTTTTAAAGCCTTCTCAGCATTGGAATAGCATTGAGCCCAATTCATTCCATCTATTATCAGAGCTGTATCATCAGCATAAGTAAATATTTTACAATGTGAAATACGCATTTGACACAGCCCATTTATATAAATAAGAAATAAGGTGGGTCCCAAGATGCTACCTTGAGGCACGCCGTACTTTAGAGGCAATACCCCACTCTCGTATTGATCCATTCTAACATATTGTGTCCGGCCCCTTAGATAGTCAGAAAAAATATCCAAAACGGGTCCCCGAACTCCAATGTACTCCATCTTCCTCAACAAGTATGGCACAGAGATGGTATCGAAGGCCTTTGATAAATCAAGGAAGATACCCACACATTTCAACTTCTTGTCGAGACTCCTAGCCACATGTTCCAACAGAGATATAACCGCATCTTCGGTGCTTGTGCACTTTCTAAAACCGTATTGGTTATTAGCCAGGATATTGTTAGCTTCCAAGAAGCTGATAAGGTTATTATTCAGAATACGTTCCAAAATCTTAGATAAGGCAGTGAGAATCGAGATCGGTCTATAGTTGCTGACGTCGTCTCTGCTCCCAGCCTTGTGAACCGGATGAACAACAGCTTTTTTAAATGCATCGGGGAACACTCCAGACGAGATTGAGATATTACAAACATGTGTAATGACTGGAACCAAAATACGTCTCGCGCTTTTAATTATTTGTGCCGGGATACCATCCCAGCCAGTAGCACAGTCAGACCTGAGGCTAAGGATTATGTCTTCAACATCTTTTTCATTAACTTCAAGAAGGACCATGGAGCCACAAGAAGTCATAATTGGAATATTAGATGGTATAGTGGTAGGGGTTATTTGTGTTGCCAGATATATATATAGTTAGCATTTAAATATTACAATTTAAATTTATCAATTTTTACCCTTCTTTTACCTCAGAAATTTAAATAGTCTACTGGCGGCAAATGAGTAAATCCGCCACTATGTGCAGGTAACGCTGCACTGCTTTCTACATTTTTTCCATTTAAATAAAAATTAGAAATTTTCTAACAACATATACTATAGCTATTTAACTATGAATATTAAACTAAACTTTCCTTGCGAAACCAAATTTTAACCAAAAAATTAGCGAGTTAGTTTGTATTATCTATTCCATCAGAACGACACTAGGGCGCGGTTTAATTGCATATTAGTGTAGGTTATCGACCCATACGTTATGTTACCGTTGTCTTGCTAAATCCTCAGTCCCACTAATTTCGTCCAACGGAGCTCGATACGTGCAGTATTATAGCCCTGCGTCCTCGAAACGGAGTAGATGAGCGTTTATTTAAGATTTGCCTGCTCTCGGCTTCGCTCGGGAACACCCTTCTTAGTTGACCCTATCGCAATACCTTACAGCTGACTTCTCCTGCATATAAATTGTTATATTTATATACCAATTTTTAGAGAGATACTTGTTTATCAAGTCATTTACGAGGTTGAGTAAATGAGTGACCTTTTGTTTTCTTTATACTCATAAATATTTTTCTTTCTTTCTTTCTTCTTAAATACGTAATATTACTTTATTTAACTTTTACTACATGATAAGTAAAGATTTAGGTTTGAACTACATCTGAAATAAATATTTCTGTTACCAAAGCAATTTTCTCGAGACCTTGGATGGTCTTAGTGTCCGTTACTACTTATAATTTGTAATGTGTAATCTAAGACCATGACTCGAAGCTAGTTTTAAAGCACGTGTAATGTTTAAAAAAATACATATACATAGGTACTCGTATTTGTAGTTAACTCCAGTTCTACTGACAATTTTATCGATGTTTAGTCTGGTTGAACTCAACGAACGAAATCTACTTAAATATATTATTATTGCTTACTCGAACAGTAAAGGAAAACATTGAACGAAACATTCGTTGGTTAAGAAAATAAGCCAGGTAAACTGGCTTTTTCTTAAACCAAATATTTATACTGTTCTTATTGAAATATTATGTCAATATTTATACTAAACCTATTGTAAATTCAATGATGTATACATAATACATACACTTTCAAATGGTTCCGTGATGTTTTCAGCGAAGTTCGTTTTATTTTTCATGCAATTTATTATGTGTTATTTTAAAAAAAAATCATAAAGCGTGGTTTGTATATTTCTTTTAATAAATCGACTCACGTATTTTGACTACTTGGAAGGTGCTAGTAAGAACTCACTGGTCTGGAATATATCGAGCCACCCTATCTCGTAACAGATGTCTTGTGATAACATGAGTACCTACCTATCTAGTAACAGGTAGCAGCGCTTGTACCTAAATAACAAAAGCAGGATATTTGTTTGTTTTTAATTTTATTTCGTGATCTTAATGGAAAAAAGAACAATTTTCCAATATTCCATTTATAAATACTGAATGTATACGACAAAACATTCTCTTTATCATGTAACATGAAGTTTTCAAAAAAGTATTTACAGGGTTGGCAACGCGCTATTATTTATTAATATTTATTTATTTATTATAAATCTCTTAATACAATCAATAGGTATGAATCAGAGCTGGTGATACCTACTTCTTGTTGCAAGCAAGCGTATAAGTTACGGTAACTGCTTACTATTAGACGTTCCGTAAGCTTGTTTGGCACTTTAGTGGTATAAAAAAACGCGGCGTTCCACCCGCCTGTCTACTCAACCCCCATACCAAAACAAAACTGCATTAAACGCGGATTGATGCAAAATTACTTGAACAACGGTGCCTACATGAATCATTCGCCATAGCTCATTTGAATTCACTAGCTGTATATTTACTACTCGACCTATGTATACTCGTCTGTAGGCCTTCGTGTTTTTGTGTGACATACCTACTAGGTAAACTCAAACTCGAAGCATTTATTTCATTTTGATCATAAAGTATGATGCTTATGAAAAGTCAACATTACATGAAGTCAGCCAATTGACCTACAGCCAGTTCGCTGACAAGGTAGAGCTGTGAGAAGAACTGGCAAGAAACTTACGCCACTCTTTTCAATCGCCAGATAATTACAGTTATTTGTATGAGTTGCAATTTAAACATACTACAATTTAAACGTACTATCTCATCCACTAAATATTTACGCCAGTTTTGGTGGTAAACATATTTAGTTAATGAGGTTGCCTAGCTTTTACAATAGATTAAATTAAGCAAAGAACGCACCAACAAAGACTATTAAGAAAGAATTACTTCAGCCATAACATGATAATTATAGTGAATACCTAATTCTAAAATGTTAGCAAACATATTTTAAAATATAGCTCCGAATAAATGATAAAAATTGAAATATGATCCTAAATTGGTACGTTGCCACTCATAGGTGTATGAAAAACGAAGGAAAAAAAACTTTTATCAACGGGTTTGTATGATGATAGAAGAAAGGAAAGTACCTACCCTTGATAGGATAACAGACAAACCCATAAAACAGACTCAATATCAATACAAATACTTGCTAACCAAGTTTACTGTTACAGGCACTATAAATACTAAGTCATATAATTCACCGAGGTTAGCACTGCCGACAGCTCAATGATGTCGCGACACGAGAATCGAACCTAGGTATCTGGGCCACGATTTATTAGCTCGTATCACACAACTGGAAGTTTAATGTAGTAGTTGAGTTGAAGCAGTTCAAATGTCAGTAACCTCTTTTGATTTAATGTATTTATAATCTGTGCTTTAAAAATGGTTGTATAATTTATGAATCAACTCAAACTCTTCATTTTTTTTTGTTTATGAGGGACGGTTCCTTATTTCATTTCATTATTTGTATATTGTTATTAATTAATTTTTAAATTATTATTTTGATGTAATTAATCTTATAAGAAATAAAGTTAATATTATAATATAGATAAAATAAATCTATATAAAAAAATTAATAAACGTATATTTATTAATTACATAACAAATTAACAATAAAATATAATTTAAGTACCTACCTACACCTGACACTCTTAAAAACTAAGTTTCAGTTTTTACCATGGTAAATAGGCAAAAAAAAAACATACTTATACAAACATCTACGGATGAATTGACTCGTTCTAAAACCTCTCTCGGAGTGTACAATAATCAGTTCGTCCGTCTCAGTTGTCACACACTGTCAAAACCATGGGTCAGGAAGTTTCGTAGATAAGTACTACATGACAATAAAATACCTCTAGCACAACAAATTGCTCGCTGTGCTACCCATGCTGTCAAAGTACCTACCTACACAAAACACAAAAAACAGTAAATATTCTACAACAGAACAAAAAGTCCTTTAAAATACAAAATCGTGTGAAACGTTCAAAAATTCATTCATTTTTTCTATTTATTTAAAACCAACAATTTAAGTATCGCATCGTCATTCGTCCAGAAAACATAATTCAGTTCCAAAAAAGGTCACTCAGCAATAATAAGTCTGAGAAAAACTGTCATTAAGGCGCAGTCCTGACCGCAGCTAATTTGGTTTACTTTCTATTTGCGTCCTTGACTGATACGGGATTGTAATAGGGCTGGCACTTTCCTGATCTTTATTGTTAATCTGTAACTATGGTTATTCATCTTTAAGATGTTCAGTACATTCACTGATGTCCATAAACGTCAAAGGAAAGAGTTTGTCGTAGTCCACCCACTACCCTCGACTACGTAAGCAATGCTTCTGCCCATTACCTGGTATACCCTTAATTTCTCTTACTTACTTTTTCTAGATGTCACACGACTGTTGAACAGATATTATTATTTATTACAAGAGTAAAATCTGCTGGCAGTTCAAGTGACTCATGATTCACAGTTGAATTATGGCTTTTAAACTATCACATGAAAAAGTTGCAGAAAAGAGAACGTTTTAAGGACATAAATACCCCAAAGGTCTAAGTGCTTTAATCAATAACCTCCAACCGAAAATAATACAAAAAAGAAACATAAAATTCCGCACTCCATATAATGTGGCAGCCCTATTCTCATATAAGTCAATTTAAGCTGCTATATCTCACATTTTTCAACAATTCAATTGCATGACTTGTCCTTTGAGAAATCACCGCCTAGCTCCCGTGGTTTCATTCGTGTACGCGCTTGACACTAGTTGGGAAGGAATTTCAAACACGGAGATTCCGTTACTCCTACTTTACTTTAAAGCATTTTACTATTTCGCTTAAAATCACAACAACTGTTTGCATTTAAAATCATATTTTGTTTTCGAAAATAATAAACACTTTCTACGTTACCATTTTTTATGTATACTTGAAAGATAGCCTTTATCATTCATTTTTCCAAACACTAATAAATAGGCTATTAGCATACATAGGCAGCTAATTAGCAGTGCACAAATCGACATCTTTTGGTGGCAATTTGGTACATGAAATGACTAACAGTAGCTTCCTTTGCTTTCTATAAACTTACTTAAATCTAAGATTCTAAATCCCGATTTTTCATTCGACGCTGAAGCGCTGACAAAAATAGACATTTTATTGACTTATCTATTTTATTGTAAAAGCGATTCAGCGCTGAACGTTCTATTAAATAAAATCGAGTTTTCAAATAAAGTTGAAGCACTGTTAATGAGGTTAATTAATTATTAAAATTAAACGTAATTAACAAAGTAAATACCACTAAAATTTATAACATCTATAGATACGCAATTTCATACAAAATAAAGCACCTATTCTCACGTACCTACATAACAGACAGATTAAAAAAAAACAAGGGGACCACTTATTGTATCTAAGACCATTTACTATTAAGAAGTAATTTGAGTATTTGATTGAGAAAGGTTTATCTATTAACCACTCGAAATAATGT
Source organism: Parascotia fuliginaria (assembly GCA_963082885.1). Classification (NCBI taxonomy): domain Eukaryota; kingdom Metazoa; phylum Arthropoda; class Insecta; order Lepidoptera; family Erebidae; genus Parascotia; species Parascotia fuliginaria. The sequence goes on from OY720182.1 coordinate 15,626,714, forward strand.
AAAGATTGAATTCTTTCACAACAACTTTATTCAACAAAATGTCTACTCACTACACACTTACAGGTTATTTAAAACCTTTTTTATTCTTTTTACTTGACATCTTACTTTTGAAACTAAATATTTGTTCGTAAACCGTGAGTCAGGACTTTCTCGGCTTGTTATAAACTTTTTTGGACACTGTTTTTTTAACTATCAACGGATTAACAAAAAGTATTGACAGGAATGTTTTGTTACTTTTTGTGGGTAATCGCCTCTTTAAAAATATTGTGATAGCTTGAAGAGACGCGGAGACAGCAGGAATTTAACTATTGATAAAGATGAAAGAAATGGTAGAATGTCTTTTTTCTTTTAGTTATTAAGTATTTTACTAACAGTTCTACGCATAGTATAAAAGGAAATCGCTGGAAAGCGTCTGTCTATAAACAATCGCTAATCTCACGAACTGTCCAATCTATTGGGATGCGGTTTTCACATTTATTTTGTGCGTTTCATAAGGCAGGTTTCAGTATATTAAATAATAACCTATCATCTATAGAAGCTGTACAGCAACGTGAACTAAATCGGGCAGCTTTTGATACCTATACGTAGCGAAGGCGGGTTCCTAGTTTATCTGATAAATGTATCAGTAGGGCAGTAAGGCTTACAACTATTATAATATTATCTGTGGCACAGTGCAAGGTATCGGTATTCGATCTACGAATCGAACAAGCGATAGTCTATAGCAGTCGTGATGGCCTCATAGTTACCGTACCTGTCTCTTATGCACGAAGTTGAGTTTATTGCCTTTTCAAAGTTATGTGTACTAAGTTTATCTTGGACATTACTAAAATGTATGCGTGTGTAGCAGTTTGAAGACATTTATTGGTAAACAACCCGCTTCCAAAGATTTTTCTCACGGTTTTCCTTCACCGAATAATTAGCTTTTTTTAAGACAAACTTAAGGTAAGAATTTACTTCTTCCTCAGGGTGTAGCTACCGCTGTATATGTAAGAAGACCCCGACCTATTTTGTACTTTGCCGCAAAAGGGTCCCCGATGAATTTTGATACAGGACCCGTCTAGGACAAGCTACTCTTACTATTTAAGAGGCGAAACATATAACGTTGTTGCGTTGCTGTAACGCTAAGCGATTGCTTGAAATGGTGCCGCCGATATTGACGTTGCGGCGATGCCACGCCGTTATGTGTTTCGGCCCTTAGTATTATGATCTAAACGCCAAACCAAAAACGTCAGTAGCCTATGCAATAATTGTCAAAAGAATCATTATCATATCAGCTGAAAGATCTCCACTGTTGGACATATTCCTCCTCCAAAAGAATACCTACAATCTATATATTACTTAGATAATATTTTGTATAAAAGATTTTTACTGATTACAAAATCTGATGCGGCATCTGTCACAACGACCTTGATTCGATTATAACAATCGATGCGCAAATCGATTTAAAAATCGTGACCGAATTGTTTGTTACACGATTACGTTACACTTTGTTTGTAACCTGTTTTACTGAGCCACTTGTGAACGAATTCTATTTTGAGAACAGTGATAAATACAAGATGCATCATTTTTCTGTTAGAAGAAAAGTGCTTGTAATCTTTAAAGAAATAGTAGATACTTAATAAAAAACGTGTAAAACGCTTATTTATCTGCACTTACGTTGAAGTAGTTGAAACAATGAAAAGACCTTCTGCTTAAAATAGTTGGTAACTAGGCTAGAGATTGACAACATTTTCAAAGAATCCAGTTTACTCCAGTTAGAACCCTTATTAACAGTAATACAGAAGACATTACTCCTTGAGGCGGCACGTATTCTGTAGCCCGTCTGAAGTCTTAGCTGCTACTAGCTTAACTACACTCCTTTCCTTAGAAGAACTCTTATTAATTTTCTACTTAAGTAATTACGTAAATATTCTTTTACATTCACTCTTTAACTAGCGATGTGCTACGTTCTACTGCTGCCTACCTCGTACCTTAATGACAAAGTAAATGATAAAGGCCACATGTCGTGTGAACTGTGGTAACTGTCTAACTATCAGAATTTATATTTCGTACAAAGCGAGCTAAAACGAGCTAAAAATTATCTATATTTTTAACCTTGCTAAATAAACGTATACACTTTACGTTGCCATGTTTGTCGTGACACACGTGCACTTAGATTAGACCGAGAAGCACTTGATACGATGCTCACACGTTACGAATGATAACTGTCACGAACTGCACTGGAGACGCTGCGTGACGTGTTTATGACCTATTTTTGGTTGTAAATATTGTTAAAGACTTTCACAGCAATCACTCCACCTGACTAAATTCAGACGTCTAAATAATTCAGTAACTAAATTCAGTCAAGTGAAATAGCATATAGGAAGTTAAGATCTTATTTAGCATCCTAAAGTGCTTCATTAGACTGAATTTAGTTATGAATCATTTAGACGTCTGAATTTAGTCAAATGGAATTCGAGCTTTAGCAAAGCTTCAAAATCTCTCACACAGTATGTATAGAGTAACCTACGCGATGTCTCTATTAGTCTAGGAATGTCCGCATAAATACTAGCTGTAGGTACTGTACAGAGAGAGTGCAAGCGAAATGGTGGTCTAAAATCGCAGAATACAAAAATAGTAGTATTTGGTCTTTTTATCTATATTTTTAACTGATTTTAAAAAAGAAAGTTATATACCTTCAGCCTTATCTACTAACCCCTCGTAAGGAGTGGAGATTACCTACGTCTAAACTTAGTTCCTTGTTTCTAGACCATGTCCCTACCTATTAGTTTTAATAAAAAGTATATTCTGTAGATATATTTCGTTAAACATTTTGTTCTTGTCCTCAGTCGGCAGTCCCGCGCACCTCGCAGCGTGTATTCGTACCGAAGTGCAGTGGCGCCCTCTGTTGCATCCACACACAGATCCAAAGTCTCCAGAAAGGTAATTTCAACAATTAACTTTATTAATTAGATTTATTCATTTTCATGACAACATTCACATCTAAATCTAAAGGACATCACAATTTTAAAAGCTAACATGTATAACAGTGTAGAGTCGAGATAGCCCAGTGGTTAAGGCACGCGGTACGTAAACATAAAGGTGCTAAGTTCGAAACCGGACAAGTGCCTACCTACCAATGTGACTTTTTCAAATTCTTAATGTTTTCTGTTTACCTTGGACATTACTACGGACTTACGGTGTAAGAAAACTCGTAAGGAAACTTGAAATTAAAAAGTCTGAAATCCGTATTGAGCATATTGTGTTGCGTTTAATGCTCAGACGGGCTGGTATGGTGATGATGACATACTCAAAATTAAAATAAGCACCCATATGCCTTGTGTAACATAAGCACGTAAAACCTACCCTAGAGAACATGCATTTTGTAGAGCTGATGTCCAAGTTTCGAATTACGATGACGCAAAAAACCGATAAGGTCACACATTTTATTCTACTTATATAATATAATATTAAAGAAATATGTGTTCAAAACTATAATAAAACTATATTTCATGATTTTAGGCTGGAGTAAAAGTGGATGCAATGGCTGCTCCGAACCCTTTCTGCCCCAACGTGAAAGGCATGTGCTGTCTCATGTTACTCCTCAACCTGGGGCTCATTCTCGTCACCCTGGGCTTCGTCATCGTGCTACAGTTCTTCGAACCTTTGTTTGTTTGGTAAGGTTAACTTGTATTTAGAAACAACTTCCAATAAACCTAAAAATACGAACATAAAGCTTAAAAAGTTGGTTTAAACAAAAATCGTGAATTATTGCCGAAGACACTGACATTTATAATAGTGAAATTTTCGTACCAGTTTTATTCGAATTGAATTTCTTCTTTAACACTAGCTTAAGGCGCCAACTGCAAGAACATGCACTGCCCATGACTACGACCCATCTACCTCAAATGGTGACAGCCCTTAATTGGTTTTCTTCTATGCCAAGCAATTATATTAGAATCTTTGGTTTTCTTCTATGCCAAGAATAGAATACTTCATAATATTTATACAAATTACTACTAATTCCTGACAAAATTTCATCAAATTATATAAGTTCGCCGCGCGATTCAAATGTTATGCTTATTTTATTCAAATATCTTCCTTTCTTATTGGACCTCTAGCACCTAGGACACCTTAGGCTTTATACCGACAAATTTTCTTACGAATACATTACATATTTAATAGGTCATATTAACGAGATCTAAGAATGGAAAGTCTCTTAGAAAACGGCATTAAGTATGCCGCTGTCTACCACATTTTGACCGTTGCTGCACAAAACGAAAATGAAATTATCGTTCTGAATAGGACATTAAAAATCGCTTTGAATTCATTTAAAATAACCGTACATGTAACAAATTTAGGTATATTTATGTGTAAAATTTGTGGTAATTTTCGAGATGTATTGAGATTTTTATTATATTACATACAAAAAAATGTTGCTGTGTTAATTCGTTCACTTTTTCTTTTTGTGACCTAATAACGAAATAAAAAGTCTTTTACAATTTACTTACCTTTTCTATCCATTTATTTTGAAACTTTTAAACAAAGTTTAAGTAGATTCCAGTTTTCCTAATGACGTCGTAAGGGATGATGAAGAGAATACCTACCAAATATCGGGCAGCAGGATTACCTGTGTACATAATAAATATCACCTTAGTTTAATCACCAATTTGTCTAGCCAGGCATGCTATTTACTGGCTAGGCAAATTGCTTCTCCTATAGAAAAGGATATAGATTTCTTAAGTATACGTAGAAAGCAGTCTTTCTTCGGTTCGCATAGATATAGGCGAAGTCATTTTTTATTTTCAGTTCAAATTTTAATACCCTTCTACTTTACTTTTTCAGGATCTTAGGAATAGTCTTCCTCATATTCGGCTTCATCACATTAGTGGGCAGTCTCATCTATTGCGTCGTATTATGTCGAGAGAACCCCTACCCACGTTACCCAGACGATTTCTACTGGACCCACCACTGGTCGAAGACCATAGGTCCATCAGAGATCCACTACAGCGCTAGTGAAAAACAATACGTCAAAAATGGTCATGGCGACAGATATAATAAATATAACGGTAAATATTCAGACCGAGAAAGTGCTAAAGGTTATTCTGATAGAGAAAGCAAACTCAGTAGGTACTGAAAATACAGAAAAACTTTCGGTGTATTAGTTTTTGGACGAATTATTACAATTATTTCTATATATTATCACTAGATGTCGCTCTGTGATAATATATTTTCTTATTGATAATTTTTTAAATTACTCAGAATAGGTACCTAATATTATTCTGAGATAAATTACAATGTCAATAATAATTCTTTTTCTATGAAGTGGAACTAATAATGGCGCCATGATGTAGTGTAGTTACATTTTATTCAAACATAAATTTCAACTACACAGGCAGTTATAAGCAAGTTTGTAATTAGAACTCTTTTCCTGGCAGATAAAGGCAATGACACATTGACTAATTAATCTCTTAATTTAATAAACTCTTTTCAATTTTGTAAAACCAACTAATCCACTTTTAAATATCAATTAAACTTTACTGTATAGAATAATAATAATTGTTTTAAAATGTACCTAATTTCTAGTAACAATTTGTATGTATCTATACAATAAGATTTAATTTAATGTAAATAATATTATTAAGTTGTACACTCTGAATTAAATGCCATATTAATTACCTGTTATTGAGAGTGCTACATGTAAGTTTAGAAAGGTCAAGGACTTATTGAAACATGCATGAAAATAACCCAATGTAAAATAATACAGATTTTATTAGAATAAAAAAAAGTGACTTACTTGACAGATAATTAAATTAGTTGATTAAATGATAATATTTGTTTAGGTAACATTATTGGTTTGTTTTATTTCATATCCTTGTCCTATATATTATTAATTGATTTAGGTTATGATACGTAACAAAATATCAACACACTCGCCAGCAACTAGTGAAATTTTATTAAGGGTTACAAAATTTATTCAAATAAACCTAAATGTGGGTACCTTTTAGAGAGTCGAGTACCTTCGAGAGAAAAGAGGCAGACATAGGTTGTTACTTTAGAGAAACCACGAAACACCCAGAGAAAGTATAAATATGTAAGTATGTGCGGCTCGTCTGTCTTAAGAACTTACTTCCTTAAAAGAAAGGCCAAGACATTTCAAAAAGTACTAGGGTAGCATAAGATTGTAGGACAGTATAAAATAAAATGTAGTTACTAGAAAAATATAGTGGGTATCTTGATATTTTTTTCTCCAAGTATTTTCATACTAAACTTCCCATCATTTTCTATTACCCTAGTACTTTCGAATGTGAATTGACATGTCTGTCTGTTGTTAACTCGTGATTCCAACATACAGCAAAACATATTGAAAAGTACTAGAGTAGCATAAGATTGTAGAAGGTTAATATAAAATGCCTCCAACTATAAAAATGAGGGTATTTTGATAATTTTTACATATTTTCACACCAACCTCCTACCAACTTCTGTTGCCCTAGTACTTTTGAATTTGAATTGAAATATTCATAGATTGTGGTTCTAACATAGTCCAAAACATTTCATAAAGTACTAGGGTAGCATAAGATTGAAGGAGGTTAGCATATAATAAAACCTACTTCTTAAAGAAATAGAGGGTACTACTTTGATAATTCTTATTTCCTTATTTACTTCCTACCCTCTTATTTTTATAATAAGTTTCGTTCGATTTTTATTTAACCTCCTACAATCTTCTGCTACTCTAGTACTCTCGAATGTCAACAACTATCACACATTTTTAGCGTAAATCGATATTACCGCCTATTTTTCAAAAGTACTAGGGTAGCATAAGATTGTGCGGTTAGTTAACAATAAACTTGCCTACTATATTTCATAAAACTATTTCCGTTTATATTCTCCTACCATCTTCTGCTACCCTAGTATTTTCGAGTCTGTCAAGAAAGTGAAATTTGACTAAGTATAACGTATGGAAGTGACAATGTGTGCCGAGGTATTTTATTAAGTTCTATAACTCAGGAGAACGTCCAGTTTTGCTTCTGGTATATTGCCACTTAAGAACACTGATCGTGGTCAACTTCTCATAAGAAGGTAAGAGGTTACCGTAGTCTTGCGGCTCGCTCGCTGCTATTTCATTAGAAATTTGTCTATAATTAAAACGTTACAAACACGGCAGAATATTATCTGCATTTGCGTATTATTCAAGTCAATTAGTCATTGTTTATTTTTAAACGCCTCAGTAAGCATAATGCTATTTCGACGCAGTCATAAAATGTCAGGATGGCCGAGCGGTCTAAGGCGCCAGACTCAAGGAAACTTGTCCGTGCAAAACGGGTGATTGGGCGTTCTGGTCCTCTTTGAGGGCGTGGGTTCGAATCCCACTTCTGACAAAAACCTTTTTACAAATACCTAAAATATTCTTTGTATATTCTATGGAAAACAATATTTTTTACATTGAGTGTCTAAAATTTTCAAGATCAGCAATTTAGATTGTGTAGAGGTCAAACATTTAAAAGATACTTTTTTTGAAAATTATTTATTTACAATTGTTAAAATTAACAAATTATGGAGTTATTACATAATATGTAACATTTAATAGGACAAAACAGAATATTCCATTGTGATGGCCATTATTAAATACATTCATTACTGACAATAAAAAGATCGACAAACAAAGATTCTATAAAGAAAATGATAAGTTTGCAAGATATAGATAAGTATCAAATCTCAGAATGTAATATGGAATAAAAGAAAATTGTAACAATGCTTATAATCACTAGTCAAAGCGATTATTATTATAAAAGAAAAATGGAAAGATAAGAAACTGAAATTGAATGTCAACTTTTTAATATTTATTAATATTTACAACAATTTTTTATATAAAACATTTCACAATATTGCTCAAAAATCCATATACAAAAACCATCTAATTTTCAATTATCGTTTGAGCATGACGTGCGGTAAATTAACTAAAATTATTTTAATTAATAATTAATATCTAATGTTTAAATAACTATTACTTATTTAAAACTGAGATTACAAAACGTGACGGCTGATCACTGACCGCCGGTAGGCCCGAACTTATAAAAATAATTGTTCACGTAGTCAATACGTCGATACTTTTAACGATAATAAAGTATCTTTCTAACACTTATGTTCACATTATCGACAACATCGATACACTCACTTGTATAAGTTTATTTATAATACTGGAATCTGTAACAAGAAAATATAAATGTGAATAAATTTTGTAAGTATGAATATATATGAAGAAACTAGAAATCAACGCTAATACAAATAGTTTACGATTATTAGTAATAATAATAATAATAATAATCTTTTTGTACACACCACATAATAATACAAGTAAAAGAGAAAAAAAGACAGCTTACAAATAGGTAGGTAAGTACAATGGGCGGTCTTATCGCTTAGAGCGATCTCTTCCAGACAACCTTTGGATGGATTTTTATGATGTAGATAACAGCAGTTGTTGGTGTATTATAAATACGATAATATTAAATGCTATAATAGTCATACATATAAAACAAAAATAAAATAAAATGATTATTGTGTATCTTGTCTGTATTATCATCGTTTAACACGTTAGTATACAATTTGACGGTATCACCAGGTCAAGAATGCGTCCCCCCCCAACGGGGTTCTCGCCTTGTCGCGGCGGGGGGGCTTAGTAGCCGTGGTTACCAAGGACCACGGTGAACCAAGAGGAACCCCAAGGAGGCGCCGCTCCTCTGGGCTTTGCCAGTAAGCCCACGATGGAGCGGCTCTGGTGGGTTGCGGTGCTGTTTGGGCGGCACCGCAACTGGGTCGGGCTGCAGTGTTGCTTCGGCGACACTGCGGCTGAGGAGTGGCGGGGCCGCGGCGGGAGAGGAGTGCCGGTATAACGGTGCGCCGCTCTCCCTACCTTCCGCGGCCTCGGCGGGGCCGCAACCGCCAGATTGCGGACGCGGTGGGGCCGCAGGGGAAGAGGAGTGTCGGTATTGCGATGCGCCGTTCTCCCTATCCTCTGCGGCCGAGTTGGCCTGCGGGCGGCGATCGGGCAGTCGCCGCCCGCAGGCCAACAGCACGGGCCCGAGACGGCAGTGCGCGTGTTCCGCACGCGCCTCTCGAAGGAGGGGGGGGCTAGGCCCCTAAATCGGACGGGGCCCGCTCGCGGTGAGCGGGCCATGGCCCGTCGGGGTCGCGGACGAATGCGCAAGCGACTCCCGTGACCCCGACACTCTGGCCGTCTGGAGGAACACCGTGGGTTTTAGTCGGTATGCTGGCCGCGCTTTGAGTGCGGTCGGAGAGTCCGACATAACCCCCCCGCCTTGCCCGGGCGGGTGCGTATGCGTAATGTATTTCCCACGTAAAAAAAAAAAAAGGTCAAGAATGCGTAATTTTACAGCCTAATAAACTTTAGTGTTCGGTAGGCGAACAAAACAGTTATAAAATATAAATATTCTTATTACCTCAAACAGTAAACAGTGTAGTTAACTAATCAGAATCAGATTCACTGAAGTTGTAGGCGCGCGCGGCGGGCGGGCGGCGCGGCGCGTCCGACACGTCGGAGTCGCTGCTCATCTTCTTTTTAGCTCTCTTTTTAGGTGCTGCTTTCTTTTTCGTTTCCTAAAAACAATTGTTTTCATAATTAAAATTTAAAAATCACTGCAGTTATTTTAGAGCTAGTTTTCGCGCTATAGTAATTAGTGGAGGCGCGACCAATAACATTCTGTGCACGCGTCTGAGCTGGTTGCGCAACCAAACGTTCACCAGGTGAGTAGCTCTCTATAGCTGTATACATTTTGTTGGTAGCGGCGGATTTTAGGATACAACTTTTTTACTTCCAAATTTCAACTTGTATTTGTATCTAGTCAGTAAAAGAATGAAGGGTTTTTCCAACAAGTAGCATAACACCTAACCACATTGTATATGTTTACAAAACAGTAGTGACAATTTGAGAAGTTTTTGAACTAGTAAGGACAAAATAAAATCCTACCACAATGACCCAAACATAGGCCCAAACACTGGCAACTAAAAACTATGTTTTATTCAGGTCACTAGGTATTTATTGGTTTGGTAGTAAACAAGAAGCAAATTTAGATTATTTTATAGAACAGCATTTATAAAATACTAGCTTTCTGCGGCGTGGTTTCACCCGCGTCTGTGCTTACTTGGTCTGTTCCCGTCGCCAGTAGCGTGATGTTACATAGTTTATAACATTCTTTGAAAACTGGGCAAAAAGAGATATTCAAGTCCGACTGGTAGTTCCATAGATTAGCGCGTTCAAACAAACAAACTCTTCCACTTTATTTAATAGTATAGATTATATCTAATGTTAGTATTTTACCTTCTTAGTATCAAATATACTATCATCGTCGTCGTCACTCAACATATCTTTTGCGGGCCTTTTCTTAGGTTTAGGTTTGTCATCACTCATCAACTTTCGTTTCGCCGCCGGTTTCTTTTTAGGGGGGCTGTCGGGAGGCGGGAGCGATTCGTCATCACTTGATAGTATTGTTGTGGGGGGATGAGAACCGTTATTGGCTTTTTCGTTTTCTTCTTTCTTTGTATCTTCAATTAGGGAGTCAAATAGACAATCTGCAAGAAGATATGAATAACATTTATAAATAAAATATGAATAAATAGATGTAAGATCCACCTTTTTTTTATATTAGTCTACAAAAATGACTATTCTGCCTGATAGTAAGCAGTCAGTGGAATCCAGAAGTGGTAGACACCATTCCAAAAGCAAAACTACTGGTATGGTGGCCTCCACTATGGCTGCTTAGTGAGATGCTTTTTCACGTCCACTTACAAGACCCAGGATCAAAGTTGGAGGGAACACATGCGCTGGTGAAGAGTTCCAGGCTTTAATTGAGCGACAAAGTATGAAGTGCTGAACCGTTTAGATTCCACAGTGAAAGGATGACACTTTAGTTCTGCACGTGTGATTATTATGATTGGTGTTGAATCATCAAGAAGGTTTCGATCGATACTGAGTTTATCTTTCAAAAAAATTCTAAGTGAATGGCAACACACTCTCTTACATGGCATGGAATGGAATGGAACCCAATATGTGTGACAAAACGCAGTTTTGATACGCCTGTATATTCGTTTGTATGTTACGTTCGATCTAAGAAATAGTAAGTACAATGGAAGCGAAATTATCAAATGAAGTAGGGCGATGTCGTCGCATCTTTTTCACGTGACCCAGGCATCATTGAGGCCCAGGGGTGGTAGACATTGATAAGACATTATACTAACCAGAGTCCATCTCAGCTGGTTTCTTGTTGGCGTGTTTCTTAACATTAAAGTCGTCCTCGTCGTCACTGAGCGACAGCGCCCGATGCGCCTCCTTGTCGGAATCCAGCTTATTCTCCAACAGTTCCGGTTCTGATCCCGAATCTGAATCCTCGCCGTCCTTGTATTTTTGTACCTAGAACATGGATATTTGGCCTTAATTGCAAGTTACTGCACAATGGCAAAGTGGACAATTCTAGTTACTATTGCGGCGAGTGTAGAAACCACATGTGTTTCAAATTTTATTATATTTGATTGTCTATAATGTGAAAGTTTTTGGAAAACTTTTTACATACATTAGAGTAATATTCTACACAGCACCAATAGCTTTCATCTTTGAAAACTTAAGTCATAATCTGGTCAGTCCTATCACATCACAGAGACGATCAATTTGCTTTAAAAAACTCAAACATAAAAGATTTGTCCACCACCCTCACCCTTATGAGAGGTCGGCTCACGAGCGGCCAAGGTGGCGAAAATTAGAGGCCATGTTTAACAGTGGACGGCTCTTGTCGTACTGTAAAAAGCAAGTATATATTTACCTTAGTAGCAGCTCGCCTAGCATTAGCCCGTTCCCTCGGCGCCGGTGCCTCCACCATCTCGAGGTCAGACCCAGACTCTTCTGAACTGCTGCCACTGAACGTCATGCGTTTCTGTAATTTTATAATTCAGGATATTTAATACTTAAATCCAATTCGACCATAGTGATAGAAATAAAAGACACTTGGCATGAAGAGAAAGAAAGAACAGTTCTCATTAATCCGAGGATGATGACCCTTGGGATTTTTTATTCTGTATTTTTGATCCAGGTTGCCTCACAATGTTGCCTTCACTATTATGTCACTCATGTTTTGACATTGGAAATTACAATCTTAACGAGTATTACTGCAGAAACTTGCATAATGTTTACTTTTTATATATATTTCTAAATAAATTAAGTTAAGACATGTATAATTCAATTTGCTTTCTTAGCATTTTAATAAAACAATATAGCAAAAAAAAGTTTAAATGTAAATAGATACTTCTACAAAAATGTTCGTATCAAACATTCTATAGAAAAACTGAACTCACAACTCAAATCGAACTCGTAAAGCAATATTTGGTTGTAGTGACGTCATGTCAAAACCGCGGCAAACAGAACACGTTCGAACAGGTCCACCGATAATAGTAACATTAGTTAGCTTGGGAGTGTTCGCCGCGTAAACCGATAACTGGGTGTCGAGCTATTTTGATATTTACATGTTTAGGTACAATATTGTGAATTAAGTGATGTGATTTTATGCGTAAATATGAATATAAACACTAAATAGAATAGTGCATCTAGTGATTGTTAATAAAAGCATAGTTTCGTTTCGAGATTTAAAGTTTTCTAACAATTTTTTACAATAATTACCTTTTCTCCTTATCACATCGTTTATCTTTTAGGGCTACTTTTCATAGAAATTCCAAACGCCGATCTGATACTTTCAGATAGTATATAGTTTTTATCACAGATTTTTGGTAAATAAATTAAAATTTAATTTAATAAATTCTCTAATTTCCCGCTAATTTTTTTTTAGCCAATCTGTGGCATCTGTCTTACCAATTTTTTTTTATATTTATGCCACAGTTTAAATAAATGCAGCTGGCACATTTTATAATTAATCTAACAGGGATACGAGTTATATTTTTATTTTTGTAGTGAAATGTCTCTGCTGTATAATATGGTATATGTAAAACCAAAGAGAAATTTAAACTAGCTACCTAAAGAAATAATATTGATTTGTGTCAATTTAGGTGTTATAATGTGTACTATGAGTAAACTTTTTGAGGAAAATTTGTTCTGCCAAAGTTAACATTCAACTGCTTTAAACTAGTTTTATCTGCAATTGGTGTCGTCAAGGAGGGCAATACCAAAAGTAATGTTTCTTTACCCAAGAACATGGAAACAAAATAGGTATGTAATATTTTATTGTAATTACTTTTAAGTGTTGTTTTGTGTGGCTAATAAATAATGCAATATAAAACTCACGACCGGCCAAGATGGCGAAAATTGGAGAGGCTTATGTCCAGCTGGACGTCTTTTGGCTTTTACGAATGATAATGATGACAATATAAAATCAAATTATTGAAAGGTGTCACACTTGAACTTGCTTTGGTTGTACAACAGAGCACCTGCTGCTGCTGCTGCACGAATTGTGTGTGTGATTCCCATACGAGACAGAACATTACATGATTTTTGACTGGCCTGTTGGTCTAGTGGTTAGTGACCCTGACTGCTAAACCGGAGGTCGTGGGTTCGATTCCCACCCAGGACAAACCTTTGTGTGATGAGCATGATTGTTTGTTCTGTGTCTGGGTGTAATTTATCTATAATATGTATGTATTTACAAAAAAAAAAAAATGTATATAAGTAGTATATCAGTTGTTTAGTACCCATAACACAAGCAAATATAATTGCTTAATTTGGAGCTAGATGGCGCTGTATGAATGTGGTAGAATATTATTATTATTATTATTATATTAAATGAAGTTTGTGTACTGTGTGCTTTAATTGTATGACTATAAAACATTTAGCAACACAGAGCATGTTCCCTAATGAAGTTGTTTATTTTTCTATCTGAATGGCCATGACAGTTTGACACATATTATTTACTTATCTTAAGTTATATAATTATGCAAATACAATAAATAAAACTAATAAAGTCAATGAAAGCACGAATATTAAATTAAATGACATCTTTATTTATACACCTAAGTAATTAACCAAATGAATAAATTGTTTTAACTAATCCTCAAACTACATAAAATAAATCAGTTCAGTCCTATAAAGAAACAATTATCCTATTAATCCTATTAATATTATAAATGTGAAAGATTGTGTGTATGTGTGTTTGTTACCACTCAGCGCCTAAACGGCTGAACCGATTTTGATGAAAATTGTTATCTATTCGGTGGCCGGAGACAGACATAGACTTTTTATTCCGAAAGTCGGTCTGGTTATAAAGGGAAACAAAGCACATTTATGGAGCGGGCAAAGCCGTGGGACGCAGCTAGTTAACCATAAAAGTTCTGAGTTAAGATTACAATGTAAATTTGACCCATATTCAATCGCAATCACAACACTATCGTCGTCAAACTGAGTCACAAGTTTGTTTCTATTGCAAACTAGCTGCGCCCTACGGCTTCGCCCGCGCGAAAATTGCTATGTGTTTAATTAATGTAACTCGGGAAACAGACCGATTTTCGGGATAAAAAGTAGCGTATGTCCCGAAACCGAATCTGTCTACATAGCAATTTTCATCGAAATCGGTTTAGTAGTTAAGTATTCTTAAATTTTCTAAATCACCGCGCAATTTTCTTAGTTTTTCTTTCATAAGAACCTTCTACTGACAATAACAAACACAACAAAAAAAGAATTAACGAAATCGATCTAGCCGTTCACGCGTGATGCCATGACCAAGGGAAATAGGGATTCATTTTTATCTAAATAGATAATGTAATTTCAATGAAAATGTATTTTTTTCTAGAACTAGCAATAGATAAAATTTTAATGAAAGTAATAAAAATATATAGCTTACCTTTTTAGGTTCTTTTTTGAAAGTAAGTTTGGTCTGTTTCAAACCATCACCACTGGCCTTTTCTGTCTTCTCAGCCTTATCTGGTTTCTCAGCTTTGTCAGCCTTGTCAGGTTTCTCAGCCTTTTCCTTCTTTACTCGGGCCTTTGGTTTCTTTTCCCCACTTGCTGGACTGATACCAGTTGGGTCATCCTAAAAGTTTAAATAAAATGAGTGTTTTATCATAGTATACACCAGGGCTGCCCAAAGCAAGGCCCGCGGTTTATCTTTGTGTGGCCTGCAGTGTGTTTTTGATATTATAACAAATAATAAAATATTTACTTTTAAACTTTCGCGTTGCATGATATAAATTTATAATCATACGGGAATTAACGCGATCATGCATTAGGTATTAGTGGTCTGCTTGTGACCACGGCCGGTGTAACCTGGTCGAAACGTCAAGCAAAATAAGGTATGTAAATACCTAATGCATGATCGCGTTAATTCCCGTATGATTATATATTTAAATAATAAAATATTCCCTTTTTTCAAATTTTATTGGTACATAGATATAAACTCCTACAGGCTAAAAAAACGCTATCAACTATTTTCTTTAAAAAAATGTGTTTTTATTTGTGGCCTCTTCCAATCTATTTCGTAATTTGATATTGGTCCGGAATCATATCTAGGTTTGGTTTTAAACAAGTTTAGCGAGTATTCGGTTTTCATGGATTGAAGTCTATGTATTTCCCATTTCGGCCGTATACGAAACTGGGATTTCGTATACGGCCGAAATGATCCAACACTTTTTCGTTCTTGTACGAAACCAGTTACGGAGGGTCAATATGCTTTGTCATTGTCTTTGTCATTTTGTCACCAAATTTGTATAAAAGAACAAACAAAATAAATACATACCGGATCATACTCTTTCTTAGTTTCTTTCCTAGTCTTAGCCTTTTCCGCAGCCTGTATTCTCTTGATAAGGTCCTCTGATATTTTCGGTTCAACTCTGCGACCATGTTCCGATGGCGTCGTGTCCATGATCGACTTGCGGCTCTTTTTGTTTGCAGCCTAATAAACATATAAACAATAAGAGATTTTTCAGCTATCAATTCGGCCTATTATTATCTCACTGCAGGGAATGGCCTCTTCTTATACTGAGAAGATAATATATGAGCATTGATCGCCACGCTTGCTTAAGGAGGATTGGCGATTTCAGACTTCCTCAGAACAGAAGTCCAGATTTCCTCACGATGTTTTCGTTCACCGTCAGTCAGTTAATGATAAACTGAAAGTACATATGATTTGAAAAAATCACATTGGTACTTGCCCGGATTTGAACCACCGACCTCGTGATTACGAAGCAGGTGCCTTCACCACTGGGCCATTACGACTGTTTAGCTATATTAAACATTTATTGAGACACTAGTAGTGTGAGAGACTTAGGTGCAAAGATATAAATAGAAAGTTTGTTACCTTAGCTCTTTCCAGCTGATAAGCGTGCGCAAAACGAAACATATTAATACATTCAATAAATATATTAACATATTAAAATACTAACAGAATGGCACATCAAGACTACATTCAATTAAGTTTCAAAACAGTCTTATAGCTAAAAACTCTTTCAAAAATTTAAATTTAGTTGACTTCAAAATGACTATTTTTTTTAAGTCGTATTTAAAGTTTAGATGGACTTGAAAAAAAGAACATACTCCTTTTGAAGTTAATTAAATTGATTAAATATGTATTAATTTACAACAAAAAATATCTACCTAAGTATGTTGGGTTATGTTTGGGTTATAGAATGCAGATGTTCTATAACCCATATCACAAGCTTTAACATATGCTTACCTTGGGTCTAGATAACATTGTGTAGTTGTAGTGTTATAATTAATTATTGACAAACTCACATTAGCTTTAGCAGTCTTCTTATTAACATTGATCTCCTGTTGCGTTTCCTTATTTTCCACTTCTTCTAATTTCACCAATAACTCGTCCAGATCTTCACGCCATAGTAATGATGCAGACTTCGCTCTAAGCAAAAATAATAACAATTTAATAAATAGTGTTTTAGTTATTTTATTACATAAATCATGTTTTAGTTATAAGATAAACTAGCTTTCAGGACCGCGGTTTAACATAATATAATATAATAATAATATTCTACCACATTCACACAGCGCCATCTAGCCCCAAATTAAGCAATTATATTTGCTTGTGTTATGGGTACTAAACAACTGATATACTACTTATATACATTTTTTTTTTTTTTTTTGTAAATACATACATATTATAGATAAATTACACCCAGACACAGAACAAACAATCATGCTCATCACACAAAGGTTTGTCCTGGGTGGGAATCGAACCCACGACCTCCGGCTTAGCAGTCAGGGTCACTAACCACTAGACCAACAGGCCAGTCAAAATCATCATTGGTTATTTGCTTTGCTCCCGTCGCTCGTAGCGTGATGCTACATATCCTATAACCTTCGTCAAGAACTGGGCTATTATACGCGAAAATAATTATTCATATCCGACCGTAGTTCCGGGTTCAAACAAAAAAACAAGCTCTTTCACTTTATATAATAGTATAAATAATCTTCTATAGAAAACAAAATGCTGTACAGGTTGATCAAACATGATTTAGGTACCTATTTAACACTGTAATTCAGTTCGAATAGTATACTTACTTGAGGGCATCAAGCTCTGTGAGTTTCTGATCCCTTTGTTTAAGAAGCTCATCTTTCTTTTCTTTAGTTAACATCCACATTGACATGCCCAGCAAATAGTTAAACTTCTTCACTTCTTTTAACTTCTGAAATTCCGCTTCTATAAAAAATAACAAAATGATAAATTAATAACACAGCATTAAAAAAGAATGGTTGTTCCAAACTAGTATAATCTAAATATGTATAAAATAGTAAAAGGACAATCTATCTACAATTGATAATAATGTCAGGGTATTCTTTGATCGATCCGTGCTAATGTCATACCAGAATACCATCCATCTTGGCTCTAACAGAATATCAGCGCTGCTTTGTGTTCGCAAAGTAGCACAAACCTGAGTTACGGCCATTTTGTATCGCAATATTTTTGTAACTTTTTCTTATAATTTATGTTCGAAAGTTAAGTTAACTAACTTGTTGAGAACAAATAAATATTTTTCTTTCTTTCTTTCTAAAAGTGTTATAATATACAATTTACCTGGATCAACAGGTTTGCCCTTATCTTTCGGCGCTGGTTCTGGTTCATCTTCAGACTCTTGTTCAGGATCATCTTCAATAGCGTTTAACCCTTGCATTTTAGTCGCGCGTTTCTTCCATTCCGATATCGGGTCAGGAGCATAACCTTAAAAATAAAATTGTTCATAAAAACCTAATTTGTGTTGTGATCTATCAATTATACCTGAGTAATGTTCATTACTTATTTTAGTGGCCCTGTATCATGTAATAATATTAATTTTAGTGACGGAAAGACAGTTATACATGTTTAATAATAATAATACCAGCCTGTTTATTATCCCACTGCAGGGCAAAGGCCTCTTCTAATATAGAGAAGGTATGAGCATTAGTCACCACGCTTGCTCAAGGCGGATTGGCAATTTCAGACTTGAGTCCAGGTTTCCTCACAATGTTTTCCTTCACAGTCAGTCAGAAATGTCTAAGATTTGAAAAATCACATTGGTACTTGCCCGATTCAATCCAATACCTCGTGTTTTACTAAGCGGGTACCTTATCCACTGGACCATTTCAACATAATATCAATAAACCCACAAGCAAAATACGCGCACAGTCGTGGAGTTGCGGAAAACAGCCCGTTCATACTCAATATCAATACACCCTTAAATTACTAATATTGCTAATTAATTCCTTTTAATTTAGAGTTTATAATGAAGTGGTAATTCACTGCATCCTTAGAGTTTACTTGTGTTTTAGTATTTAGGCCTATAATAGAGCCATAAATTAGATATTTATAGCAGAAAAACAACTTTCTGTAATGACTAACCTCTCTTAATAAGTTCTTCAACCATGACTTTCCTCTTTTTATTCTCAACCACAAGTCCTTTATCACACTTCTCCAATATAAACCTGGCTTGGTTGGACAATTTGTCTGCCTCGGCTTGTAACTGACCCTCTCGATATTCCTTGCGTCTCGCGTAATATTTTAACCTTAACTCGTAGAAGTCGCGGAGAATTTCTTCGACTTTTTCATATCTGAAGTGGAAAAGCATAAATGTTATAAGACTCTGGTGGCTTGTGTAAGGAGAAAATTATAAAAAAAAAAAAATTTCAAACGAAAAAGAATGTAATGTTTTCTAATTCTTTTGTCATTTATTGACGGTTTAATTTTTAATTACCTACAAAAGTGTTTTTTTAAAAAAGCTATAATAATATCTTCATTTTGATATTTCCATGAAATAATAGCGTAATGGCTAAGATCGAATGTGCTTAGCAAATAAAAAATTAAAAACTCATTAAAACCTCGTTCTCTAGAAATAAAAAAAAAAAAAAAATTTTAAAACTTAGTTTATTTTTTTTTTTTTTGTTGCTAAATTTTGGTTCAGTTTAACTTATTTTCGTTTGCGCATATTATCCAGGTGAAAAAAAATTCTAAATTAAAAAAAAAACAAGCATGTTAATTAATTTGACAACGCAATACGAACTTAGCAACTATCTTTTGTCTATTTTTCTTGGGTGTCTTAATATTATGTGTGTTCTCTGTACATGCATGTACATTTAAACAATATCAACATAATAATATTAGTCCATAATTATTTATCATCATCAGCAGTCCACTGCTGAACAAAACTATCAGTCTCATTCAAAGCGGCGCCATCTTGTTCGATTTTTTTATTATTTATTTTTCTTAATTTCTTAATAGTTAAGAAAATAAATATGTTTTTTATTATACTCTTTTTAATATATGTAATATAATCATTTTTTTAAAATAAAGTTTGTCACTCACTTCTTCAAACAAAGATTGTGATCAAACGCATTCATACACGTCAGAGAGATGGTGGTTTGCAGTTTGAACACTTTATGCACCCCTTCAGCCTCTACTTCCGCGAGTTTGCCCGGTAACAGGCTCACGACGAAACGTACTGTTGTGTCTGTGTTGTAGTCCTATAATTTTAAAGATTGTGTTAATAACTTAATTAACACTTATTTTAATAATGACAAGCATATTTTCATCAGTTGATATGGAAAATGTAACTGCCTTGATAGTTCAGTTGTACTGTGTATGGACTGTAAGGCAGAGGTTTTAAGTTTGATTAAGTTTGAGTTGGGTATATTGGGTTTTCTTTTCAGAAATTCCCTATATTAGTTCGGAATTTGTAATAGTTGGTAAATGGCAACAAACTCACCACTAATGGGAACCAATATAGCTAGCAAAACGTGAATGCTAATCTGCCTACACCTTTAGTGAAAATAGGAAAATCTAATTTTAATTCCTCCATTTTTGACATTTCTATTAGTCTAGACATCTTTTTTAATAATAAAATATTACTTACTTTATATTCCGATATAGTTGGCTTCACTTTATCAGTACCAAGCATCGGTTCTAATACATTCTCTTTATAATTCTGCGTCCAAGTGCCGACCGGAAGTTCAGTGATCTCGATCTTATCCCCGGGCAAGATGGCCGCCTCGCCGGATATGACGTATTTATCGCCGAAACCTTCTACTGTACCACGGAAGTTTTTGTACCAGGGATGCATTGGTTTTGGTTCTTCGCCGTCTAACATACGCCTATAATATTGGAATACATTACATAAAAAGCACAGTATATTGCTTGATTTATTATTAGTTATATTACTTTAGAGATATATCAAAAGTTCGTAACTCCAAATTTTCATTCGATAACTTGAGGAGTGCTTATGAATATTAGATTTCTCAAAGACATTAAGACACAGACAGACAGAAATCCTGAATTTATATCCTGTTAAAGGTATTGAAAATTATCATACAGATTTATGTTACAAACTGCATAAATTTGTACTATTATTATACTGACATCCAAATCCATAGTAAATACTCCACTAACATCGCTTTAATACATAAGCATCGCTTGTAACTTCAGAGACAAAAGATGTATAAAGTTTCTCTTATGTAAATATTGAAATTGACTTAATTTATTAAGAAAGATATACTTAAAATAAATATTGATACGAGTATAACAAACCTCAAGTTCTGACAGATATCCCTAGGGTTGTAATTAGGTATTTTAGTGGACCAGCCTGTGCCAATACCTTCTGCGCCATTTACTAATACCATTGGTAGAATAGGGATGTACTGTATTGGTTCAATCTTCTGATTGTCTTCAAAGTCATGCTAGAGAAAATTATAATAAAATTGTAAATATTGAGCTTAAATTTTGTATGATTTGTAAAAACAGGAAATTTTCACGAGTTTCAAAAAAAAAAATGGGCTGATGACAACTGTATCAAATCAGTTACTCTTTATTTTTTCGTGGTTGGTATGAAGATACATAATTATGACGTCATAGTTTTTCCGAATCAAATGCCTTACATACTCGCAATTAACTCAATTATATTATTTGAACAGTTGTTAAACATTTTTTTAAGATATAATATATGTTTTAATGTTATATTCTATTTTTTGATTGATGGAAATCAGATTGCCATACTAAAATTGTTTTAAAATCTAAGTATGATATCATAATAAGAATGTAAGGCTGAACCAACATTGGGCGTACGCGTTACTCGAGCGTAAGTGCTCCGGCGCTCGAGTGTTCTATGTGCACGAAACGAGCGATTGCGAGCGTCGCACATACGCTTAGGTAACGCGTACGCTCAATGTGGGGTCAGCCTAATACTTACAATAAGTAACGGATCGTCATGTGGATGAAATATAAGTCTTGTAAGTGGCGACATGAGCGTGTGTATGTAACGCGCGCTCGCGGAGTCCTTGCCGCCGCACAGCCGCGAGCCGAACTGACCGTGCGGTTCCAATAAGTTTATGTTGTTCGAGCCCACGTAGTTCTGAGCTAAGTTTACTATTGTCATCGCCAGAGATTGTTCACCTGAATATAAAGTAGAATAAGTAGGTCATTTTCAACAATATAATACATATCACTAGTGTAGCATAACTAGTAGTTAATATTCTGATGGAAGCACACATAATATACAAGCCAAATTGAACTCTATGTAATAGACAATGACGCTTAATAATCAATTTAAACATTTACAACTAGCTGTTGCCCGCAGCTGCGCCCTCGTGAATGTCACGATTTTTCATACAAACTTTCATTCCTTATTTTAACCCCTTTAAGGGCGTTCCGTCACATATGACCTTGAGCGTTTCGCTTCCTCACCACCCCGCGCCTCACCCGAAAAAAACATTGCGTGCGAGTCCGCCCTCTAGCGGCAAGTAGCAGTAGCACAACTATAAGACAATGACCTTACTTGTCCGAAACCGCAGAGCTAAAATCTGATAGACGCGAAAATAATGAATTATTTTTTTAGTATCTTTTATTATTTCGTTTAGTAAGTATGTATATTTTTTAGTATATATTATTTATATATTTATTATTTATATAGTAGCGAAAGCAAAGATGAGTGTTTAGAATCATGACGTTTGTTAAATATGTAGTAGAAATAAAAATAACTACTGTGGGTTAAACCAATAAACTCAAAACCCAGCTCTGCCGTGGTATAACTAAAATGCCGTTAACTGCCAAAGTCGAGTTTTGAGTAAACACTCAAAAAACGCGGCAAAAATTGAAACCGTTGTCACTTACAAATGACAACAATTATTTGAGATTTAAAGGTTCCAAGATATAGATCAAATGAAATACTTTTAATTTATTCTCCTGTCAGTTTGTAAATATAATTAAATTTTATAATAAAACGTTTTTTTGCGTTTTAGTATACCATTGGTGTTACAAAAATCTAATAGATCAGCGGCTAAAATGCCACTACGCTTAGCGTAACGGCATTTTAGTGTCTCTATTTCATAAAAAATATTGTTTGTTAAAAACCTAAAAAACAAAAGAACTTAATTGTAACTAAAATGTCGGTATAGCACATAATGTCAATTTAGCTTATCATTAATACTTGTGGAACTACCTTATGTTAAACTTTCGTGTGGTTAACGTCCGTTCACTGCTTTTAAGTCTGGTAGTCTATAAATGTGTTTAAATAAGAGTACAAAACTTGATTCATTGTTACGCTTAAACGCGGTTAAACTTAAAACCTTATAGTTTAACGGCATTTTAACGCAACAGAATTATAAAGTATTAGATCATTAATTCATTATCGATCAAACTGAAGTTAAAAGTTATTAAAATACACTCATTTTTTAAACTTAAAACTAACACAAAACTTCCCTTAAAACATGATTATAGGTATCACATCAATTATTATAAATTTAAAACATGGTTTTTATAAAATTTAAATTGACTTACAAACCACTTTATAATAAAAACAAATGTAGATACTAATAATAAAAATCACAAGTAAGTTTAACTTACACTTTAAACTAATAAGCATAAAAAAACAATTCCTAAACAAGGCCCAATTGCCCCCCTTTCTCTTTCCTCACCTCCCTCATTCCCTTCCCCTAACCCCATTCCCAGCCGCCATAGTAGAGGCCACCATACCAGCAGTTTAAGACGATGGCTTTTGGTATAGTAGCCGCCACTTCTGGATTCCACTGACTGCTTACCATCAGGCGGGGTGGAGTCACTTTGGTAGGTTATAATATAAAAAAAAAAAAAAAAAAAAAAACAATTGGACCTACTTATGCAAAAAGGAACCAATCCACACATATGCCAAAATTGAGATAATTAAACAAAAAGCATAAAATGCACCTTATAACTATAACATAATAATAATATTCTACCACATTCACACAGAGCCATCTTAGCCCCAAATTAAGCAATTATATTTGCTTGTGTTATGGGTACTAAACAACTGATATACTACTTATATACTTTTTTTTTTGTAAATACATACATATTATAGACTAGCTGTTGCCCGCGACTTCATTCGCGTGAATATTGATTTTTCCAATAGACATTTTTATGTTTTTTAAATACTGTTTTCCATAGTATTTTTAATCTCCCATTCATACAAACCCTCTTTCACCTACCTAAAGATATCTCTCGTAAAAAGCACTCATTTTACTTTTTATTTTTTCTTTGCAACATAGAAAGCTGTAAGTATTTAATTACCTATAGAGTTAAGTGTATTGCCTGTGTCACTTTGCATGCTACTTGAAACTATAACTAACAAAAATTGTAATAACCTGGCGATTAAAATGAGTGGCCTGAGTTTCTTGCCAGTTCTTCTCATGGCTCTACTTTGTCAGCGAACTGGTTGTAGGTTAATTTGCTGACATTTTGTAAACTTTGACGTTCATAAGTGTTAATTTAATTAACCTATATGAATTAACATATTTTCATTTTCCTTATTTATTTTCGGTTCATCTGGATATCACAAATATAACTTCAGTAAATCGTTCTGTATATTGTATAGCCAGCAAAAAATTTACGGAAGTAGATCTTTTAGAATAAGCGGGACGGTTTGGCTGGAGATGTACATAACGACGTAAAGTGTAAGTTTTGTCTGAAAGTCAGTGGTCCGAAGGCATAGTTACCTCCTCGGTCCTCTTTATTTCCTTTTTCTTCCACAGTATCTTTACTCTGTATGGCCACCACTGCACTGTATTTGAAACAGCACTATTCACCAGCAAAACTGAATTCAAATGACGGAGCTGATAAGGATTTTCAGTTACACATGCTTTAAACAAAGCGTCATCATTCCTATGTGTATATCATTATTTCTATAGAAATTGATATTTTTCAATGTACCCTATCAAAATTCAAGGATGTTGCACAAAAATGTATAGTATTGGATAAGTAGATATATTTATTTAGTAATTAGTGTTTTTAATTTTAGGTTTTTTATGATATCGTATTGGGTTTTTATCTGTAATGATATTGTAAATACTTTTTCAATAAATAAATAAATAAATAAATGTTGATTATCTTCTAGTAAGTGCCCGTACGTAAGGTACAAAAAAATAAGTAACACGAACAATTGCCAAAGTAGACGCATAGTACCCACTGTTTGAGTGATTAGGATGTACCGTGAAAATTACCTCGCTAGAGATTCATTATAAGTATAGATTACTTCAATATGTACATACATATATATGTGTACATACATATATTTGTATGTACGTACATATTGTAGTATTGTAAATGTATAATATAATGCAAAATCGGTAAAGTAGAACTAATGTAATATTATCGCTAAGTAACGGATCCATGCGGATGACGTCACGGGGTAGTTTTACAGTACATACACTTATAATATAATATAATAAAGATACATACATACATACATACATAGAGTGCTAAAACATAATTCTTTTGCCTTTACCTAGTTAGGTAAAGACTGTACAAAAAAGAGTAGAATTCTTTATACTGTGCCACCGTGCCGGGTCTATTACTTTCTACATACACCTATCACTCGAGAAATACGGTATTAGTTTTGTTATGTCCAGTAGGCACTCAACAATATATTATTTAATTTAAGGATTAAAAATTCATATAGTACGATAATAAAGGAACAGAGAGTAGGATTTTTAATTTACCTAATTGTGATAATTTCACAGTCTTCAAATTTTTAGTTTGGTTAGAGACTAAGACGTTTTGTAAAGCCTTTTTTCTTCCTTTCTTGCAATCAAATAATTAAATTAAAATAAGATGCATTGAAAGTAGAAGAGTAGGTATTTACTTTAGCCTAGTATCTTAACACTGATTTTATCAGCTCATGAAAAAAAATCTAACGAGGTAAATACTTAATTATTTTATCGGTATTACTTACCGATAGAATATTTAAGTACACACCGTATGTATATATAGAATGTATAGGTATTTATGCTCGTGCAAGATAACGTAGATAGTTAGGTAGCTAACAGCAGCGTGTATGGTTGTTTTGTGTAGGTACCTAACTAGGTCGCAAACCGACGCATGTCACGTATAATCATTGTAATTTGAGTTCTATGCTAGTTGTACGACCGACGCCGACGTTCGTGTTCCGACCAAAGCACCTCGTACCTACGCCGGCGTCGCCGTCGTCGCATCGCGTCGGGCGGAATCGGAAAGCGCCCTTGCCACATGAGTAAATATCCAAGTTAGATATTTTACTCATGTGCCCACCTACCACACACCTAGTTCGAAATGATAGTAGACATAGACAATATTGTAGCAAGCTCATATTCATACCCCTAGGGTATATAACAGCAGGAATTTACTGATTCTTGAGGCCTGGTGTTGCCTTGATCTTATCACGAGCGACAATAGGCTCACCACCTGTTACCTAGTTTACGTGGAACTAAACATAATTAAAGGATATCCTAGGTCAGTATCTCAAAGAAGGTATTTTACTAAAAATATGAAGGTAGGTATATACCTACTTACAGGATATTCATGTGTTGAATCTTTTGCATTTGTATTTGTTTCAGTCGTGAAATTTTAGTCATTTTGATGAAAAATAATAATAAATGTAGGTAAATACCTACGTATTTAATACACTAAAAAAATCTAAATAACTAATCTAATTTATTTGCAACACTAAATCTATCAATATAATATTTTTTTTTTGATATTATTTATTTGCAATTATTGAATTACGTAAATAATTTAAAAAAAAACCGCATACGTCCGTCCGTCAGAAGGGCTTGCGCCGCTCTGCCGTTCTGCCTCCCGTCGCCCGCGCAGAGCCCCTGCGACGCTGATTCAGCCAAATTATCAATAACTATTGAAACATTATCCTAATAAATGAAATAAACCTACAGAGTTGACATTTGGTTTATTCCGGTTGATTCAATATAACTTTTATATTTATAGCTATAGTAATTAAAAAGTAATATTTCGAAATAAGTGAAATCACGTTGTTTTAATATCGTTGGTATAAGTTATATAATCAATTATTGTAAATAATTCTTCTACTATTCTAAAGTTCATGAATCAAAGTATATTGTTGGCAAAAAAAATAATAATAAATAGCATTAGAATCTACTCAATTATCGAGATGAAAGTCGCGGATTTCGTCGAAATTTCGTCGGAACCACCTTAAGCCATTTTCTCGCGATAAAAGATGTATACTATGTTGTTCCCCAAGGTCTAATCTATGTCTATAAGAAATTTCATCAAAATCGGTTCAGTGGTTTAGGCGTAAAGCGTAACTGACACGAGTTACTTTCGCATTTATAATATTAGTATGGATGTAAGAATAAAAAACACATCTAACGCTTTAAGAATATGACTTATTTTATATTGTATTAATATTTACGCACCATGATGATAGGCAGAGTGCTCAGCAACGGAACCAGCCAACTGAGCGACCTTGACCTCGCGCTTGTCGTTACGTTTTATACATGTGAAGATCACCTTGCGTTGCCCAGGTTTTAAACCATCTACCATTGAAGGTATAGACCTAGAAAAACCACGAAAATATTATTATGAAGAAATAGCTTACAAACTAACACGATTAAGTTTTTACGATTAAGTAGTAGTTTTTCCTAAGTAAGTATTTACAAAAAAAAAAAGTATGTATATGTACGAGGGTGCGTTTTTAAGTTCGCGGAATGAGAGCGTTGTGGGGGGGGGGGAATTACACTCATTAGGGTCGTAACGTATTCAGTGACTCATAATTAGTATAAATACGAGGTTTCATTGCAATTAGACAATTAGTCTTTGAGTTATCGTCAATCAAGCAACATAATCGGGAGTGAAAAGTGAAATATGGAAAAAATCGAATATCGTGCCGTTATAAAGTTCCTTACCAAGCAAGGAAAAACAGTTGCGACCATAATGAATGAGATGGCATTGGTTTACGGTGACTCTTGTCCAGGAAAAACCATGGTCTACAAGTGGCACAATTTATTTAAACAAGGAAGGGAATCCATTGAAGACGATCCGAGGCCGGGCAGGAGTATCGAGGTGACCACGCCAGAACTTATACAAAAAGTTGAAAAAATTGTACTGGAAGATGCTCGACTAAAGAAGAAACAACTCGCAGAAATGGTTGGAGTATCCGATACAACCATTTTTAAAATTCTTCATGATCATCTTGGCATGACTAAGGTCAGTGCAAGATGGGTGCCAAGAATGCTCACGCCGCCCCAAAAACAACAGCGCGTAGAGTGTTCACGTGCATTTTTGAACCTCTGTAATGAAGACAAGGATGATGTATTGAGTCGAATTGTTACTGGAGACGAAACTTGGGTTCATCATTATGAACCTGAGTCGAAACCATGCAGTGGCATAAAAAGGGCGCAGCACCCCCTAAGAAGTTTAAGGTGTCACAGTCAGCTGGGAAAATTATGGCAACGGTCTTTTGGGACTCGGAAGGAATATTATTAATCGACTATAAAAATAAAGGTGTTTCTATAACCGGGGAATACTACGCTTCAATATTAGAGAGACTTAAAGAAGCCATTAAGGAAAAAAGACGGGGAAAATTGACGAAAGGTGTGTTGCTTTTGCACGACAACGCGCCCGTTCACAAGAGCCGCGTTGCGTTGGCTGCCCTGCATAAGGTGGGCTTCGATATTTTAGAACACCCACCCTACAGCCCAGACCTGGCCCCAAGTGATTATTACCTGTTTCCAAAAATGAAAAAAGAACTACGGGGTAAAAAAATTACCACCGATGATGAAGTCAAGGAGGCAGTTTCGGCGTATTTTGTAGACAAAGAGAAATCTTTTTTTTATGAGGGTATTAATAAATTAATTGAAAGATCTGAAAAATGTATTCGTCTTGCAGGTGAATATATTGAAAAGGAAAAATAATTTGGTTTTTTTATTTCCACTCTTTATCCCCCATTCCGCGAATATAAAAACGCCCCCTCGTATTATATTTCAGTTATCTAGTACCCATAACACAAGGTCTGCTTAGCTTGGGACTAGATGAAAGAGTGTGACAGTGAAAATTAATACCACAAATGAATTTTTGCTTACCTAACATTATCCCCATTAGAAAAGAGTACCAGCTCCAAATTGACGAAATCCGAGTATGAAACTGTCTTTGTATCTTTGGTATACAAATACCTCTCAGGAAGACCAATTTCTTTCCTTCGCTTTACCTCATCCATGTGGTTGGTCAACCATTCTTTGCGTTGGTCAGCGCCTTTCTTAGAAAACGCCAACTCAATATGATGGTCATCAGTAGGACCACCGTACCTAAACTTAATCCTATGCCTCTCCATATTCTGAAAGTATTCTTTAGCCTCATTCGATGTTGAGGTACCCAAACCTTTGTAGTACTTTATAGTGTATGTGTGATGATTATCCGTATTATTCTTCCACTCCTCAAATTCAGGTAACGAATAAAACGATATTTCTTTATCCTTTTTCTTCGCTTTCACAATTGGAGTGATAAATTCTTCTAAGAACGGCAGTTTTAATAACTCTGGCCAATTGTGATGGATAAAGTTGATGATTAACCCTTTGATGTGAGAACCATCTTGATCCTGATCAGCCATGATCATCACTTTACCATATCTCAACGTTTTCAAGTCATCAACAGAGTTGTACTTCTTTTTATACTGGAGTCCAAGAATTTTAATCAGATTGTTAATTTCTACATTTTCTAATACTTGTTTGTGTGATGCGTCTCTCACGTTGAGAGGCTTGCCTTTAAGTGGGAAGACGCCGTAGTGATCCCTGCCGACGACACTGAGTCCTGACACAGCCAAGGTCTTGGCTGAGTCTCCCTCAGTAAGAATTAGTGTACAGAGATGCGCATTCTTAGTTCCTGCATCGTTAGCATCTTCCAGTTTAGGTATACCCTTGATCTTACTCTGTTTCTTACCTGACGCTTTCACTAGTTCTGTCTGAGCTTTAAATTTAGCCCAAGTAAGCACAGATTCCATTAAACCAGATTTAGTAACCGCCGTTATAAATTTCTCTGAATAATTACACTTAGAACCAAAGCTTTTCGCTTGTAATGTCATGTACTCCTTTGTTTGCGAGTCAAAGGTCGGGTTTACAATCAGACAATTTACAAATATCCACATATGATTCTTTACTTGAACAGGTTTTATGTTAACACCACCTTTGTTTTTTTTCTTTAATACTTCCAAAATGTTCTTTACAATGCTGTCAGTTACTGTGTCAACATGCTTGCCGCCTTTTGAGGTAGAAATTGAATTAACGAAAGAGACTTGCTGAAAGCCTCTATCAGAAATTGTGAGAGCTATCTCCCACCTATCATTAACTTTTTCATATACTACTTTCAATGGTTGTCCATTCTCGTCTTCTTTACCTTTTATGTATAAATCTACATAGTCTTTAAACTTATTTATCTTTAGCCTCTCTCCATTAAGATATACTTTGACGCCCGCAGTCGACATCGCGACATCGTAAGCTCTCCTCGACATAAGTGCTACTATGTCATCTTCTAACTTCTCCATTTTAAATTTAGCTAAATCGGGACTGAATGTCACTTTGGTAAAATCGTCATCTTTGCCGGCTTCTTTCACCTTAGGTTCTGAAGCTTTAGTCATGTTGGAGCCCCATGTCTGTTTGAAATGTTTCTTAAACTGTTTAGACGCAGTTTCAACTGTAAACTTTGTGGAGAATATATTACACAATTTGGCACCGTAACCATTCCTACCACCTGTTACTTTTTCTTCCTCGTCATTATAATTTGATGACGTCAGCAGATGTCCAAAGATCATAGTTGGCACATACATTTTTTCATCTTTATGCATAACTACTGGAATACCGCAGCCATTGTTATAAACAGATATTGTGTTTTGTTCTTGATTTATGTCAATTTTAATTACGTCCATTTTAGGGTCTCTCTGCTTGTTGTCAGCTGCATTCACTAATATTTCGTCATATATTTTGTATAAACCTGAAAACCGCAAAGTGTGTAATTGAAGTCATTTTCTTAAGCCGCATACAGACTTAAGAAATGATTACGAATGTAAAACGCAATGAAAGAATTCCCATATTAAAGACGCGTTGCGCGCACAAACCGCGCACACTAAGTGCACGACCTGAGCATTTCAACTCGTGCTCGCCGCGATCCGCAATTTGTCGGTTTTTCGCCGAACACTGTGGGGCGCGCAGTGTGCGGTGTGGACGGTTGTATGTGTCTGTACTGTGAAACGGAACCATGGCCATGGAAGAAAACACAGCTACGATAGAGGCTACTCTTAATGCTCCGTTTATGTTCGCGCGCACGCCTCAAAGAGATGCGAGTACGTACACATGCTCGGTCTGTGCGCACCCTGTCTCCACTCTTATGAAATGCTCGTTTCATATTACGTTGCGTGATACATTTCGTAAATCTCTACGCGCCATTAACTTCTTCTCAAAATCTTTTAACAGAAGGAATAAAATGTACACAATATTTTATTATATTAAAACCTTGACTAATACACTAAACACACTAATCTGTTATATATGTTTGCCTTCACCTCTTCTTATCAGTAAACCCACAAGCTTACTGCCACTACCCTATAAAAACCATAATAAGAATACTCTAAAATATTATAGTTACCTGGCACAAAAGTCAGTTCTCTTTGAACCATACATTCCTTTGATTTGTCAAACACCCACATAGTCTCAGTGGTTCGCTCAACAGACCCAATATATGTATCGGGTCTTAAGAGTATATGTTCTAGTTGTGTCTTCTTTTGATATATCTTCTCTATAGTGCCTTTACCACCTTTGGCTGGTGGTGGCGGCTCTGCCGTACCATTTTGTGCCGCGCTGTTCATTTTGTTAAACATTTTCTGAAGAAATAATTGTTTTTGTTAAGTTTTTAAACTGTAGACACTGTATACTCAATGCAAAATGAAAATTGCTATAAAGTGCATTATTTTTTATAAAAAACAAGCTACGAGTAAGTAAACAAGTACATACACTACAAGCTTTTGGGGCAATGCTTAGGGTCAAAGCAGGTTTGTTTGGAGAAAACTTAAGTGTAATTAAATGAATTAATAATAATTGCAAGATCTATAATATAACAAAAATCTTAGTAGGGCACAAATTGATAGGCATTTAATGAATATTTATTATATGCTCTTTTTTATTTTCTTTCCATTAGACACACATTTTTCAAAACATCTGTTTTTATTTTTTGGCATTACTACACAAATGTAAAATAATAGGCAAAACCCAATTAAAAATTTGTCAACCGTGCTAACACTAAATTGCAGTTCTGTCAAATTTCTTCAGAGAAAATATCAAAATGATATGTGTATATGTTTTAGGATATTATAATGTTCTTTTTAATAAATCACATTTCATAGAAAACACCACTTGGGTAGTGTAGGATGATTCCATATACATAGTCAATAGGTATGTCAAGTTATAACATTATACTACTCTACACAAAAACAAAAGTTCAAAAGCAACAACAGGTCAATGACCTTTAAAGGTTGTCTGTCACTTTCAAGGCAGACATATATTGTGTAGTAAAAGTACAATTTCATTCAGATTATCTAATTATTTATAAACCAATTATAAACTTATCTTATCTCACAGTTGACATGAATAAGATATCACAAGGTACTTAGCTTAGATATTTGAATTTATGTCATACCTTGTGTATGTTTTTTATTGATTGTTCAAAACTATGAATTCCTGTGTTTTGGCCTAAATGTGAACAACAACTACTACATTTGCACACAACATCATACTACAATTAAAAGATAACTGATTGATATTTATTTATACTAAATAAAGCTGCCCATAAAATTATGAGCTAAAAGCATTCCTTATATTGAATTTATAGGATGACAGAGATTGAATGAAGTAGATAGTGGGTACAAGAATATTATTTTGGCAGTTCATAAACAATTAAATATTATTACTAAACAGTCTTCATCTTTACGTATTATAAAATTTCTAAAGTGAAATAACCAACTTCTTAAGTAAGTTTTTAAATTTAAAAGCTAACTTATCCATAGCCACTTTATCTTGTAAAATAGTTCATGTTAGACTATTTTACAACATAACACACAAGCAAAAACACAGGTAGACACTAGTGCTAAAGTAGAAATAAAATGTTCTTGAATGATAAACCTATGTGATGCTAAAATAGGCAGATTTGTAAATTTACAAAAGAAAAAAATAAAATAAAATTAAGTAAACTTTGCAGTACTAGGCTATAGTCTACAGATAAAATAATGCTAAGTCATTGTTGTTAATATTAATTTAGAAGATTTCACAACAATCAGTATTTAAGCCTACTATTGTGTAATAGTTTAATCCCGCTAAGTCTTGAAAAAGTTGTTTTCAGTACATTTTGTAATATTAAGGCAACTATTGTATTCCTAAGATACAAAGTGCCTAAGCTTTATCAGGATTCTTTTAAAATGATTTCTGACAGTGAGTTCTAGATATGATTACAAAAACTAATTCTGATTTTATAGAGCCAACTCTGACCAAATGATAAATTCTTGCTTTTTAATATAATTACCATTAGGTCTCATAGGCCTTCACTCAATTTATTCCATAGAGCTGAAAATGATATTCCAAAAAAAACTAAATAATGTAGTAATCAAACAAAACAAAAATAATATTCAAATAGAAATTTACAAAATCAGTTATTTAAAAAATAGCATAATTGACATGATAATTGACGTGTTTTTTATATATTTAGTACATCATCTTCATGTTTTTACCACTTGGGTACTTAAGACTTCTACCATCATAAAATGCCAGTTAATTCTTATAATATTCTTTCTTACTTACCTATATTATTATCTAGGAACTTGAGATTATGATATTTATATAAATTCTTATCATGCATGATCCATGATTTACCCAGATACTGTCATAGACAAACTGCAGGTGCTAATACAAAAAACAGTAATTAACCACTTAGGTAATTACCTACCTCCTATCAATAACAAAATCACGCAAATTGATGTGTACATTGGCGGTTACTCGTGACTGATTTGCAAATTAAAGACAAATAAAGTTTTCGCGAATAAAATACTACATGCCAGGCCCAAACAACAATTACCTATAGAAAAATAGTTAAAACTACTAACAAGTACTTAGGGCAGTACTTCTTGTAATTGCACCGAGATTTAACAGCTGTAATCAACGTTACTCTGAAAACATAGTTTACTTATTGTCGTATCACATAATGCATGAGTAAAACATGATAGTACGGAGTAAATAATACAAATTTGGCCGTTAAACGATCAAAATGCCGCCAAATGCTTTGCTCACCTTTATATCAGCCATCTTGTTAGAGGTACTATTTATCCGAGTGCAATCAATGCTAAACAGCGTTTGTCTGGAGACCAGACCAAAACGTGCTCTAAATATGTTGAACGTTGTAAAATAACATTTTTAAAACTGTTTTATTTTGTATTAACACGACCGCGATGCACAACGACGACGCCAAGAGCAACCATAGAGAAACAAATTATTTGAAATTATCTTACAATTCTTATTTTTGTGATTGAAGTCGTTGTTTACTCTATGGATTTTAAACGGTTATCTATTAATTGACCTCCAATATTCTGGTTCTACAATTAACACTTGTGTTGAAAATACTGGTGAATAATAATAAAGGGTATTTTTAACAAAGAGTTTAACAAATAAAATGCAAATTTTGACGTGCTAACGTCTTATAGATCGAAGAATACCGGCTGCATGGGGAGTCCATCTTTTATTTTCACGGAAGATGGTTGTCATTTAATTTCATCCACATTTTTTCTATTTTTATCATTGTCATATACCATTAATATCATCAACAAGAATAATATTATTCTAAACTTGACGCTGGCAGAAATAGCTGACACAATCGTCGGCTCTGTTGCCAAAAAAAAAGAAGAAGACCGGCTGCTGCACGCACGAAAAAAAATCACATTCCGCGTGCAAGCGAGAGCGCGACACAAGCGATAAAGCGCTTCATTCGGATTGAGACGCAAACTCTTTCATTGTAATAATAAACAAAACGTAGACTGAGCATGGTATAGATGACGTGATAGTTTCCATTGCATTCACACAGAAAAGAGACAAAATTATAGCAACAACATATAAAAATAACGAGACAGAGCGATAGTATTTTTGTTCCTTATCGCCTGTCGGTTTTTCTTGGTAGCTAACCTACTTTAGCTAAGCAACATTTGACAGCTTGTATTTTAATGTAATTGTTGTGTTACGAAGTCTAATTCTTCTCTTAAATTGGGCATTGTACCCGGGTTTTAGAAGTATTTCATAAATATAAAAATGAGGTGTTATATCGATTCAGTTGTAGTGTTTTGGGATGCAAACGTGACGGTGAAAAGAAACTACCGGAATCGTTCTTAACTCGTACTGTGTTTTTTATGATGCGCTTAGTTTATAAGCTTTCATTTTAAAAATAAAAACTTTGTGCTTAGTAATAAAATTTAACAATTTAATAATTTCTAACCTATCTGTTATGTTGAATATCTTTTGGAAGAAAACATCTCACATTTTTGTGTACAACATACATATTATATAATAAAATGTATGCAATTTTTCATCAATGTTTTTATATGACGATAACATGTAAAGTTATTGTCCGTAGACTTTACAGACCTCAAGCAGGTTTATTTTATTGTTTGCCTATTATTAAAAATAATAATAATGTTAGTAATATTATTTAGTAATAATGATATCCTTGCCACAACAAAATCGTAAATATTAATAAAATCTATGCTCGGTAATAATGAAACAAAACTGTTTATACAACTGCTACCTGCGCTATAACATAATTCCTCTTTTCTATGTTGCTGTGCCCGACAGGGTTCATGATGATCTGTTATTTTTATGTTACCACCTAATCTCACGGTCATGCAATAAAGATTGAGTATTGAGTATACTTACTTTGTTTAAGTGCATAATGTACTACAGTATATATAATTACTGAAACCTAAGAAAACTTGCAATGATATAGTCGATAATTACTACGGATCCCATAGTCTAAAATAAAAAAAAACTCATTATATTCTATTTCAAAATCATTTTAGACCTTCTATTACAATATATTCATTGTAATTTATTTACCTGGTATGTATTATACAATAGAGACCAGTGTTGTAATTTGAAACAGACAAGGGGACTGTGGTACAAAGTCTATCCGTCTGTCGATAGAAAAATTTCGATTTCGATTTGATTGATGACTAGGCAGTATGGTCGAAAGACTATAGCCTGCCCTTTGAGCAAATAAAAAAAAAAAATTGATTGATGACATTTGACAGATTGAGTCAGATTGTGATTTTTAGGTTATGTTGAAATGAGCGAGCTATTTTGTTTTTTATGTTGGAAAACGTAAAAACAGTAACAACAATTATAAAATGTCGTTCATTATATATGCTTCGAATGCTGTAAAGCGGCTTGCTGCTTTACGGCTACCTATTCTAAGTAAAACTTGTGTTAATAATATCAAACCAGTAAATTATAGCACAGCTCCTTTACAAACGATTCATGATGTGAACACAAATGTTATGAAAGATGTAATCTTATTCAAGTATGAGAATCCAAAGTTTTATCTGTACATGAATGTGTTTGCAGTAGTGCAGTATGTTTTTTGGTCTTACTTGGGTCTGTTTGCGTTTACTACATTGAGAGATGCGCCGGTTGACAAGTCGATGATAGACGAAAGCACACCATGGTTTAGAAAGATAAATCTCGGAGAGAATAAGTACAGGAACACTTTAGGAGCTATTGCTTTAGTTGTTGGTTAGTATGATTCATTTTATTTATATATTTATCAGACAAATAGTGGTAATGATTACTCTCTACATACAAGCAAGACCCCCCCATTATAACTACCTAATGTTGTGCTATCCTGCTATTTGTTTTGCCCTGCTATGTGTAATATGTGGTGGGCAATAAAGAATATTCTATTCTATTCTACCATCAATTGCATCTACTCATCATGATATTAGAATAGATGACTGCCTCGCTGGTGCAATAGGAGTTTTTTCAACTGTTGTGTTACCTCACGGGACTAACCTCATTGGTTTGTGATTCAATGGTGTTTTACAGATGGGACATTAATTACATTTACCAATTCAATGAAATTAGAATACCTACTTACATTTTCTCAATATGTCTTCATCATACCTAATTGTATACAAAAGATGTCCTCTGCAGCAAATACACTGCTCCAAAGCATTCACATTACCAATATATAAATTAAAAATAATGTTCCATTTTGTTCACAGGTGGTGGCTCTCTAGCTATGATATGGATGTACACTTTACGATCAGTACGCTACTTAATACTCAATAAGGGCGGCAAACATTTAACATTGATTACATATACACCGTTCGGCAAAAACCGTATCATGAAAGTTCCTGTAGAAAATGTTTGCTGCAAGGAGTCTAGAACGATTGCCTCAGTACAACTACCATTAAAGATTAAGAACAGATGGATGCATTATGTATTAGATATGAGAGGCGAGTTCAAAAATCCATTACTGTTTGATTGTACAGCAGGATTGAAGAGAAAATGGTGAATAACTTATATTTCTAATGTATTTATTGTAAATATAGACTTAGTTATTGTTAATTTTTTTATTGATCATTATATTTGATGAATGAGTTCTGATGCAGTAGGTATAATAATATTTATTCTTTGATATAATTTGGTGCCATTTCCACCCTTAAAGGTATAAAAGTGGTGTATCTTCTTTTTTTATGTAGTTGAACTTAAATAGCTAAAGGTGACTAAATAATAAATATACATTGGCAAAACCAAATTGTGTCAGTTACCGCAATAAACATTAGAACTCATCACAACTATGAGCTGGTAGAATACAGTAATAGACAGATACAGCGGCCCTACTAGAACCTAAAGCAATCTTAATATAACCTCACTTTGTCTCTATCCTTTTTATGAATGGTACAAAAGAAAAAGACAACAACATAAGATTAAAATAATATTGTTAAAAAATGGTGGTCCCCAGGTCTAAAAAGTGATAGGAATTCAATACCAGCATCATATAAGCTGAGGAAATAGGTGCCTAGTACGTCAGCTGGCAGTGGTTGGCTGGCTTACCTGTCTCCCATTCAAAAAGAGTATACTTTGTTACACCATGAAGTTCTGTTCCTGAAGCCTAGGTACTTAAAACACTTCATATTATGTCATTCAAGCACAAAAAGAAAACAAAACAGTAAGATTTATCAGAAAAATCTTTATTGTTCATTAATTAGAGTAACGGAAATATGTTTGTCTCAACACAAAAATAAAGACATACAATCAATAACAAAAAATATAATTTCTTTTTTTTATTTACAATATCTTGACTTTATTTAATGATAAATGCAAATATGTTTGTGTCCAATGACCAGCCAGTGTAACCTAAACCTATATTTGCACCTACCACAAACAATAGAGTAATAAAAATGAAAGTCTTTCAATACTATACACAAGTCACTTTACAATCAACTTAATGAGATACATTAAAAGTTTGTTGTACATTTGCAATACTTAAAGCAAGTATAAAAGTTATATCTTCTCTTTTACACTATGGACCGATACATTAGGCAAGTTATGCATAAGTACATGTCAAAGTAAAGAGTCTGAAATAAAACTGATTGTATTGCAATTGTACAACCACTTATCGCTTACCAATATAAGTTCCTACTGACAATTTTTAATTAAATCTACAAATGCTTTAACTAGCTTGCTAAAACAAGCTACCAGGGATTGATGGAGTCTTACATCAGTTAATGAATACATACAATTGTCTAATTAGCATAGACATATGAGCATATTTTGCCAAGAGGGATAAAAGTACAATAATATACTTTACTCTCAAAGCTCTTAAGTCTAGATTGATGTGGATATAGAACATTATGAAATGATCTATATCCACATCAATACACAGAGATAGCATGAGCTATCTCTGTAATGTAATCCTTAATGTGCCACAGTGAAAAAAAATTACCTTTCAAAACTTGTGATTGTGATTTTGTCGTGTAACATAATGAAGAAAACAGAGATGACATGAGATTTTCTTAATGTCACTTCAACATGAGGGTAGTTCAAAAAATGTTATCAATTCAAAATATGTATTCATTACAAGAGATATGACTACATTGATCCCCGAACTATAAAATTAAGTACAACATTCTTATTTACAGTAGAGTCATAAATATCTAGTACTATTAATAAGTTAATGTTAAGGCGCTGTGTAGTGACACACGAAAACGGCGCGAAATCTGAACAGCGGAGCAAAGTTTCTAGAAATCTTGAGACAATTTTATTTGACTGTAAACTTTTAACCATAGATTGAAAATATTGTGAGCAAATTATGAGCGTAAGGTTTAGATCTGACCTTCAGGTACTTACATATTGCTTAATGATCTTGACCACTAAGTTGCGGCTGGCAAAATTTTACCAGATTTCTAAGAGGTAATCAATCTAGTTCTCGTTTAAACATTGTTTTATTACCAGTAAGTAGTAGTTGAATAAACTATTAATTCTTAGAAGTCATAGACAAGAAATAACGGTGCAATCTGTCATTTTCGCCAGCGTATATGACATGAAGATACAATCAAATCAGAATCAGAATATACAGAATGTTTCCTTATGTGAAGTATTGGCTATAAGTTCCTTTATCCAAGTAAGGATCAAAATCATAAGAACTTTTGAAGAGGATCAGAACGTCACATAGAAAGGAGGTATTACCCTACTAGTGTATTATCATGACACTCAGGGCTCAAGAATCTTTTCTATTATGTCGAATTTGTTGAAACGCCATTATTACCGCTCCTTTTATTTATCACAGGTGTTAACTAAAATAAAATGTTTAACGCATTGACATACTGCATTGCAGTTACTGTTATCAGTTTGTAGCTTCAACTTGATCTTCACTAACGTTGCAACCATGTTCTAATGTGAAGTTATTTCAACAGGTTATCTCAAATATTTTATTAGGTGGTTGGTTATTAGGTGCTACGATAAAAAGTGTGCACAAGCTACAATCCCATCCAACACTTGATAGTTTTTTGCTCCACAGTCCGCATAAAGGTTGTAAAAGCCATCACCACCCTTACAGTGAGTACTATAAGCTGAAACATTGTTCAAACTTTTTATCATAGAACCATCAGTATTGTTTCATGCCTCTGTTTTTTCTCAACAACAAGCACAAAATTTAGTAAATTTAAATTAATGATTGCAATGAAATGTAAATAAATGTCATACCTACTTATAATAATAACAAGAATATTTCTGTCACACATCTTTAATCAGTTAAGTTTTAAATAAGTACTGTTTACCCTTGTTACAAAACATGTGTCACTTGCGCCAAAATGACTAAAAATGTTAAAAATATACTATTGCATAAAAATATGTGGAAATTCAAGTAAACATTTATGTATAATCATTCATAGATGGCAGCACAATCGAAATGTAATGGCGGCTATTTTAACAATGCATATAATTATCTGTGGTGTCTATTTCTATGAGATCTCACATAGATATTAGTTATATATTTCGTATATAAAGCCATTTCCGATTTAATATAAGTAACACCTCCCAATTTATATAAAGATTCGTCATTAATTAAGTCTCAGTCAACATAAAATAAAGTTTTTGTCCGTAATCTGTTAAGACAATGATGAATATTTGAATCTAAATAGTATTCCGAATTTTACATTTATTATAGCTTGACCAGAGAAATATGAATTTGTAAAAAAAAGCTTAGTGGTTTTGACTGACAAGAGTCACCTTACACATACAAAGTTGTATTCTAGTCTTGTAGAAACGATGGTAAAAAAAGAACGTAGCCGTTGCTCCTTGAAAAAGATGGGAGAAGAAAAATCAGTCGACATGCTTGTAAACAGTTGCTTTTTAAAGTAACGCCAGCAGACACGACTGGTTTAGTCAAATTAGGAGCGAAGGCGATGAAAGCCTTATAAAGAGCTACTTCATATTGTGGTATCAGTTTCGTAAGCATTT
This sequence comes from Parascotia fuliginaria, assembly GCA_963082885.1. Lineage (NCBI taxonomy): Eukaryota > Metazoa > Arthropoda > Insecta > Lepidoptera > Erebidae > Parascotia > Parascotia fuliginaria. The sequence continues at coordinate 15,667,467 of OY720182.1, forward strand.
TGCATAGATGTACCATTTTTGAAACATATTTGACGTCTTGTAATTCCGTGCCACTAGGACGCCTGTCAATGTCATTTCTCTATGGTAACCTGTCAAAGTTTTCACGAACTGAAACCACACTATTAAAAACATCATATTTTTCTGGCCACGCTTTAAATACTTAAATAATTTAATCCTCATTCTTAGCTATCTATTATTGATATTGGAAACTGTTTCACTTAGAATAGTGTTGTGAATAAGACTAAAACATCACATAAAAATAAATCGACTAAATTAGATCAACAGATTTAACTTCCCATAGTAACACAGATCACTGCTAGTAAAAAACACACGGTAATAGTATTTTTTGCGCGTCACTATTTATACCTTTGAAAATATAGCTGCTGATAAATTATTTACATATATTTTTAAATATCCTCACTAAACTGTTAGGCACAGTGTAGCCATTCAAAATATTTATAGTGCATTACCTGATATACATTCTTAATACAGAATTTCGTAATTCAATAGTCAATAATTTATCACTTTATAGCCGTGTGGCTAAATGTCTGTAAATAACTATTTGAACTACCTTGAAGATAGTCGTCACTTGTCAATCCGAAGGGCCTTTCTGGGCGCCATTTACCGATGCCGCACTTATTAAATCAGGTCAAATTTACCCAGTCTATTGCAGTTCGGATAATTCAAACTCCTCCGCTAAGAATAAATAGTTGTTATATCATATATCTATACAAACAATCTATCTTATTTTCCACTTTCTTCATTCACACCCGAAATCAATTCTAATCAATTCAAAGAACATTCCGTCTAACCTTGCGATGTATCCAACACGTATCTTACCGATCAGAAACACGTTGGTAACTATTTAATCTTGCAGCAAAACTCACTTATCCAAAATGTGTCATCAGCCTCTTAATCCTAGGAACCGGTTCTCATTTTTTTTTTTCAAGAAACGCATATTATTAAGTTTTCCAAGTCCTAGGTATTCGACACAAATGAAACCAAGTAGAAACCCGTTGGCAATTATCCAATCTTGCAGCAAACCTCATTTGTTCATGTGTCATCAGCCTCTTAATCCTAGGAACTGGTTTCGCAAACATGTATTTTTTCATAAAACGCATAGTGTACAAGAGTTCCAGGTCCTATAAGGCTATATATACACGACTGTTGTATCTTCCCCAGGTCCGCTAAGGCTATGTATACGGCTACTGTATCCCTCAAGGCTATGTATACACGACTGCTATATCCCTTCCTGTTTAGTATCTGTGCCTGCGTCAGTCGGACAAGTACCTGTCGGCGCGAGTTATTTCGTTCTCGTCCTCCTCCCGGCCAGGAGTCACACTGTCTATCTCGTCCACTTCTTCGAGATTCTTAGTGCTTGGGTTGCATAATCTAGAAAAAACACAAAAAGTATTATTATACAAATATATTTAAGAAGGAATATATTTAAGATACTGATGAATGAGAGCGGGCCTGCTCTCATTCAGCAGGTGGCGAAAATATGAGGACATTTTTCGGCTGATATGATGATGGAAAAACAAAACATTTATGCGTGAGTAAGTCTATGTGTAACAATTATTTCGGGACAGGATTCTGAAATAAATTTTAATCTTAATTTTCATTCTATTGGTCTGTCATGACGACGATTCGGTCAGTCAGCGACCGTATGGTGGATGTCTGTAAAAGAGCTTCACTGAGCTCCATAGATTATAGTAGGTTACAATAGAAAGAGTAGAATTCTGAAAATTATTTATTTATTTGATTATTTCGAGTCCGCGTAACCCAGGACTTAATCGTCATAGTTTTATTATTTTACTAATAGGTGTTGCCATTAGATTACAAAAACATCGAAATTCTGTTGTTCTGCTTTCGAAGAAAATGAAAAATAAAATTCTGCGCAGAGGCAACCTACAAAAGTTTACAGATACCTACAGAAAATAAATAATCTAAGCTCTTAACATTTGCACTAGCTATAACAAGCTACCTACCTGCATTTGCAGCAGACGATACAAGGTGCAGCAAGCAAAAGTAACGGACTGGCGACGAGCAGCAGTAGACCAAAGCCAGCAAATATACCGACAACCTGGAAACAAGTATATTTATTAGATGTAGAACATTGAAAATTTACTAACCAATAAGTACGAGAGAACCTGAGAAACCTGAGCTCTAAATAGGACTGATTCTGAACTAATGTACAAAATTATTCCACAGTCTTTCAATTCGCTAGATAGGTACAAGCCTCTTTTAACTTCCATTGTTATATGTCAGATATCATTCTGAATATAGTAGTATGTACAATATTTTATATTTTACCACCGGAGACCACACGGCATAAAATTTACCTACTGTTTATGTACCTACAGTGTGCTAAGACCTGCAGTGTGCTTGAGAGAAAAGTGTTTGTTTTATGTTATAATTACCTAAAAATATACGCATTTAAATAAAACAAAATAAAAAAAGAAAGTACTTACTTGGGCACGATGCCATAGTACCGATGCGCGTGAGTGTCCCAGCTTGTTCTTGCACGGTCCCTTGTCGTAGTGACGTAGTAAGAAGTCGTCCTGAAATCAACAGTTTTCTTTGAAATGAAATGAAATGAAATGAATTTATTTGTTTAAATGTGGATACATGTCGGCGTTATAACAAATAGTATAGTCCAGCACATTTACCATTTACATGGCATACAAATATTTTATATAATTAAATACATAATTAGCTTATTTTATGTCAACATCAATCAACAATCCTACATATTACTGCAATTTGTAATAAAAATTACTTATAATAAATTGTTTTTACATTGCTATTGTCTATTAATGTATAAATATTATGATTTATTAAACTGATGTCAAGAGAAGTCAAAGATTAATTCAATCAAAATAAACAATATCACGAATAGTCAAATCAATTACAATAAATACAGAATGTCACGGAGAGTCAAAAAATAATTACAATAAAACATCGAAAATGTCTCAAGGAATCAATAATTGACTTACATTTACACAAAGTACATACCTACATTACAATGTCATTTTATAAGATATTATTTCTGGCATCAATTACCTACATTTTGAAATCTAGATACTCCTGTACCGAATAAAAGCATTGTTCATTTAACCATCTGAACAGTTGGCTTTTAAATTTAGTGATGCTGAGATCCTTGACACTTTGTGGTAGGTGATTATATAATCTTATCGACATAGCGTAACTATTTCTACTACAGATCTCCGTTCTTATGGGCGGCAGGACCAGTTTGTTAGGGTATCTAGTATTAAAATTGCAGACCGTTTTTTTGAGAGTATAAAAATCAGGATTCGTTTTAACAAGAACACACATTTCAAATACATACATACAGGGAACAGTTAGTAGCGATAGCTTACGAAACAGTGGCTTACAACTTTCCCATGGAGCAACATTACAGATAGCTCTTACACATTGCTTCTGTGTTATAAAAATTGCACCTGTCTTTACCGAGTTTCCCCACAATATAATACCATTTCTAATATTTGAGGCCACATATGCGTGGTACGCCTGTAATGCTGTTTTTTTATTCGTAATATTTGAGAGTCGCCAAAGTGCATACACAAATCGATTAATTTTGCTGCAAAGTGTGTCAATATGTGGTTTCTTTTATCTCATTGTGTACAATAGGTAAAGTTATATTGATGCGTATACTGTTCCCTCTTGTTTAATAGAAGTAATAAAAAATGTCTCAATTTTAAGGTTATATTTTTGTAACAGGCAGCAGAAATAATGTTTTCATTTTGGCCTCCATGCCAAAATCGTTAAAAAAATATTAGGGCTGTTAAAAATTAAATATGCAGTACATATGTAGTCTTTATTATTATTTATTTCCAATATTGCCAGCAACTCTATTATTAAAGCATACATATAAAAATAAATAGCTGTACTTTGATTGATTGAATTATCATACTCATCACGCAAATGAGATGCAATTTTTCTCATAACTTTTTCCTTCCTTATTCTGTATAAGTTATAAAAAATATATATTTACTGGTTTTAGGCTATCTTAAAAATATACAAGGATACAAGACCGCTATTTATAATATGTAGTTTTAAAACCGGACACTTGAAAATAACGCGTAGGTATAATAAGTCTGCGAAATGCTAGCAAATTTTCAACCTAATGTAAACTGACTTAGAATAAAAATTTGCACCCAGTTGTATTCTCTTTTACCTAACTTAGCTTTTTACTGAGGCAAAGATTTATATCCGCTGTGGGAACTGAACGAAGAATAAATCAAGAAATCGTAACAAACTTTTATAAATTGGAACGGGACAAGTATGTCCAGTATCAAATCTTTTATCTACTTACAAATATTTAGTACATAAGTATAGACTAAATCTATACTGGTCGAGGGAGACAACGTGTCTAAACTATACTTTTTAACTTAACTTAACTTATAACATTCCAGCGACCATAAATTATCATCACAATCAAATTCTTTAATTACTCAATCTAAACGTGATTGTCTTATACATTGTAAACACGGCTTTATGTCACAATTCGCATGCGCACAATAGGTGTCAAGGAGTTGTTTTTCTGTCGGCGACTGCTAATTAGAAAACAAACAACGACCTGTCCCCGGCACAAATTTGTGTGGAACTCGTGTGTTTAGTTTGTTGTAGAATATATATACATAGGTAAACTCTGTAATTAGATGTGCTCTACGACAAATTAGAAAATTACTGGATGGAAAAGACAGGTTTAAAATTCCTGGACAACCAAGAACCAAATAAAATTTGATGTTGATGCTCTTTTGAACCCAAGACACTTCGTGCGCGCTACGAGTAAACAGTGATTGATATCTATTCAGTCAAAACGGATTAGATTCGAAGCTGATGTTGGCGACATTATACAAGATCAAGAACGTAATTAGACGCTAATAGATCCACGCTGGTTTCAGCATAAATGGGCGGGATCGACCGGGGAAGTACTACACTCTAATAAAAGATCGACGTAAAAGTAAAAGTATCTGAACTATTGCGTTTCGTTAGGTGAGTAAGAGTGCCGAAGGCCCCATTTCTCCCCTTTCCTTTTTTCTCACCTCACTCAATCATTTAACCTACTCCACTCCCTTGGCGGTAGGCAGCGGCTTTGTAGAGTCCATTGCAAGGGCATGCTAGGGACTCTGAGTTGTCCATGAACGACAGTTACCACTTACCATCACGTGGCCTGTTTGCTGGTCTGCCACTGTCAGCATTAAAAAAAACCCTAACGCTTTTCAAAGGTCTCATGTTTCAGTTATCAAATTTTCGCTAGTGATAGAACCCATATTCTATTACCTACTTGCAAAACTAAAACACTAAAGCTGCCATGGTAACTAATAATAAGACAATACAAGAACAAAAATAAATTACTGGAAACCGGTTTGCATTTACCTGTATATCTTCTTATACACTTCGATTCTTTTTAACTTTGATTAGAAACTATACGACACTATTAAATACAATGAACTAAAACAGTTACTCACATCAAGCGACGCCAAGCAATACCAGCAGAACACATGCTTGCATCTCTTGCACATCATCTGCGCACAGCCCTCGTCCTTCTCTATAGGCACCCGACACATGGGACACAGTTTGATCAGCTCCGAGTCCGGCAGAAGGGGAGCGCCCGCGCCACTGGATGACGATGCAGCTGCCGCTTCGCAGGATAGACTGCCATGCCACTGGAAAAGATAAATTCTTTATTATAACTATGTTAGGTACTCATAATAAAAATTGCGAAAAAAGTAGTTATTATGTGATCAGTTGTCACGGGTGTAGGGTCACCACCAGTAGGGGAAACAAATTTTTGTGAGAAATTAATAAACACTGTCGACGAGATTTTAAGAACTTATATGCATTGCTTTTATTAATTCCACTTTCACAATATAATGGTATGTACCGCGGCTTTATACACAAAAAGAATCGATCAGGGCGTGGAATGGAAACTTCGAAGTGTCCTGCTGAGGTACAAAAGCCAGACACTTATCTTCCGACTGAAGCGGGAGAGAAGAGAGGCAGCGTTCTCTCTTCTCTCCGTTGGTTGCGACGGTTGTTATACCGCGGTCGAGGAGGAGTGGAGATAATGGTGACATGCTGGGTCGTGGTCGTGGGTGACCAGATCGTCATCTGGACACGGCTGTGTTCACTATCAACTTTTTTATACAGCCTTGGAGGCAAACAAGCATAGGTTACTGTTATCACCTACCAACAGGAGGGCCACCGTGGCTGGTTGGTTTTCTAAACATTGCAGAAATAATGCATATAGGTAAAATACAAACAAGCCGTTGACGACCATGTGGAGAAGGGGATAAGGATGGAAAAAGAATAAGACCGAGGGGTAATTAAGGTGGCGGCGCTCTACTCCTACTAAAATAACAGACTGAAACGGTAATTATTGCGATTCGGCGCTGTCACTCTCTGAATGAAACGCATCATTATGAATACTAGATATTCTACGTCGATATTCGCTACTGGAACTAACAGACGGCTGTATTCCCTAACTTATTTAACATCAATTTGATAAGAACTATCCACCACATCACAGCTTTGACGTAATGTAGTAATCACCACCATTTTACATGTCTTTTAATAATGGAGGTCCAGCGAGTTAGCAAACCGGCCTCCATATTAGAATTTACCGATCGTTTATTTTTTTATATTTTGCAGGCAACCAAGCACACGGCCCACCTTATGGTAAATGGTAACTGTAACTTATAGAGATGGTTGTGTTAATTATTATTTTTGCAAAAACACAACGCCGTTGCCGACCATGGATCTTGCATTGAAGAACAATACCCGTGAGAAGAGAAACATAATACCTAATAAAATTTAATATTGTTTTTGACGATAAATATTTAAATTAATGTGGTTTACACAATCTTGCTAGAGAAAAGCAACGTAATCACATTACATAATTTTCGCTTAAAAGGTAAATGAAATATTAATGATGGATTTCAGTATGTTCTCTATATAAAATAGGTACCGCAGTTGTGTAATTCGTAAGTGTACCTATAGGTATAGGTATGATTATATTTGATATCTATTACAACCCACCGTCACTGAGTTAAGTTGCAATAAAATCTGCTCCGTGTTTTTACTATATTTTAATTAGTAAACAAAGTGTTTCTCGCAGTTGTTTGTAGTGATATTTAAGTTAATAGTACAAATAACAATTTGAACAATAAGAAACATTGTAAAGTGAATTATTAAAACCGTAAAATACAAAATAAACTTTTATAAAAATTATAAATACCGACACAAAACTTTAGTGCAAAGTGTTTTACTCGAACGCGTAAGCGACACGAATTCCCCGGCGCTTGCGACGTTTTGGTCGCGACCACTTTGCAGAGCCCACGGACGCGACGACGCGAGCACCGAGTGTTTTGCAAAACTCAAGCAATTTTATTTATGTGAGTAAACAAATAAAATAACAAATCACGATATCGTTTTAGAGAGGTAATTTTACATTACCACCATGTCAGATGTATCAGATACTTTGTCTTTGATATGGGGCTGTTGTGGTCAAAGTGAAGTTGACGATAAATACATTAAATGCCAAAATTGCTCTTAGCTGTATCATTACAGCTGTATGGCACTAACTAATGAGAACGAGCTATCTACTCCGTGGCATTGCCCGGAATGCATGATTCAACGGCGTAAACCTACCACTAACGATAACACACCTCTTCGTAACGTTTCTACTACTCGAGGTAATAAAAGAGTGGCCCTTTCCTCGCCTCAGTTGACTTCAGAATCAGTATTATCTTCAGATGATGTTCGTCAAATTGTGGAGTCCGTGATTAAAAAGGAATTAAAAAATATGGTATTGCAATTGAATGAAAGTATGAATGGAATTTTTAATAAAAAATTTGAATCCCTTAAAGAGGAAATTACTGAAATTAATAAATCAATGCAATTTATGAATAGCCAATATGAGGAAATAATAAATGAACATGCAGCCTCTAAAGAAACCATCAAAGGTTTAATTACCGAAAATATGAGTTTGACAAGCACTATAAATGATTTAACTTTACGGATTGGTCAGCTAGAACAACAGTCACGCTCAAATAATGTCGAAATTCAGTGTGTGCCGGAGAATAAAAATGAAAATTTGTTTAAAATTGTAACTAATATAGCAAAGCACGTCAGCTGCACTATCGAGGAAAAAGAAATCATGAATTGTACAAGGGTAGCCAAACTTGATAGCAAAAGTACACGCCCACGTTCAATAGTGGTGCAATTAGTTACCCCTAGACTACGTGATCAACTTCTCGCATCGACATCCTCGTACAATAAACAGAATCCGCAGAATAAATTGAATAGCTCTCACCTTGGACATACTGGACAGATAACTCCAATATTTATAACCGAACATTTATCTCCCAGCAATAAAACCTTGCATGCTGCCGCTAGATTGAAAGCCAAGGAAAAGGGCTACAAGTTTGTATGGGTGCGCAGCGGCAGAATTTTCGTAAGAAAAAATGAAAACTCCGATAAAATTCTTATCAGAAATATGGATACTCTGCGTAAATTAGCATAATTATATATATATATATATATATATATATATATTATATTTTGTATTATGAAGAAATATGAATGTACCTATAAGCAATATTTTTTTTTACAAATTCAATGGTTTAAAAGTATTTTATCAAAATTGTCGTGGTTTACGCACTAAAACACATAATTTCTTTCAACAAATGTCTTGCGAAACTTATGATGTTATCATACTAACAGAAACTTGGCTTAATAGTTCAGTAATGAGTACGGAACTGTTTGACAGTAGATATATTGTTCACAGAAGGGATAGAGTAGGGACTAAAAAAGATGGGGGAGGGGTATTAATTGCTATCTCTAATAAATTGAAATCAAAACGAATGTTAGCGTGGGAAAGTAGCTGTGAGGACCTTTGGATTACTGTGGCAGTGCCAGTAAGTAAAACCATTAATCATATAGCTCTGTGTGCAGTTTATTTACCACCCCCCGTACAACGGGCGGAGTTAAAATGTTTTGTTAATAACTGCAATGCTGTTTTTGAACAATGTGGTCTGTGCATGTGTATAGTAGGTGATTTTAATCTGGGTAGCATTGACTGGAGCATGGTAACTGAGTTTGCGGGTGCCTACGCCACATGTAGCCTGAATCAAATTCTTATAGACTATATTTACGTAAATAAACTTAAACAAATTAATAATATTTTTAACAAAAGCGGACGTATGTTGGATCTTATCTTAACTGATCTGCCTGATTGCAATGTTACTGCAGTTACGAACCCGTTAAGCAAAATTGATATCTTGCACCCTCCATTGTTACTCACTATAAACATGAGCGTTGATGCCAGACTTCCCTATAATACTATTAACAAAAGGCCAAATTATTATAAAGCTGATTATGCTAGTATTCGAGAACAATTGAATGAAGTTAATTGGACGGAATTATTGCATAGTACCCTGGGTGTTAATGAAATGGTTAATATATTTTACAAGAAAATTTACGATATTATCACAACGTACGTTCCTAGCATTACACATAAACTACCAAAATTTCCCCCATGGTTTGACAAAAATTTAATAAAAGGTTTGAAGGAGAAGAACAACGTACGAAGAAGATATAAAAAATATCAAAATCCTATGGACAAACTAGAACTCTCGTTACTTAGTAAACGTTGCTCTGCGTTAGCTATCACTTGTTATAATAATTATCATCAGCAAATAGAAAGTGAATTATCTAAAAATCCAAAACTATTATGGTCTTATATAAAGCAGAAAAGAGGAGGAACTAGTTCACTTCCCTTATTTATGACCAACGGTACTTCATCAACTTCCGACGGCCAAACGGTATGTGAATTGTTTGCCACACAATTCTCCTCAGTCTTTGGTGATGTACAACCTAACGCACAAGGAATAACTGCATCGAACTATTTAAGAACAATCAATAACCATAGTCTTCCCTTAAGTATACCAGTTTTAAAATACGAACAAATAATAAAAAAATTAAAGTCACTTGATCACCGCAAGGGTGCTGGTCCTGACGGTATCCCCCCCATTTTCATATCCATGTGTGCGTCCCAACTTGCATTGCCATTAATGTTAATATATAACAAGTCGCTTTCAACTGGTATATTCCCAGAAATTTGGAAACAGGCTAAAGTTGTGCCAATACATAAATGCGGTGACAATAACAATGTTGTTAATTATAGACCCATCTCCATTCTGTCTACTTTCAGCAAAGTATTTGAATCATTAATTTGTCCGCTTGTTCAACTTCACATTAAACTTTATATAAGCGACTCTCAGCATGGTTTTATGAGTTTCAGATCCACGTGTACAAACTTGGTAGCATTTAGTGAACGATTAGCAGAGTCTATAGACTCAAACAAGCAGGTAGACGTAATCTACACCGACTTTTGTAAGGCCTTCGATAGAGTCTCACACACAATACTTTTGCATAAGCTGCTAGCTTACGGTGTTGCTGGCACTTTCCTAGATTGGTTTAAATCATATCTTGACAATCGTGTTTTCTTTGTGGCAGTAAATGGTTTTAAATCGGACACATATAAAATCACCTCCGGAGTTCCACAAGGATCACATATCGGACCGGTTTTATTTAATCTATTCATCAATGATATTACTCAATGCTTTCGTTCATCAAACTATTACATGTACGCTGATGATCTCAAATTCTGTAGAATCATAGAGTCCGCAAATGATGTGGAAATGCTTCAGAACGATATTAATAGGCTTGTGAAATGGTGCGATGTTAATGCTATGAGTCTAAATATCAATAAATGTTATCATATTAAGTTTACCAGAAAAATATACCCAATGCCAGCGACTTACCGCATAGGAACGGATATAATTCAGGAAGTTGCTGAAATTAAGGATCTAGGTTTGTTGTTTGACAGCAAGCTCACATTTGTTCCACACATAGATAATACAATTAAACGAGCATCAAGAATGTTAGGTTTCTTACTCAGAAATGTCAAATTCTTTCGATCACCTCATGTGAAAACCGTACTCTACAACCACCTCGTTCGCAGCACACTGGAATATTGTAGTACAGTATGGCGTCCGCATTATGCCTGTCACAATCTAAGGCTTGAACGAGTGCAAAAAAGATTTCTCTGGCACTTGGCTTACTCTTCGGGCTTAGCTCACAGGACAAAGTCGTATGAGAATAGGTTAGCACGTTTCAAATTATTATCCTTACAGAAACGTTGGAAAATAATCGATGCCATGTTTATGTTTAAATTATTGAGAAGTACAATCGACTGTCCCGAGCTACTAAACAGAATTAAACTTAGAGCACCCGCCAGATACCCGCGAGCACCTATTACTCCACTGTACCCGCCGCTACGTAGAACTGTACTCGGTGCTAACTCTGCTATACCTCGTATGTGTAAAATCATTAACAGTTGCGCTGATGTCGCGGATATTCACGCTGACTCGCTTACCATGTTCCGCAAAAATGTTACCCAAATATTGTAATAAATTTGCAAATTTCATAAAATTTAGTTGATATTTATTACGATTATTAACTTAAATTCTCTAAATTTAATGAATCTACAATTCTTACTAGTATTGTAATTTAATTGTAGCACTTACTATTTAATTATTTTTTTTATAATTTTGAAATTTTTAATTTAGCAAATTTTATTTGTATATCCTAGCTCTTTAAGGGCGTTCCGTCACATATGACCTTGAGCGTTTCGCTTCCTCACCACCCCGCGCCTCACCCGAAAAAAACATTGCGTGCGAGTTCGCCCTCTAGCGGCAAGTAGCAGTAGCACAACTATAAGACAATGACCTTACTTGTCCGAAACCGCAGAGCTAAAATCTGATAGACGCGCCAATAATGAATTATTTTTTTAGTATCTTTTATTATTTCGTTTAGTAAGTATGTATATTTTTTAGTATATATTATTTATATATTTATTATTTATATAGTAGCGAAAGCAAAGATAAGTGTTTAGAATCATGACGTTTGTTAAATATGTAGTAGAAATAAAAATAACTACTGTGGGTTAAAATAATAAACTCAAAACCCAGCTGCTGTGAAATGTATTACCTGATCAAAAAAGCCGTTTAAAACGATTTTTATGAATTATTGAATACAAAAAAATATTTAATAATATATATAATATTAATATTTCTTGAAGTCGCTTAAAAATTAAGTCCCAATGACAATACACCATTGTGATAAATTCCTATAATTGACATGATATGTATTCTTCAACTAATACTAGTACACTTTAGTTTAGTAACCCTGCCGAGTTTATACTTATTTAGTTATAGTTATATATATATATATATATAGGTTTTTTGTACATGAACAAACTAAAACATTTTGACTTAAAAAATATAATAACATCCTATTAATATTATAAATGCGAAAGTTTGTGTGTGTGCACGTATGCGTATCTCATCTTCATTTATATTTTTACTATTTGCAATAGTGTCGCTAGTATCATGAAGCCGCTATGCTAGCAGTTTGAGACAATTTCTATTAAAATAGCAGAGGAGTGCGTTACCTCAGCAAAATGTTGATAAAAATGTGCTTATAAGAGGTGAGAGTATAACAGATAATTAGTGCGTCGTAAGGAGTAATTTGTTTGCCTATAGCAAAATTTGTTTGCATTATAGTTTTAAAGTTATTCGGAAAAGAACAGATTTTGCTGGGGTAACGTTTGAAACATTACCCCAGCAAAATGTCTTTTCTTTAAATTATCCAGGCAGAGTCACGTTGGTAGACCAGTATGAATAAAATAACTGTATCAATAGTACTAGTACATGACTTTTTAAAACAATACTGAAAAATTCAATCTTTATTTATGCCCGTCTGATTGTTAAGTGTTCAAAATTAGCTCTTACAAAAGCCAAGAGTTTTCATAACTTTCTAACTCCACTGCGTAAGGTTTTGTGCAAGACAACTTTTTCTTGGTTCTGTAGATACGTACCGCTACCAAACTCGAGTAACAAATCAGACTACACTTGTGCATTGTCTACTATACATTGTACTTGTATATTGTATGAAATGGCAAATCTTGCGGAGTGTATAGGCTTGGAGCCTATTAAATGCAAAACAATTTTGAAGTGCTACAGACTGTGGACCTCCTAAACAATATTTAATTTCATCAGCCTTAGTCCACTAGGTAGGAATAACAGGCACAGTCTGTCGAAAATGAACACAAAATAGTAGGACTGTGATAGCCACTCATGAGTTGGTGTTGTCTGATATCTGGTCCACTGCTTTTAGCGCTTTACAGTTTGCCATAGTAAATTCATCCTTTATAATAAGGCTTCTATCGCGCAGCCAAATCAGTAGAAGGATTATTTACTCTACGAACACGAATCTAATCGAAACAAAACGCTGTTCTGTCTCGAGCAAAGATGTATACAGAATATTATACTAAATGATTCATAATTTATTTCCATCCTGTAATCTCGCTTATTGATACATTTTGACATAAAATGATTTTTTTTTGTATTAATTTAATATGACATAATGCCCGAGCCATAATTGTACAGTTAAGTACACATTTTGTATTGTTTTGTTAAAATTGTATACTTAGTATTATTAAAATTATACATTGTGATTTGTGAAATAGAGGTGTTCACAATGTACATTGTGAACTCCTGTGGTAAATTAAGTTCATCTTACTTTATACTTATATCGAATATTAACAGTTTATATAATACTTACATAGAAACATTTATTACAGTTCAGATGTTGCCTTTACCTTTTGTAGCAATATGCAAATTGAGGCAGCCTGTAAAGCACACATTTTACTTTTTATTTTTTCTTTGCAACATAGAAAGCTGTAAGTATTTAATTACCTATAGAGTTAAGTGTATTGCCTGTGTCACTTTGCATGCTACTTGAAACTGTAACTTACAAAAATTGTAATAACCTGGCGATTAAAAAGAGTGGCCTGAGTTTCTTGCCAGTTCTTCAATTCTTCTTCTTAAAATTCTTTTAAAATTGTTCTTCAGTTTGTCAGCGAACTGGTTGTAGGTTAATTTGCTGACATTTTGTAAATTTTGACGTTCATAAGTGTTAATTTAATTAACCTATATGAATTAACATATTTTCATTTTCCTTATTTATTTTCGGTTCATCTGAATATAACTTCAGTAAATCGTTCTGTATATTGTATAGCCAGCAAACATTTTACGGAAGTAGATCTTTTAGAATAAGCGGGACGGTTTGGCTGGAGATGTGCATTTAACATGTACTTATCGACGTAAAATGTAAGTTTTGTCTGAAAATCAGTGGTCCGAAGGCATAGTTACCTCCTCGGTCATCTTTATTTCCTTTTTTCTCCCACAGTATCTTTACTCTGTATGGTCACCACTGCACTGAATTTGAAACAGCACCATACACCAGCAAAACTGAATTCAAATGATGGAGCTGATAAGGATTTTCAGTTACACATGCTTTAAACAAAGCGTCATCATTCCTATGTTGATTATCTTCTAGTAAGTGCCCGTACGTAAGGTACACAATATCATGTACCCTTAGCAAAATAAGTAACACGAACAATTTCCAAAGTAGACGCATTGTACCCACAGTTTGAGTAATTTGGATATACCGTGAAAATTACCTCGCTAGAGATTCATTATAAGTATAGATTACTGCAATATGTACATACAAATATATGTGTACATACATATATATATATGTATGTACGTACATATTGCAGTATTGTAAATGTATAATATAATGCAAAATCGGTAAAGTAGAACTAATGTAATATTATCGCTAAGTAACGGATCCATGCGGACGACGTCACGGGGTAGTTTTACAGTACATACACTTATAATCAGAAATCAGAAATTTTATTTGTTAACATAGGTACATAACAAAGATCTTGAGATCATAAAAATAGTGCGCTATGTTTACCTACATACAAGGCATACAAACATTTTACAATAAGTTTATATATAATATAATATAATAAAGATACATACATACATACATAGAGTGCTAAAACATAATTCTTTTGCCTTTACCTAGTTAGGTAAAGACTACAAAAAAGAGTAGAATTCTTTATACTGTGCCACCGTGCCGGGTCTATTACTTTCTACATACACCTATCACTCGAAAAATATGGTATTAGTTTTGTTATGTCCAGTAGGCACTCAAGAATATATTATTTAATTTTAGGATTAAAAATTCATATAGTACGATAATAAAGGAACAGAGAGTAGGATTTTTAATTTACCTAATTGTGATAATTTCACAGTCTTCAAATATTTTAGTTTGGTTAGAGACGAAGACGTTTTGTAAAGCCTTTTTTTCTGCCTTTCTTGCAATCAAATAAATAAATCAAAATAAGATGCATTGAAAGTAGAAGGGTAGGTATTTACTTTAGCCTAGTATCTTATCACTGATTTTATCAGCTCATGAAAAAAAATCTAACGAGGTAAATACTTGAATATTTTATCGGCATTACTTACCGGTAGAATATTCAAGTACACACCGTATGTATATATAGAATGTATAGGTATTTATGCTCGTGCAAGATAACGTAAATAGTTAGGTACCTAACAGCAGCGTGTATGGTTGTTTTGTGTAGGTACCTAACTAGGTCGCAAACCGACGCATCTCACGTATAATCATTGTAATTTGAGTTCTATGCTAGTTGTACGACCGACGCCGACGTTCGTGTTCCGACCGAAGCACCTCGTACATGTCGGTCGGAATCGGAAAGCGCCCTTGCTACATGAGTAAATATCCAAGTTAGATATTTTACTCATGTGCCCACCTACCACACACCTAGTTCGAAATGATAGTAGACATAGAAAATATTGTAGCAAGCTCATATTCATATCCCTAGGGTATATAACAGCAGAAATTTACTGATTCTTGAGGCCTGGTGTTGCCTTGATTTTATCATGAGCGACAATAGGCTCACCACCTGCTACCTAGTTTACGTGGAACTAAACATAATTAAAGGATATCCTAGGTAAGTATCTCAAAGAAGGTATTTTACTAAAAATATGAAGGTAGGTATACACCTACTTACAGGATATTTATGTGTTGAATCTTTTGCATTTGTATTTGTTTCAGTCGTGAAATTTTAGTCATTTTGATGAAAAATAATAATAAATGTAGGTAAATACCTATGTATTTAATACACTAAAAAAATCTAAATAACTAATCTAATTTATTTGCAACACTAAATCTATCCACACAATATTTTTTTTTTGATATTATTTATTTGCAATTATTGAATTACGTAAATAATTTTTAAAAAAACCGCATACGTCCGTCCGTCAAAAGGGCTTGCGCCGCTCTGCCGCTCTGCCTCCCGTCGCCCGCGCAGAGCCCCTGCGACGCTGATTCAGCCAAATTATCAATAACTATTGAAACATTATCCTAATAAATGAAATAAATCTATAGAGTTGACATTTGGTTTATTCCGGTTGATTCAATATAACTTTTATATTTATAACTATAGTAATTACAAAGTAATATTTCGATATAAGTGAAATCACGTTGTTTTAATATCGTTAGTATAAGTTATATACTCAATTATTGTAAATAATTCTTCTACTATTCTAAAGTTCATGAATCAAAGTATATTGTAGGCAAAAAACAAAATGAATAAATAGCATTAAAATCTACTAAATATCGAGATGAAAGTCGCGGATTTCGGCGAAATTTCGTCGGAACCACCTTAAATGCATGCTGTACTTACCTGTAAAAGGCTGCTATACTACTATGTCCTTTATTAAGTAAAAGATAAATGTATTAGTATAAGTAGTTGTTGGTAAGTCTAAATAAATAAATAAATAAATAAATAAATAAATAAATATCCATTATTTATTTATTATTTCACTACGACTAATAAATAACCTATAAATGAACCTTAACTTTAGTTTTCTTATACGTGGTATGCAATAAAGTATATACTACTCTATTCTAAACCATGGCAAAACTACAGGGACCTTTAATTATGTAATATGTTCTATGTGTGTACAATAAAGAATAAATTAAATTACCTTTGCTCAGCAGGTTAAAAAAACTAAATTACACGCATGCGCCGTAATACGATAAATCTTACCAGGCAGCTGTGTTTATAATTACTAAATATCATCTTATTGCAATCACCAATCTTCGTGACTATAGTAACCTTTTCACTCGTTTAGGAGTGGCGTATGTCCAGCAACAGACCTTCAGACTAAGTAAGATCACCCACGAGTAGGTCTGTAAGCACTTATACGACTACAACACTAAAATTCAAAGCATTTTGAAGATGATCTTCTACAGGATTTTCTAGGCATGATTATATAGAAACCCTGGAACTGCGATGGCTGATTGATTTCTACGTAATACGCTGTTTTATTTACCTTCAACCAACAAGAAATTAATTAGATTTACCTACGCAGTTGCCTTCCAAAGTAACTACGTAAAGCTTCAATAAAGTATAGAACGACGCACGTAAACATTTATATTGTAAGGTGATTAAAAATCGTCAAAAATCAAATGTAAGTACGTGATAAGATTTTCGCCATATTTGCCTTATTTTACCATCGTGATATGTTTTTCGTTTTCGCCGTTTTGTAAAGCTAACTCATGCAAATTAGGGAAGTTTCTACTGATTCACGAGGAGAGACTTTCCTAACGTACAAATATTATTAATGGATAGGTAGAGTTACACCCTATCCTTAAGACTCACTATATATTATTGTTTACAAAAAAATATGTCTCAATAGGTTGAGAGGTTCATAATATTTTAATTCTTTTCATTAACCTGAAAGAACAAAGTCAACAAGAAATTATTTCTTTGAAACGAGTAGGCTGAATTAAAATCAGACAACGGATTGAACGTAAGACGGTAAGTTTTAACAAAATTCTTGCAGATTTTATCTTATTTGTTGACACTGAGTGACCCCGGCAAAGAAAAGGCGCGGCGCACTTTAATTAATTGATTTTTGGTAGAGACAATGTTTAAACTTTTATGTTTTAAAGGCGTATATATTCAAATGTAAAAGTACACTTAAAACTCCTCTTAAAATCGACATAAAAATCACAAATATTAAGTTATAGAAAACAAAACGAAGGAGAGCTTTCAGAACACTTCGAAGTTATTAAGGTTAATAAAATAAAGGTTTTGCTTTTCAATTTTTTCAGCAATTTAATTTTTTTGTTAAAAAGTTATTATTTTATACTTTTTTGTGGCTATAATCTACTAATTATCACATGCTTATTTTTGATTACTTTTAAAATAGCTATCTACCTTACTGTAGCTATCAACTATTCTACATATAACCCTATTTTCCTACCCTTATGGTTGGAATTACAAAGTGTCAAAAATGAAAGACAGCACTAAATTTTCGTAAGCCTTTCAAGCTTCGAATCCTAGCTCAAAAGGCAAATCCTTTACACTAAAGCGAGGCTAACGCTCTAACCTAAAAGATAAAAAGGCTGTGTTGTAAATACTAAATAAGTTTCGCTTAGAAGCCTTAATTTTTGTACAAAATTAAACGCTATTTTAGGTTAATGTATACTAATATACAGAGTGTATACGACGGTTTGACATTAAATGAAAAGGCAGGTGTTACTAGCCCATATAATGATTTCTAATTAATCACAAAAGTAATTTGACGAAAAACAAAAATTTTAAATTTTCTAACAAAATAAATAATATTTTAATAGTAACGAAGTAATACACCATTTTATTATGACAAGTTCACTGAACTGTAATGAACGGCAACGTTTATCCTTCGACGTGGACTATGACTTAAGTCAGTGACCGTTTGACGTACTTACATAGTGTTAATTTAGAATTAAAGAAATTAAAATATTTGTCCTGTGTCTAAACTATTGAAGATATTTAGTAGATTTTTTTTTGTCTCGCTTTATAATGTCACATACTATACGTAAGTGCATTTAATGTCATACCGTCGTATACACTCTGTATAAAGCAGAAATTTTTTTGTTAGAACGCGTTCTTTGGAACCACCAGTTTGTAGTTTTGTAGTTTGATAGCCTAGTTCTTAAGGAAGGTTATAGGATATGCAACATCACGCTATTGGCAACGGGAGCAGAGTAACTATGTAACTTAACGCGGATAAAACCGCGCTGCAGAAAGCTAGCGTCTAATTATAAAGTAAACGCTGTTTTCTTATGTCTGTTTTAACTACTCTCTTCTAAACAGCTAACTTTTAAATCACAAAACAGTTTTTGATACGTCTTTCTTTACCATTCAGAGACTATCTTACGAAAAGTTTCATACCCCTGCCTACTCCTTTGGGATAAAAGGCGTGAAGCCATGTAGTATGTTTAAGTTCACATGCATTTTATAGCAGGCAGCATAATAAATATATTACGAAACCTGGACGAATCGCTGTTCCAATGTATAATTTACCTATAACAAGAGTTTAATTTCGTTCGAAGCTCTCAGCATCTGTAATGAAATCTTGCAAATCGATTTTGATGGGCTTCTCGTTGGCTTTCATTCAATTAGGTATCGTTCTTTTCTGCCAAAATGAAATGTAATCCGATTTTCGTAGGTGCGAACAGTAATAAATAAAATTCGTTATATTTTTACTTTTAGGTGGGCAACAACCCCGTAGTGTAATTGGTTTATATACGGAAGGTTCAGGCAAAAATATCGAGACATAAATGTTGTAAACTAGACCTGAGCCCGATATCAGGGCATTCGAGGAACAATTTAGAGAGCATTGTCCTTGTAGTGTTAAAAATTCATGATTCCAAGATTGAAAGTTTCACAAAAGTGCTTGTGCTTTAAGTATATTATACCTTTTCTAAACAAATTTTGTTAGCTTCGGAGTTGCTTAGATAAACTTTGCTACTTATATATTTTAAACAAAAAATAATGTTAAGACTATTAATTTAAATACGTTAGCTAGTACCTAACTACCTACCTCACTTACCAACGCTATTATTTACATAATATATTAGAGTGTAGACCTTCGTTGATTTCAGCACGAATAGGTCGAATCGACTGGGGAAATAAATAGTATTGGTACCTACTATTACTTCGATATTCTATAATAGGGGTAGATATAGATATTATGTGTGAGGGCCGGAGCATCAATTTATTCCTCTATTTTCTTCTTTCTCCGCACGGAATAACGCACCCCAGCTTGGTTGTCTTAGAAAAAAACAGTCATGCACATAGATTTCTGTAACCACTTGTCATCAGAGTGGCCATCTTCCAGGCTCACTATTTAAATTTGTATAAAAATATATAGACTTTTATGGAAGAAAGCAAACCAACCGGTATTTATAGAAGAAAATTATTACATTTACTAAAACAAATGAACATTTTATTAAGTTTTAAACTATCTAGACGTAAAATTAACTTTTCTAAGTGTAAAGAACCTTTGTGTGAAGCGAATACTATGGTGCAACGAACTTGTACTTTACTGGTATTAATATTCCGTAATGTCCGAGAGCATAAAATCTCAAATATGAAAATTAGAATTAAATTTCTAGAAGACGTTGGACTTATGACCTGAAATAAGAGTACCTAATGTTATTAAGTTATTAGCTAAGACAACGCTTGCACGTTAGTTACAAACTCCTGTGTCGCTGTATGGTTCTGACCAAATCACAATTGCATGAAGATATAAGTTGTGGACAACTGCCTACTGGTAAGCCTTCAGTGAGGTCCAGTAGTGATAGACATCAACTAACTAGTCATCGTGGCAATCTGGTGATATGATGGCGCTCACAATGGTGACTTTGTAAGATACTTCACGCCCGCTTATAAGACCAGGTATTAAAATTTAAAAAAACAGATGGGTTGATAAAAAGTTCTAGGTTTTAATTGCGCTAATTATTAGCGAATATACTACTTTAATTACATAATACAAGTAAGCAATTATTAATTTATGCATGTAAATTAATCATGTTTTCACTCACACGTATTTTCTATTTGTTATAGATATGTAGGAAGTTAGTGCTTTACGTAAGTCCTATAAACTATTTGGAAGGTGCTTTGCGTGAAAACCATAAAATACTACATTTTATGATACTCATAAATAAACAGGTATTTGTGAGTTACATGGGTGATGTAAATTGAATAGTTAAAAATGTATGAATAGTTCAGCCTGTATTCCGTGCAGGGTATTACGCTGAATAAATTTATTTATTTATTATTTAGGACAACCAGTTGTTGTTACATTGCAATTCACATAAGTATAAAATACAGTTATAATCCATACTAATATTATAAATGCGAAAGTAACTCTGTCTGTCTGTCTGTCTGTTACGCTTTCACGCCTAAACCACTAGACCGATTTTGATGAAATTTGGTATAGGAATAGATTAGACCACGAGGAACAACATAGGATATTTTATCGAGAAAAAATAGCTTGAGGTGGTTGAAATAGGAGATGAAAGTTTGTATGGAAAATCGTAAATGTAAACTGAGATATAACCGACATTCACGCGGGCGTAGCTGCGGGCTAAAGCTAGTAATACTATAATGCGCAAACATTTAAAGGTGCCACAACATGCAAAGAAAAAACGAAACCATTAGTAAAGTACTTAACTATAAGAAAAACTAAAATTAATCTTTAATATCGAATAAAATAAAATATTAAGGCCATACTAATTAAAAGGGAAATTTATACAATAAAAGATAGTTATAAAAAAAATGTAATTATTATTTTATAGTTGTATTAGTAACTTCAATGAGATAAAATGCTGGGAGCAACTTTTCAATAAAATTATGTTTCAGGTTAAATTAATTTTAACTAGAACAAGTGTCAGTAATGGAACTGACAGAGGCAAAATGTACTCATGTCTATCTATAGAATAATGATCGTAGTGCTTATACCATAGCATTTATCGAGATAGAAAGCGTATAACTATCGTTAACTGATAGCTAATAGATATCAACCTGAAGAAGTCAACTGCTCTTTCAAAGCGAGGAGCGCTTTTGTAGGTAGTAGTAAAAAAAACATCAAAACATTCTCTAGAACCACAACATGCACAGCTGTGACCTCTTTGACAACGACCACTGCATTGTTCGTTCATCTCGACCTAGTTGCATTGAGCGCGGTGAAGAGAGTAATGGAGACGTGTACTATACCTACACCGTACGGCTTTTAATGTAAGTGTAGGCTTTTAAAGTAGGTTTAAAGTAGCAAAAGCTTTTAAATTACTACTGATAGTTCTATCTATGCATAGTATAAAACAAAGTCTGTCGGTCCCGCTGTCACGCTTAGACCTTCTAAACAACTCTGATTACGGATTTTGATTTAGTTTCAACTATCATTCAAAAAGTATAACATATGCAATTTATATCTAAAGATAATTTTACAAAAGTGAAGGCGGTTCGGGTTGCTAGTATATAATGTGCCTTTTTCTTAAAACGGGTAGCCACTAGTGTATTTATTCTTCATTCATTGCGCAGGGCGAATTCGAGGTTCTTAGGGTTAGTCCCCTGAATTTGCCTTAAATCTACCTTAAACATAAATTTCTTTCAAATACCAAACAAAATATTTGTGTTTGAAGTAAACTGCACAAGGTAAGCTAAAACATATAAAAGTTCTTATAATAAAAAGTCTATTGATATAATTTACGCCGAAATTTTAGTTCTTTTAGCAAAACCAAAATGTCAGACTTCAAAGAAATAACTCGATAAAGGTGAGAATGTCACTTTGAATTCAGCGTGTAAAGGGCAAACTATATTTATATATAAACGGTCAAAAGGTGGCAATATGTAAACTCAAGTCCATTATAATTATGAAGCAAATTATTTGCGCTAAGGCAACCTACATTTTTTATGGATACATAATATATTATATAATATACTAGCTGTGCCCGCGACTTCGTCCGCGTGGAATAGTGATTTTGGGCAGCATTTTTTGGATATATCTTTTGGTTTGTTTTGAATTATAAACATCTTTGTTTAGGTGAATAAGAAAAATCTTTACAGTAAATGCTTCTCTATCTACGATATTAGAGGTATAGCCATCGCGGATCAAAACCATACAGGCTGCTACGATTACTTACACGTGGCAAATCCACATAAAGCTGACCATGCGAAAAACAGTTAATATTTAGATCCACACTCATTAATTGTCATCCCCAAACATAGGCTCACTGGAAACTGAACTCGTTTAAAACTAAACGGGAAATTGTTTGGAATGAAAGGAATCCGAGGAATAAAAACGTTATAAGTTTTTTTTTATATTAGCCTGCCAAAGTGCCTCTACTCTGGCTGATGGTAAGCAGTCAGTGGAATTCAGAAGCAGTGGACACCATTTCAAAAGCCAAACTACTGGTATGGTGGCCTCCACTATGGCGGCTTAGTGAGATGCTTCTTCACGCCTCGCTTAAAAGTCCCAGGATGAAAGTTAGGTGGGAACACATGCGCTGGTAAAGAGTTCCAGGCTTTAATTGAGCGACAAAAGTATAAAGTGCTGAACCGTTTGGTTCGAGACCCTTTAGATTCCACTGTGAAATGGTGGCACTTCAGTCCCGCACGTGTCGTTCTGGATAAAAAGGGAGAGGGTAGAATTAATTTAAAGAGCTGTTGAGAAGACTCTCCGTGGTAAAGGCGATAGAAGACGGCCGTTGAGGAGGCGATGTCTCTTCGCAGCTGTAAAGGCTCAAGGGTCTTAGGCCTCCGGGCTTCCATGATACGGACTGCTCGCAAAAGGCCGCCGTACCGTCTCGAAAATGGTCGTCGGGTCCCACTATCCGGTCACCAACCTGCACGACGAACCACTCCGAGATTATGCGCAACCTGGTGGGGCAGTCTCTTTTTTTTGGTTAGGTCTAATTGGGCCCTTGTACAATGCCGCGGGCGGCCAGCGGCACCACCGTTTATACGGGTCTCCCTGGCCGGCGGGTTGACCCACACCACCCACACAATGACTCCGCGGATACTCAGCTGGTCCCACACATGCTGCGAGGTCAACGCCTTCTAGATCCAAAGTAAGCATATTATATGCTTGTATTATGGGTTCTAGAATACGGATAAACATACTTAAATACTTTTATTTTTGTAAATAGATACATATTATACATATGAACACCCAGACCAATGCAAATAGACATGTTCATGCTACAAATATTTGCACTGAGCGGGAATCGAACCCGCGACCTCACAGTCCATACACAGTACCACCGAAATACAGAGGCAGTCGATTTCCCCCTGACTTTCCCCTCCCTTTCCCCTGACTTCTCCCTAACTACCCCCGCACTTTCCCCTCACTTCTCACTTCTCCCTTCCTTTCCTCTTCCTCCCCCTCCCTTCCCCCTCCCTCCAAATTTCAAGTCGCCAACTTCAAAAGCAAAGATCTTTCCATACAATATTTCATCCCTTATTTCACTCCTATAAATCCACCCTAGTAAAAAAAAAATTATGAGCGTATTTATTATTTAAATAAAAGTATTCCAAAACAAAATTTCAAAGCTGTAACTTAAAAAATGAAGACGTTTCATACAATCGATTTCATCCCTTTTCATACACTTAAGGGTTGAATTTTTAATAACCCTTTCTTTGTACACTTCTAGACATTAAGACAAACACACCCTCCAAATTTCAATTCGCTACGACCAGCGGTTTTGGCTTTACGTTGTCTGTCAGTCAGTCAGTCAGTCAGGACAAAGCCTTATATAATATGTATGGATGTATGGATTAGACGTATAGCCATCAAGGATCAAAGCATACAGGCTGCTAGTAATGCTAACACGTGATAGAGCCACATAAAGCTGACCGAAAAACAGCTAATACTTAGATCCACACCCACAACTTTTAGTGTCTTTCCTTTACTTTAATTACTTAATTAATTAATTACTTTAATTAGTCATCGCAAAACATAGGCTCACTGGAAACTGGACTCGTTTAAAACTAAATGAAAGACTGTTTAGAATGACAGGAATCCGAGGAATAAAAACACTATCAGCTATTCCGCAACCTGTTAAAATATCTGCTTCTATAAGATTTCGTAGTAAATTAACGAATGTTCGATGTGATTCTTTAAATTGGCATAACTTTTTTATTTATGAACCGATTGACATGAAACAAACACTAAATGTTAAGTGAAGCTTACCACAATATATTAGTGAAAACCATATTTAAATCGGATAAGCCGTTTCTGAGATTAGCGTGCACAAACGCACAGACAAACAGACAAACAGACAAACAGACAAACAGACAAACAGACAAAAATTTTAAAAATCATTGTTTTGGGTTCTATTTGCGTTGATATAGGTCCCAATAGTATTTTTTCTCATATATCTTCCATGTACAGACAGCGATCGGTTACATTTTTATTATATGTATAGATTAGTATTAAATAACTATAATAATATGTAGTACTCTTTGTCTTACTATGATTAGTGCAGTTTTATCCTTAGTTTTCTTGGAGATGTTCCCATTGTCATTTTTAGCATTTTGATAGTTGGATACTTAGAGCATTAAACCAACAGGAGTGGACACGCGCTCTATTTCCCTTGCGCAAAAGTCTGCCACTTTCGGCGGGGGACGGGGTAACGCGAGCAACGCACACTAATTACAATGTTAACTACTAATGCATTTTTAAATCGCGTCGTTATACACGCACACAATAAAATTATTACACACTAGTTTAAACTTAACACACACAATCACATTCACACACAGGGACATCTATCAGTTTACGCTTCCTTAGCATAAAACAGTTAGAGCTTGACTCTGTCGATATTTAGTATCGATGTTTAGGATTTCATATAAGTACGCGAAAGATTTAATTATTTTCATGATTATTATGTTTGCTTATTAAAATGAGCATTATCTTATATTATATAGAACAGTTTTAGGTAATAATAATCTATTATAATTTTAAGGTTTTTTTTTATTTAAGCACTTTGAAATAGATGAAAGTAAAGTAAATAGTTCATAAACATGAATTAACTAGAAGTAATTCTGTTAATTCATGTTTAAGTCAATATTACAGGAAGAATAAAACAGTGTTTCTAACTAGCACACTTTTTTGTAATTATTATCAAAAAAGCCCGTCATACGGTCGGGCTAAATTTATTTGTTAAACATTGTTTGACAAACAAATCTGGTTATGCGGTCGGGCTCTCCTACTATGTTTACTAATGTTTATTCAATACTTCCGATCCCTGATAGTACGGAACCCTCGGCGCGCGAGTCCTACTGGCATTTAGCCGTTTTTTTTGAAGTTATACTTTTTTTTGCGCGATTGGGAAAAATGATGAAAGTGAATTTTTACGATGCGCGCGCACACCGACAGAAAAAAGCAACACCCTGAAGTTAGTTGCGAACCTTTTACATACTGAAGTTAGTTGCGGATCTTTGTGTGTCGTATCAGTACAAATAATCTGTGTGAATAAATAAAAAATATATTGGCGTTTATATCAATTCAAATATTTATGTATGTATGCGTTGTATTATTATTTGGTATTTTTGGATTGTTATGCCAAAGAAGTATAACTTCTTACGTGCGTACATGGGTACCCACTCTTTTTTTTTATTTTACTGCTGCACACAAGGATGTATGTTCAATAACCACCACCTGTTGAAATTTGTTCTAGTGTGGATTAAAGATTGTAATTAATTATTACGTGTCAATTTTACGTGTATTATTCCTAAGTATGTATGTATATTCAAACCAAATAATACTTTGAATTAATTGTCTGTTGCTATTAAATTTCGTTCCAACTAAGCAGAGCTTGTAATTGGAGGATTTTGTTCTGATTACATAATAACAAGACACTGACATGAGAAAGTATGAGTAGATTTTTATTAGAGAGATATTTTATCTGTTCAGATAACAAAAAAACAACAGAACATATTTCAGAAAGTCTTTATTTAAGTAGGTATAATAAAATACTGAAAAACTGTGCAATTTAAATTAACCTTATAAATCTAGTTTAACTAATCCTAGGTAATGCAATAAGAGGAAGTAGCGCACAGCGAGTTTACTTGCTAAGAACTGAGCTCTCCGCCGCTTGGGGGGTAGGGAGGAGGTAGCAGTGCTGGCAGCACAGAAGGCTTTGTCTTTTAAGCTGTTAGTCAGATACTTGTACGCTTAGGAACCCACTTATATGGTTCCTACAATATTGGACCCAAGCGACTCGAGGCGCTGCTTCTTTTGAAAATCTAAAACAAACAAAAAAATAATAATTTAATACTGGAAAACCAATATCGATATCGTGATTAAACTGTCTCATCTCTAATTATGTTAAAGTGTGACCAGTTTCTTAAAAATAAATACGCTTATTTTTGTAAGAAATGAGCAATTATCTTTCGGAATAAAGTGCACTAATCTTGTATATTTGGATTTATAATCTTATTTTACTTGTTCATTTAATATTATTTTGTGCATTACTTGGTAAAAAAAACATTGGTTTTAATTAAAAATAAATAAATATGGGAACGGTGACACAATAATGTACATCCAAAATGAAACTTGTTAGATATGTCAACAAGGCGAGATATAAAAAAGGAAAGGTTAGTTTTTATGTTAATTCAACTTAAAATATTACCCCAGATTGGAGTATTGATGATAAGCCTGGCAACACTTGTTGATTAGCATTTTATTTGGTTAAATTGCTAATTTAATGCCTTATTTAATAATATTAGAACAAAATAATACTTACAGGTGGAATGTAATATTATCCTTTTGTAGACTTGATGTCGCTGAACGCTTTTTACACCAAAATACACTGCAATTCGGCATTTCTATTGAGACGCTATTACGCATGCACTGATAGGTGACTTATGATGCGGAACGCGCGTCAACTAGTTTTATATAACGGGTATGACCGGTGGTCTCGTACCTTTGGCAGAGGGGTACGCCTGTCAGTGGCCTCTCCGGTTGGTTTAATGCTCTAAGGTTGGATATGTCGTGCTACAAACCTCCATTTTACTCTGACCTTCAATTATTATCAGTCATCACATGGTGTATCAATAGCTATCTACGACATGTGTGTTGTGTGAATATGCCAAGACCAGTGCCGTAAATAGGGCGGTGCCACCGGTGCCCAGGCACAGGGCGTAGACTCTGGGGGGCGCAAGAATGGCCAGACCAGGCAGGACTATTATTTTTTCGGTTTGCTCCTGATAAGTTCCCGCTGCGCCCCTAGTGCTCGATTCCAACACATACGTACCTACATGCCAGTATCATCAAAAACGTCTATTAAATTGGACAAAACATCGCGTTCATTTTTTTAGCAGTACACGAGCGTATTTGTGTTTAGTTTTTATCGGAGTTAAGCCGCCGGCCGGCTACACGGTCGGTCGAAGACTAAGCGGCGGGCGGGTACGGGCGGGCGCTATAAAGATTTTTTTAATTATTATAGAAGTATGAAAACCATAGTGGCCAAAAAATTAAATCTTAAGCATCAGGGTGGGCAACGCATTTGCACTAGTAAACTTGCGATTGAGTTTTAGTGAGTGAGACATAGTGGGTGGTATAATAGGCGAAGGGTCCAACATCAGATGGCTCGTCTGCTTGTTTGCCCACATCAGTTCTTTAAAAAAAAAGATTTTTCTTCCAAAATCCTAGATAATTGGTCCACCAACACCAAGTTCCTTGTGCTTTATTTTATGACCCTGAATGAAATAAAGTAGGCCTATACATAGCATTGCTCTAGGGTACCTATAATATCTAAAAAAACAAGGGCGCAATTATAGAAGCTCGCACAGGGCGCAAAAAAGTCTATTTACGGCACTGGCCAAGACATAGCATTTTCTCTAAGTTCACAGGTAAAATGCCTGCAGACATGCAATTTTAGAACGAAATCGAAGCGAGGGCAAATGACTATGCGCTCGGCTTGTAAATTTATCAAGTACATCAACCTCAAAAATATTACATACAAAGTTGCACAGTATTATAACATGAATATGTGAATGACTGTGCGGTGTTGCGTACTGTACGAATTAAAGATACCCAAGTTCGCGTATTCGAGCCGACCTTACCATTATTTTTTTTTGAATATGACATACATAGAATGGCCATTCATTTGTTCCTCTTTTGTCTAATTGTGTTCAAAATGTCGCTGAAATACAATGCCATTGCTTGATTTTGGCTATCTTTAACTTTCTATTAACTATTTGGTTTAGAATGATGTTTGGTTGCGAGTTCTGATATAAAACTTAAATTTCCCGTTCATATCCTTGGCTTCCAATGCGTTCACTGATTTGTATAAAATCGACCGTAAGAATTATTACGTCCGTCGCGTCGTAAACTCGTAATGTAAAAAGTCATACAAAAATTAAAAAAATTAGTGGATGTGAAATCATTGTAGGTATACCTACAAGTCTGCTAACTACTACGATTATTGCAAATTCCTCCTTTTAGAAGAGGCTCATGTCTAGCAGGAACGTGTTTTGGCAAAAAAAATGACTTTGATATTATATTATTATTAATGCTATACTGATTGATACACGCCAAAGATATAACTCACTCCGACTCCAATCGTTAGAATTACCCTTCTAGTTTTATATTAACCCTTCTCTATTCGACATTCCATAAGATTAAAAATAGTCGTAGAGTCGTAGAGAGGTTTCTCATCTTATTTTATATTTATAACATTCTAGTAAGCTGTAATTGAAAGGGCGAATGAAATTGCATCTTGCTCTAGAGATTTATACCTAGTGCTTGCAGTCGCAGTCTTGATAAATTTATTGCCTAACTAATAAATGTCGAGTTGTACGACAAAAGCTCTTAGTTTCATGTGACGCAAACAAAATGGACGCTTGACTTTCATTCGATTTGTCTCGGTGTTGTTGGCGTGTTATGTGCAAATTGTGTTTGAAGAAAAACAAGACGCACATTTTAGATTTGAAAATGTGTTTGTGTGAAACTCTATTATGTATTAGGGTACAAATAAATAGCTAATCACATTGCGGCGTTTGTTATGGTTTAATACTGCACTTGGTGTGAAAGCTCAATTCTCTTTCTCCTAAGTTTATATTGTGCTGTTCCAGAAAGCGGCCTCTATAACTACATTGTCAGAATCGCACCATTTGAAAGGAACATTATTACAGATAGGCACAGGCGATATATATTATTATATACCTACTCTGCAAATTAAATGTAGCTGAGACGAGCCGCTTTTATATGTATACTAACTACGCTTATAAAACTATGACAACATTCCATGTTCGTATAAAACACGCATAAAATAAAAGATAGGTAATATCTTCCACGTGTTGCATGAGAAAATAGCCACCCGCAGCAGTGAGCAACTCCTAATTTTGTTGCATTTTACGACGTCCACGTGAAACTACATAGTATTATTTTATTCATTACGTCACGACACGGGTATAAAACTTAACTACATATAAGGTGGAAGGTTAAGGGTACGGAAAGTGTAAAAGATGAAATAGAAACTACTAGAACCCACTAGAAGCATACGAAGGTACTAGAGTTCGTTTTCAGAAGCGTTTGTATCAAACATTCGAGATTCTGTCGTGAACTAGAATTTAATGAAATACATAACGCACGCCATGTGTTTTCAATCAACTGTCTGTGACTGCCAGCGTTTTCAAGATCCATGAGCGGCGTTTAGAACTTATCAGTTGGTTTTGTTGTCTAGTCTTCGAACGGTGC
This sequence comes from Parascotia fuliginaria, assembly GCA_963082885.1. NCBI lineage: Eukaryota > Metazoa > Arthropoda > Insecta > Lepidoptera > Erebidae > Parascotia > Parascotia fuliginaria. The sequence continues at coordinate 15,698,042 of OY720182.1, forward strand.
CATTAAAAACGCTTCATTTTACGATGAAACTCGCTCTCTCTCTAAAAATCTCTAACATATTCCATGTTATCCCTTACCTCTTGGTTGCACTGCGAGCAGAAGTCATGGCGGCATGTTGGACAATGTGCTGGGCTTGCTGCGCGCACGGTGACCACTGTATCGCAGCCGACGCGTGGGCAAAATGCACGACCGGAATCCATCGCCACTTCTGTAAAGAGAATTGGGTTATTGATTTCTGTGTTAGAATAGTTTTCATATTTCAAAAGGACTGCACCTTTAGTGGAAGAGGCCATAAGATAAAATACTTTTAGCAAATGTATCTTTTGCTCATTGTCATAGAATTTAAAATTGGCATATCACACTTCGCATTTTCATTTTAAAATTTTCTTTGAAGGTGTGCAGTGCAGTAACCTAGAATTGAATGGATATTAATAGTAATCTGGTGTCATGCACATCACATTTTAGGATTGACGACCATACAATACAGTATTATGTATAATGGTGTTTTTATGTGTATAAAAATCGCGGCATTAATGAGTAAACTCTTTGATTGACAAATTTTGCGTAAATGTCAAAATGAGTAAGGCACATTTTGCGTAAATGTCAAAATGCGTATTTAAAATTAATCAATACGCGTGTTGGTCATTATGCGTCAGGACGAAATAAAGCAGTAATGGTCTTAAGATAAATGGTGTCCGCAATTTTTCAATACCAATCATTTTAATTATTAAACAAATATATTCTTTCGAATCGTTTCATCAACATCAAGCCACTCACACCAGGAAACGGTAGTTACGTTCGGTTGTCCTTTCTTTTACTTACTTCCTATACTTAATAAAATTTTCGTGGCCTTTTAAACGGGATCTTGCATGATAAGACTTCCGATAAGTGATGACATGTTTACTCATGTATTTGAACATGATTGAGTTTAATTGTATTATTTTTATATTAGTCTACAAATATACCTAATTTAATTCTGCCTGCTAGTTAGCAATCAAAGTGTTGGACGTCATCCCAAAAGTAGGTAATCGTGGACAGTGCTATGGCGGTTTTTGTCATCAAATGAAGGTAATAAATTTGCTGGTAAAGAGTTCCAGATTTTAATTGAGCGACAAAGAATGATATATTATGAAAGGGTGGCTTACTTCAGTACCGCATGTATCTTTCGTATAGACAGATGTATTCAATTTAAAGATATCTCCGGAACACTTCGTGGTAAAAGTGATATAGACTAAAATTGAGAGAACTCTATGCAGCTTAAAGAGGCTTTAGGGGCTTAGTGGCCTCTGGGGTGCCGATGATACGGACTGCCCGTCGCTGCAACCTATCGAGCGCTTCAAGTAAGTAAGCACGCCTTAAGATAGAGCAGTACTCGTAATATCTATCTATGTAATATTTTGTACCTGTCATTTATTCCTAAAGCTCATGGCTTACAATAAAAATAAAAATATCGCTTCATGTTGCGTTGTCAAAGTTATCAGACAAAATCGTAATCAATGTAGCATTAACATCAAGATAGGAGAAAAGATAATATATACGACCTATGCAGAAGTAAAATACAAAGTTCAGGTATAAGGTTAAGGTTGTAAATAACGTTCTATACAATGAATCTGCCAGTACGACCTGGGGCGGCACGATGTCGGTGACCTTTTGGGGTAAATGGGATACTCTTAATATGTCGATGACATCGGCCGAGGAAACATTTACCGGTAAAAACAAAAGTGTTTGTTTTGCTATACGGAGACGTGTAATTTATAGTTTCTTAAAGTAATCTGTTTAAAAGGCGCCACTAAAATGTAAAAATGTTTGACATAGTAGATAAAAGAATGTAGGAAAAGAGTTGCAAGTTGAATGCGGAAATTTGAATTAGATCTAGAAATGTATAGATTATGTAATAAGAGGCGTTTCAAAATGGATTGGGTTGTTTCTACAAAGCTTAGCAAACAACGAGGTACAGAGGTAAAGTGAAAAGTTCAATTAAAAATATTTTACAATTTAAAAAGTATAATATGGTTAAAGGTTAAGTAAGTACCTAATATGAGGTGCTTGTTTGACACCAAAGTTGTATATTAAGAAACACAAGGTTTAACAGCCAGATAATCTTCAAACAATATTATTCGTATTACTTCGTAAGCTTGTATAAATAAGATTTTATGATAAAGTTTAGGATCTCTAAACGCATAAGTACTTTTATGAGGATGATTTTATGTTCTTTTTAGTATCTACTAAACCCTCACCATAAAAGTGACAACAATGTAATTAAATTACTTAACAACACATGATAGAAACATGTTCGTACCTTGCTACGACATAATGGCAATTTTTTGTCCTTCCAGTAAATGTCCTCCAAAGAAAATGTGACTGCAGTTGTTCCACATATTAATGTTAATATTGTATAGCAAAAAATGATAGAAATAGTAAACCGACCGTAAGTAATTAGCAAAGCGCCTAAACTACTTAGTCCCCACACTTGCTAGACGGATTGGCGATTTATAATACGCACGTAAAAGAAGGGATGAATGAATCTGTACATGTATAGCTTTACGCTTTTTATCCCCGAAGAGATAAGCAGAATTGTTTATCCACCCACGTTTCGTCAAAGGGCGAGCCCGTTGCCATGAATTTTTATATACTAAGTTTTGCATACAATTTTTTAATTAATTAACGTCAAATTGATTATGGGCCCACTTTGACGCAAAAACTTTACCCAGTTCATAAATATAAAACTTAAAATATGGGTCAACATGATGCACAATAAATCCGGTTTGCATCATACGAATAAACTGTAATACGGCGCTGAAATAAATCCACTCGACATACATTTTTTTTATATTTGCCTACTAATATTACGTCACTCTTTACCGTTATGCATCAATACCGTTTGGTTTGAGATACTTTAGATTCTATTGCGAAAGAATGGTATTTTAGTCCTGCATATGTTATTTTATAAGATTCAATCTTAGTGTTCTTCAGAACAGTCTATGCGGTAAAGGCAATAGAATACTGCTATCGACGAAGTCTCTATGCAAATGTAAAGACTCAAAGGCTTAGAGGCTCCTGAGTTTCCGATCACACGGACCACGTAACCTCAAAGATAGGCAATAAGCACACAGCAGCAAACGAAAGTATTTTAAGAGATATACAGATGCCCGTGCAATCCATCTCACCATGTCCAAGTTTACGAAATGCTATTTTAATGACAATCAGAGTGAGGTATCAACAAACATCCATCTTGAGCAAGGCTATCTTGTAGTGAAATAGGTACATAACATATCTACATGGTTAAGAAAATGAATTGCGAGGCAAACATTTTATGTTATCAAATAAAATATTTTTTTGTTTGCTTGGCAACGATAACGTTTGGTTCTACACACAACGTGGATTGTTCTAAATCAAAATGATAATAAATGTAAATTTAATATTTCTATTTGTATTGTAGATAGTCGTCCGGAAAGGACTCGATTTCAATTTATGAATCGGTTTCTATTAAATGCTATTGTAGCGTAAGGATTAAACAATTGGATTGTTTGCTTTATACGGATCAAACCCTGACGATAGTTAGCTATGCCTAATTTCTGGTTCTATAAGAAATCGCTTATGTAATAATGATATTTAGTAAAGAATGTTATGAATTTGAATTATGTAGCAGTGGTAGTAAAGTTAAGGATAGCTGCAAGGAGGTCTCGGACGGAAGAAAAAGTATTACTAAATTTGTCAGTTCAAGTTCAACCCAGCAGTTTTTTCGATTGAAATGGTGATAAGCGTTGCTCTTTGACCACGTACGCGAAGCCGTAGGAAACGGTTGCTTAGAAAAATAGCTTTAGGAATACGGCCCCTTATTTAGTAATCTAAGTGTGAAAATGGTGTAAAAATATTCTTGATAGATAGAATAGAGTAAGATAGATAATGAAGAGTTTCCATTCTACAATTTATATATGTCGTTTTATTTGCAAAATGTAGGTATTATGTTTATTCAAGTGTTTAGAATAACACACGTGATATGTAAATTATAGAAAATTAAATACCAGAACAGGTTCTGTATGTTTAGACACTAGGACTAATAGGATACAGATACATACTATTATAGTTACTAAGATCTGGAGCACAAGGTTGAGAGTTTGATACAGTGCAAGTACCTATATGCCTGTTCAAAATTATGAGGTTATAACATACTATAGAACATATGAGTGTACGTTCGAACTACTCTTATAAAAACCACATCAGAAAGTGACAATGATGACTCCATCGCCCACTAGTGTAGGTATAACATCAGGCATATAGGTAAGTACGTGAAGTATGTACTACTAAGTATCAACCTAGTAGTAGGTACATACTTCACCGAGTGATAACCCGTATGAATGCGATCACATGAGAAGGCAGAAAAATAATGATGCAATTTTTTTTCTGCATGCGTTCCAGAGTGACTGGCAAGAGAACACCGAGAAATAGAGGAAATTGAAACAATTTCGGGAAAGGCCTTTGCCCAGCAGTGGGCTATACCTATACAGGCAAAAAAAAACAAATAGACGGACAGTAGCGCCCTGTGATACCGGGCCGTGGTGATAATGACAAAGGGACTTAGCCATGTCATTCGGGGTACACATCTTTGAACTAAGAACGTAATTTCCTGAATATGAAATCTTACTTACTTATCACTTTATGTTAATTATTTACCACAAATGAGAGGTACAAAGCAAATGCAACAATGACAGTGTTTACGATGAGAGACAGAAGTCGAATAATGCAGAAATCGGTATTTAACAGAGCGTGTAGTATAAAACGACTGTAGCAGACGCATCGCGAGCTGTTTGAATGAGTGAACAGGCTATCAGAGCATGCTGTAACCGCGTTTTATCACATCAACTCATTGTATGCATTGTAAACGATTCTTGACAGCGTAGTAGGTAAAAAATGTCCAAAACCCTTTCAATCTATGGAAGTGCAAAGCGACTAAAAATAGTAAATCAATATTTTAGAACATTGTACCGTGAACCGCATAAAGGTCAGGTAAGAAATGCCTCAATCCCTTAAGTCTGGGTGTATAATAAGGTAAAGGTAAGGATGTACTGTACATCAATGCTTTGATATTGTGCTAAGGATATAACAAATTCTGGCTTGTATTATAATAGGATTATATATATATATATATAATATATATATATAGCCTAGGTATATATATATATATATACCTAGGCATAAGCCATTTGCTTCCTTTATCACAAGTTTATCTTCTTAGCTGTACTAATACTCGAAACTATAAATGCAAATATTTTCTATAGTATTCAAAAACACTTAAAAGCCATTTTACCGTAGCTTGTACTAGCTAGTTCTAGTTCTTCCTTAGCAGGTTTGTATACTAAGCTTTATTTTCTGATCTTATGTCATATCTATTGTGGGGATGTGTCACCGATGTATTATAGAGCGTAAGACCTTGATTTGGTCTCACGGTTTCTTTCTCTTAAACACGTTATGTTACATTGTAGATTAGAAAACAAACTGTCCTTCCATCGACGAAGCGTGCTAGCAAAAATATAAATATTATCGGCATTTGCTTAACAAAAAATACCGTAAATATATCTCGAGAACAAAAACATTGTGAATAGTTGACAGCTTAATGCACTTAGCGAGGCGCGAAGTGGACTACGGATTATTTATTGCCATAGATATGAGATGCTTCTAGTAGAATGTAATAAAATATTCTTTATCGAAGAAAATTTTGTATTATTCTGAAAGATGAAGGATTTACACGCTGTTTTGTATCGTCATAGCAACATTGCCTAGGTAATGTTTTGTTCCAGCTGGTATGTGCATTCAGTGCTCGTAAAGAATGGATACACGTGCATCATATTTATTTTTATTTTTGCACGAAGCCTGCAGCAGGCAGACGCACTAAAAATATTCACATATTGTAAGCCGTCTTCATCCAGTCATCGGCCCACCTTGTGGACTGACCGAGATCGCAGCGTTTTCGGATTTGTAGTCGCTATTCCCTTTCAGCCCCTAACATGTTAAAGTTGTTGAAGTAGCACAATAAGCTTTATTATATCATCACTACATATAATGTACTGACCGTGATTGAGTCGAAACTTGAGGTGCTTTTCCATGACAGTTGGTTCCACGAGCGCGCTGATCTCGTCTAACGTGAGAGCCGCGCCGAGCCTGCATCTTGCGTCCGGACATGACACCTCGTACGCGCCGTTGCATACTTCGAACTCTACGTATGCTTTCATACACTGTAACAATAGAAAATAAGGATTAGGACTAATGTTGTTTGATAAAATAGATTAAAATAAACATCAGTGTATTGACTGAAGGGAACAAAAAGCCAGCAGTGTGTACCTAGATTTCAACCTTAATTAAGAAGAAACAAGAAGAAAAAGATGGCTTTAGTATTCTTCTCTCTTCTTAGAACCGAAGCGAAGTTCATTTAGCTTTGCTTATGTAGCTGCCATCTTTTCATACTTCGGTTTAAAGAACTTGCCTAGGATAACTCAAGTAAAATAATCTAGACTACCAATAGATGGTTACGACGCAACCAAGCATTACTTATGGAAAGCTGATAGATCGTAAACAAACCTAAGGCTCACTCTTTATTTTTTGTGATATATCGCGAAAGGCTGCGCCGTAAGCTATAAATATAAAGTAGGCAACAATGTGTTATTTTTTTAATAACAAGTTATGTTTAGATTAAGTAAAACTATGCAAAACTATGCTATTGTACTATAAATGTGATGTATCAGAAATTACAACCACTCGTAACCGACGTGTGTGTATGAAGAGCTTCATGAATGTTGAAGAGACAAAGGAGGTATGTTTGGTTCGCTTCAAATGCCGGTATGTAATCTCTTACCCCAATAATGGGAGACAGTCGTGAAGTTATGTACCTATGTATGTATAATATGAAGCGGGTCTTGAAAGTCTTGCGAGGATCTGATCACGAAGACAGAACATTGTTTCTACATACTCTAGCATCTCAAATAAAGCCGTTCAGAGAGCATGTCAGCTCAGCTCTGGGTTAAAAACAACACTAAGTTAAGCAGATACCAGAAAGGTGCCAAAAGTAGTATAAACTACATTCATAACAGCAATACTGACAGCGCTCACATAAGACATGTGGATGATGATAAGAAGGCCTTTGCTCTCAACGAAACATGACGAATAGGCTTCAAGAGCTATGGAATTCTCAAGAGAAGAACAAAATTTGATACAGATTAAGGACTAGAACTTGGATACCAATAATCAGGCTCTCGACCAATAATGGGACCATTATATATAATTACACAAAGGCATAAATAAAACGATAGGCCAATGACCTATCGAGTTCTAATTAACAAACCGTCTTTTATTTATCGTTGAAGGGATTCATAGACCTCCAGCTTTGACCTTTACTGGTAGTTCATTGGCTCCAGACGCGAAATTAAATATAAACATAACTTAATCTTCTATATTAAATTTGTTTTTAGATACCTTTCGCAAAGTTAATTTTTAAATGTATTTTTGGAATATAAAATTTAGTTTGTTCAGAAGTTTTATATTCGTGGCATAAATTTTTGAGAAATTCATTTGGGTAATTTGATTTAACTCTTATGAATGTCAAAATTACAAAATGTCAGGCAATAACCTACAGTCAGTTCTTTGACGGGGTAGGGCCATGAGAAGAACTGACAAGAAACTCAGGCCACTTATATTTTTTACAATTTTAGTAAGTTACAATTATAAATACAAACATAACGCGTTTTTCTCGAAGCAGTAGCCAGAAATGTTTACCATCCAAGTTTTGTCAACTACAATAAAACTAATGTAGCAGGGAAGCAAGTCTGTTATCATTTACCTGGTGCAATCCCAGATTTCAAGCTAATATTGAAAGAATTTGGCAGTAACTCAACAATTTACCTGACACTGAATCAAACCCGAGACCTATGCGTGTCAGTACACTAAGCCACCGATGCATTGAATAAAATTATTTCAGAAAGGATAAACCGCTAATTCATTAAAACTAAAATTTCGTTTAACTTGTCTGTAGCTATTAACGTTACGACAAAGTGAAAAGTTATTTACTAATTGACAAATTTGATTATAAATCAACCCTTTACTTACGTCCGAATATCGCTTTCTCACTCTAACCGCAATATTGCTTGTAGATAAACGCCACCCCCATTCAGTGCATTAGGGTACTTTGCTACAATGGTCATGACGAGTGGTCAATATACGGCTGCATCTACCCTATATTAGATGTATTTCTACGTCTACGTCCTCAACAAAGTTATAGTTATAGTAGTATTTCGATGGAGAGCAAAGAGAAAGAAAACAAAGAGCTCTTTGTTTTGCATCAAAATTGATTAGAGTTTTGTTATGTTTTGTATTTCATAAGGCCGCCATAATCCTTTATTCCCTGGGGGCGTCGCTACCTTACTACTAAACAACAGAGACTAACATAAAAATAGCCTTGTAATTGTCAAGCTGTGTCAGGTACAGTTCCATTCCTATAAAACATGAACACAAAAGCAATGTAGTACTAGTATATACTAGAAATTCTATACCAGTTCTCAAATAACTTATAATACTATATTATACCTTTGTGTCATCACACAACCAGATATCTAGTTATACAGCTTTCCACTTTCTAAAGCTCGGACCCGTGACATTAACAAAGGAGCGTTTACTATTAAATTGTTGTGCGGTTTCACTTTATATTATAACGTATGCATATTCAGAGTGGTAGGTAAACTAAATGAATATTGTTAGTGCAGTACAGCACTAAAAGATAGTAATTTTTACATTCAGTGTAGAAAGGGGAATAAATGTTACTTGTAAAAGGCTTTTTACACTGATAGGAGCAATAGCTCTACTTTCGAAGTATATGACAAAGAATCCTTCCGAAAACTAAGGTCCCACGAAGACGCTCCCATGTGACAGATGAAAAAGAGTGACAGGCGTCAAAAATAATTTATTTTTCTTGTCCTTCTGCTTGAATCACTTGCAACAATTGTTGCGCAAAAGCTTCTAAAAGAAAATGAAAAATCCTCAAAAGTGTCCTAAATGTAGGCTTGGTCGTACTACATGAGACCTCATTATAATTAGCGAATTGGATTTGATATCTGCTTACCATCCTACATACCACAAGGAAAAAAGAACATGAAGCTATGCATATAACAGTGAATGTAAATAGAAAGTTTTTTTTATAGCCAGAAGACTAAAGTGATAAAACACGTTTATAAGCTGATTACAAGTGCGCCTGATAAGCAAATGATAACGACGATAACAGTTATCAATTCCAAAACGTTTAATAAAATATTATATAAAACAACAAGGTACGCATATATTTACACTTAGCTATTTACTTTTATTTCCTACAATTTTCGTAATAAACTTTTTCTTTTATATTAGCCTACCATAGTGACTCCACTCTGCCTGGTGGTCAATGGAATCCAGAAGTGGCGGATACCATTCCAAAAGCCAAACTACTGGTATGGTGGTCTTCACTATGGCGGCTTCTCATAAGCTTCATAAGCTTCCTCAAAACGCACCAGTGTTATGCGCTAAAAAATACTACATATTACTACTGGTGCGTTTGGAGTTTGGAGGATACTATTAGTACGCTTTCTTTTTTGCGTTCCAAAATTTGTACTGGTTAATGAACATCCGTACAGCGTACCTGTGTGAGATACAGCGTACCAGGGCAGATCGCTAGTTTTCTATACTCAATAGTAAAATATTTTACGTATTTAGGTTTCATCGATCGGTCTCGCGTGTACTAAAGTACTAATAACGGCTATTATGTACGAGAATACTAAAACGCTATTATCCTTGAGCTGGAACTGTGTGACTGAAGTTAATAGCTTACAGGCTGATAATAAATGGTTATATAGTTTGATATTGGTAAAATCTGTTTCGTTAATTTTTCCTAATAATTATATAGGTGTATTTATGTCATAGATTTTACAATGTGTAAAAAGTGACGAAAAGTGTGCGCGCACCATTAAAGTTAAATCAGTTTTCGGGAGCGCTAAAAATGAGTTCTTGATAAAATATGGAATAAGCCTTTGCCAGGCAGTTATAGTTAACACATATTAAGGTAAATTTTTACACAGTAAAACATATGTAAACTAATATCATAAAGAGAAAAGATCTGATTTTTGAATGTTTGTTTTTTGATCCGATTTAACTCAAGATCTGTGTAATCGATTTAAAAAATTCTTTCACCTTTAGAAAGCTACAAATAGGAAGGGTAACATAGGCAAATTTGTATTATGTTTAACATATTTTGTCAGTCATTTTCAAAATTTCAATATTTTAAGCGCGTTTGTAAATCTGAATGATGCAATACGATGCTATTGCAATGATATTTTCCGTAGGCGTTTGTTGTGAAACCGAATGAAACTTTTGATACCGAAGCGAAGCGAGGGCGGACGTCTAGTATTATATATATTTCCTCGTCGCGTGTATCTCCTCGTAATATTTGATTTACATACACAAAACTGTAAGTTCCTTAGACGATAATTATAGAACGTGTGACGACTCTAAATTAATTTGAATGAAGCCTTATTTATATTTGAGATCGTGGGATTGATCTCCAACCGTAATTTATATTTGCATCTTATTTTGTGGCCTATACGTTTATTTTGAATTCAAATTAAATAGAAGCTATACATTATACACGTAATTTTATTTGATCTCCTCTAAAATGAGCAGCTCGCGTTCAGGCTTTCATTAAGTTTTAATGCGGATTTATAATGCAGGAGCTGGCGCCAGCAGCGATGAATGAATTCCGGAACTAGATCAATGTAAGCGTTTTCGTTCAGTGATGCTGGCGCCATCTACTGAATCAATATAAATCAGTCTTTACTTCGCTCTTCTGTTGTGCAATGAAAATGTAAACATGTAGCAAGTAGCAACATGGGCGTTTATACAACACTGTGTACAATTTTGTCTTTGTAATAACATGTCTCTAGTGACAAGACAATTACGAACGAGTAATGTACTCATCAGGCGTAACGTATAGCGTGCTTTCATCGGCGTGGCGTTATAACATTGTTGTACACGCGAGCTTACACGTGTACATATTCAATGTATTTAATAAGTACATTACAAACAAAACATGTTAAAACGCTACAAAAGTTGCTCTGGTTCGATCAACAGACCAACTAGACTAACAATCGAACAACTAGAAGCAGCAGAGTGGAGTCACTTTGGTAGCATACATTCGATTAAAAATGTTGTTTAAATTTTCAGTGGCATCTTTCGCTAGATCATTGCTTGACTCTATATAGTTGTTATTAATAAACAAGAACGTTGTTTTGTACTAAGTACCTAAATCTATTCTTCTTCTATTTTATCCTATAATATAAGTATCTAACGTTTTTGTTCAAGATTGTGTCAGGGTTCCGTAGTTAATTTAGTTGATTAGGTTCATCATCATTATTATAATAGCGCTCGTTCAAGGCCCACGCTGTTATTTGTTTAATACAACACCTTACATGTATTAATAAATACTGTAGTTTTACCTTTATATTTCGCAAATCGGCATAATAGACTTGTTTGTAAAAAAATCTAATTTTACAACTTTCACTATATTTAGGTAAAGTAAATATTCAATCCATTAAATTTCTAGAATATCTTAGTACATCATGTATAGTTTTTAAATCTAGAATGTTCAACATAGTGGATCAGAAATTCCAGACAACGACGCGGCGACGCTACGGCCAGCGCAAACGAGAAAGAAGACGGCAGAAAGTGTTGGACTTCTATCGAAAGTATTGACCCTAACTAGCTTGACATCGGAATAGGGAAAAATAAGGAGTGGCCTTGCCAGTTCTACAGTGTTAGATAACGGAATTACATAATTAATAAATTGACGTACGAACCATCTCATCCAGGCATCTTCTTTCTATCCAATCAGGTATCCATCTTATGCTTTTGCGGCGTCTCTTATGTTTTGTGGCAGTATAAGCACATTATACTCATTGTAAATTACTCTCTACAAATAGCTTTCTTTTCTGCAAGCCAAGCATTCACTATCATTATATCTTTAAGGAAATAAAACCACATTAAGTTTGTATGAAACGGTTTTGTTTACCCGGTCGGTAATCGCGTGCAGGTCAAGCACATTAAGTCGATGCCATTCTATCAAATTACCCGGTAATGCTGGTAACGAGGTGTAATCACATCACAAACTGATGGTAAGCGCTTCTAGAATTTGTATTCGAGACTGGTGACGTTGTGGATGTTGTGATATGTCAATAAACATTTTTAAAAGTTTCTGTAGACGTCATAAATACTAAGTGGTAAGTCCTGAGTCCGAGAAAAGTCACAGTACCAAAAATATACGAGAACAATGATAACTATGTGTGCATGACAAGTGCACTAGTTTTGAGAAGTCTTGTAAAAACAGAATTAAAGTGTATTCCAAATGCAAATAATCCACTGCGATTTTTCGTTCTAAATCTGCCAATATCTTCGCTGCAAATAATCCACTGCAATTTTCCGTCGTACTACATTGAGAATAATAAATCTTAAAATTAGAGCTTATTTTACCAAAAAAATAATCTAGTCTAAACTAATTTGTTCAATATCAACTCGTATTTATAGCTGTGTTAAACTGGTGTAAGTAAAATTATTGGCGAATATAATTATTGTGAAATAAGGACGAAATTACAAAAGTTTTTATAAAATTAAAGTTACTATCACGTAGCATAACTTATAATATTGACCTTCTAAGAAAGAAAAAGAAAATAAAAAGACGCCCTACAAAATAAGACATAACGTCAGTTTTAGGAAAAGATTATTCTTGATCTGTCTTTTGTAAATATGTCATTCTTCATTAGAAGAGCAAAAAAACACTGCCGAAGTCCCTGAGCGGTAGTTACCACTTATCATTAGACAGTATGTTTACTCGTCTGCAACTTCGCAAAAACAAAAACGAGCTGCGTGCGTGTGTGTTCCTGGTCCGACCGATAAAAATAATTGTATCACGTAGATACAATAGTAGGTATTGAATTTCAATGCACGAAAATGACTTGCACAAAGGCATAAAAATGTTATCAGGATACACCAGGTAAAACAAACAATGATGCGGATTTAAAGATACAATATAACAAAAGAACAGACGAACCAAATAAATAAAGACTTTGTTATTAAAAAATACAGCCAATGCTGCAATGCAACGTAACGACCTTAACAATGCAGGAGGTGTAAGGTGTATATAACAAAAAATGTTACAATTATTCTTATATTTCTTGTAATTCATTATCATTCAAAAACATAAAGGATATAACTATATTTAACCTTTTTTTGTTCAGAACCAACACTAAAAGCAAAAAAACTGCGCAATAAGGATTCCTTTTGAGTCCTTTCAAGCTTCTGTAGTACCAGGCGCACAGTGGACGTAGGAGTTGCATCGTGACTTACTCGCCGTGCTAATATAGATAGGCATACAGAGCACTACATAGGGCTAAATAAATTGCATGACGTAATTTTCAATGTTGTGTGCGGCACGAACGACGCGACGGCAACGCGACCGGTTGTGCAAGTGTGCAACGCACTGCGAAAACCTCCGTTCGTTCATAGTCTCCTGGTACCGCCGAATGCGTAAAGCATGGACGATAGCAAATTAAATTATTAAATGATTAATGCGCATTGTTCAAATTTTAACGTAAAATTTTAATTTTATTAATATTTTAATAAAATTAAAAACTAGGTATCTATTGCGGTTATGATTACACGTATTTGCATGCCAGGAATGCCTTAGTGGTTACTGTGGTCACTTCGCCACTAACACCACGAGTGTCTATTTAAGTCCAACACAGAATAATTATGTAAGTATAAGTGGTTATAAATATACAAGACCTGTGTTCATCGGGTGGTAAATGCTACAGACATTTTCATTATCTGGTTAATTATAATAATTTCTTTAAAAGCTAAAAATGAAGTCAAATTAAATACCTCACTCATTATCAGGTGAATGACAGATTGACACGTAATATTCGCTTTCGACTGATATGGTAATGAATCTAAGCTAAGATAAAGTATTATATAATCGTACATAAAAAAATACTCAAGAAATGTTAAATATGTACAAAAGTGCTTTAATGCAAACCTTTGAGTTACATTTTTAAGGTTGTAGAATGAAAATCTCATATTGTCTGTCGAGAAAACCTCAAACAGACAGACTATGCATGAGATTTTCAAGCAAGGCGCAAAAAGGTTTTAACAGGCTCGCAACGTGCGAGTGATAATCTTGGTGTCGCAAGCGTCTATAGACCACGGTATCTGCTTACCATCAAGTCGTATGCTTGTTTGTCACATTAGTTGTATAAAAAAAACGATAAAAATAAATAATTCCTATGTGAAAGATACTTTATTTATATAATATATAGTTACTATATTAAAAACTCATGATTTTTTTTCCTCGCTGAGTTTTTTACAGACAAAATGTTAAAATAAATATGTCATTTGTCATATAAATTTGTTCATTTAGTCATCATTTATGAAGTGATTTAATATGCATTTTAAATGCGTCACAGCTAAATAATTTAAAACCATTTGAAGGTTAAAATCGTTATCCGTACTGGCTGTTAAACTCTGGTGTTTGTAAGTTCTACGACGTTGGTTTCAGCATGAATGGGCCGAATCTATTGGAAATGTGTCGATTGAGGGATAAATTTAACAGAAGAAGCTTATTATCTATCAGTTAACTGTTTAATGCTATGATTTGGAAATATCTTATATTCTCTTACAGAGAGAACTTGCGCGCTGCGGCCATCTAAATAAGTTAATCATTTGGAACCAGAGTGACCAAAATGTTATGTCGTCAGATACCTCAAACTGTGGATCAGACCGGAATTTTTTTTATAAAATTAAACAGATCTTACAGGGGATCATATACACCCTGTATCCGACCGGAATAAAATTCAAACCTGAGCGGTATTGGGTATGCGGAAAACTGTTCACACCAAAGCGATTTGCTATCCTTGTGGGTAGAATATTGCGTGAGTTTCGTTTACGAAGGTAATGAACTTTTCGCCAGTTCGAGTGGATATGCGGTATTCCGCTCTAGCCGCGGAACTTCATACTAAATACCTAAGCGAAAGCCGTGTGGTATTTACCTCTACCCATAGCGGCAGCGAATACCGCTTATTTTTGAATAGGCCCTATCTCGTCACAACAATGTTTTCCCATACATCGGATAAATTATGCACGGTATTAAATCAGTTTTACTACTAAAATAACTTCAATCTGCGTTATTAAGCAGTAAGTCACTATAGTGGCTTTGCAAGAAGCTCTCTCCATCGCTTTTAAGACGGGATCAAAATTGGAATAAAGGTTTAAAACATCTACCATAGTACTTACGAGATCTTTTAAATTCTACTGTAAAAGAGTTGGCACTTGTAATAAACTTTAAAAAAAATATATAAACACATACCTAAGTAATAAGTGTAGCACCAAGAATATGCGGCATTTCGAAGACAATATCGGGGATAGAGCAAAATGGAAGAGACGGAGAAGGAAAGCTGACGTATAGCTAGGAAGAGACAAATAAAACTATAATAAGTCTTTGAAATTAATTGTCTACTTGATACATTATTACAATAGTTACAATAAAACGGTTTGTAATCAAGTGTTGTTATGGAGGCATAATTGCAGGCAGGTATACTTTGTTGACGTCAATCGCATAACAACTAATAGGATGATTGTATTGGATTAAACTACATAAATGTTAGATAAATGTTACACGTAACTTGTTGTTTGTGTGTTTAAATTGTGACGTAAGTGCGGTTTAAGGTTTAGATTAGAATATACCACCCAATCTTTTTCAGTGGCATGGTGCGTTCATTGTTCAAATAATTGCAAGACCAGTCATAGTGTTTTATGATTTTATACATACGTGTATTATTACATTAACCCCTTCATAGACACTACTGTAGACACAATAGATGTTTCATTGTCATCACGGCCATATACGTTTACTGTCCCGGAAAGTGTTAAAGGAGATTGCGTTGCATTTGGAAGGCGTTGCGCTGGACGCAGAAAAGTCTGGGTTGCGAAACATCCGAAAATAGACCAGGCCAGTGTCGAAGAACTATTTTGCTTGGCACAAGACAGAGATAATTTCGCTGAGCTGACGGCCAACCTCCACTAACGGACCTCTCCATTACTGGAGGTTGGACACCAGAAGACGAAGAAGTGTATTACATGCAGATTTTATTATTACACAATCGTTGAATAATGTACGCATCAATCAATGCTATGGCTTTTCTATGTGAGAAGAGGTGTTTTCGTGCAGTGAAATAATAACGGGCGAGTATGATAATGGGAGTAGGTATTGCTTAACACTTCCATGTATTGCTTATATTACTCAAATACTGTCAGCTGTAAGTTATTCTCAAAAACTGATTATTATCCATACTAATAATAACTCTGTCTATCTGTTTCTCTGTCTATTACGGGCTTTCAAGCCTAAAGCACTAAACCGATTTTGATGAAATTTGGCGAAAAATGGCTTAAAGGGATTGAAATAGAAGATGAAAGCTTGTATGAGAAATCTTTAATGTATAAGCAGAGTTATAACTAACAGCCACGCGAGCGAAGCTGAGGGCAACAGCTAGTTGTTTATATAATTGTATTAATTCACATTTTCTTGTGACTTGTTTAGTGACAATACTTGGAGAGGCATACGGAATGTACTCGTCGCCTATGTTTAGCGGTGGACGCCTTTTAGCTGCAATGAGGATTTGCTTAGATTAAAATTAGTATGTACTAATATTTATTAATCCAAAACGATGTTCTCAATAAACTCCTTACTCTTGACCGACCGTGACGTAAAGAAGTTTAAAAGACTTTATTGTTTTTATACGTTAAATCTTATAAATATTCCTGTTTCCAAACGTGGTGAGCATCATTACGCGACGAACGGAATAAACTGGTTTGCCACAATTACCAAAATTGGATTTTGGCGGTGTAAAATGCAGAGATTTTAACTGGAATTAACCGTGTCATAATGATGGGTCATGTTGGCGAAAATTAGGGGAGGCGTGTGTCCAGCACGTTATACACATGACAATTATAGAAAACGAACATAAGTAAGAAGAGCACAAAGGTACTGCTTATTTCAAAAGAAATCTCTTCCAGCAGACCTGCGACAGAAAAATTAGATGAGAGACATAGACACAATGTGTAAACTAATTATTGATAGATTAAAACTAAAACAAAAAATAAAAATACACAAATTACACATACTTATAATAGATAAAATAAAAATATACATACATGCATACATAATACACATTTAAATATTTATAAATCTATACATATAATAAAAATGTAACCGATCGCTGGAATGGAAGATATATGAACATGGAAGATATATGAGAAAAAATACTATTGGGACCTATATCAACGCAAATAGAACCCATAACAATGATTTTTAAAATTTTTGTCTGTTTGTCTGTTTGTCTGTTTGTCTGTTTGTCTGTTAGTCTGTTTGTCTGTTTGTCTGTGCGTTTGTGCACGCTAATCTCAGAAACGGCTTATCCGATTTAAATATGGTTTTCACTAATATATTGTGGTAAGCTTCACTTAACATTTAGTGTTTGTTTTATGTCAATCGGTTCATAAATAAAAAAGTTATGCCAATTTAAAGAATCACATCGAACATTCGTTAATTTACTATGAAATCTTATAGAAGCAGATATTTTAACAGGTTGCGGAATAGCTGATAGTGTTTTTATTCCTCGGATTCCTGTCATTCTAAACAGTCTTTCATTTAGTTTTAAACGAGTCCAGTTTCCAGTGAGTCTATGTTTTGCGATGACTAATTAAAGTAATTAATTAATTAAGTAATTAAAGTAAAGGTAAGACAGTAAAAGTTGTGGGTGTGGATCTAAGTATTAGCTGTTTTTCGGTCAGCTTTATGTGGCTCTATCACGTGTTAGCATTACTAGCAGCCTGTATGCTTTGATCCCTGATGGCTATACGTCTTATCCATACATCCATACATATTATAAAAGGCTTTGTCCTGACTGACTGACTGACTGACAGACAACGTAAA
The DNA here is from genome assembly GCA_963082885.1 of Parascotia fuliginaria. Classification (NCBI taxonomy): domain Eukaryota; kingdom Metazoa; phylum Arthropoda; class Insecta; order Lepidoptera; family Erebidae; genus Parascotia; species Parascotia fuliginaria. Next base: position 15,716,088 of record OY720182.1, read on the forward strand.
GCCTAAACCGCTGGTCGTAGCGACTTGAAATTTGGAGGGTGTGTTTGTCTTAATGTCTAGAAGTGTACAAAGAAAGGGTTATTTAAAATTTAACCCTTAAGTGTATGAAAAGGGATGAAATCGATTGTATGAAACGTCTTAATTTTTTAAGTTACAGCTTTGAAATTTTTAGTCAGCTTTATGTGGATTTGCCACGTGTAAGTAATCCTAGCAGCCTGTATGGCTTTGATCCGCGATGGCTATACGTCTAATATCGTAGATAGAGAAGCATTTACTGTAAAGATTTTTCTTATTCACCTAAACGAAGATGTTTATAATTCAAAACAAACCAAAAGATAGATCCAAAAAATGCTGCCCAAAATCACTATTCCACGCGGACGAAGTCGCGGGCACAGCTAGTAAATATATATATATAGACAATCATAATAATGTTGAGAGATAGTGATTTTTAACACGTTTTTTAAATTGGTTATTTAATTATGGTTTAAATTTAACAGAGAGACATATACTTCAAGCCGATGCTGTTGTGGTATAAGCTTATGATATAAAGTCCAAAGTGGCAAGACTATCTACACACATTTGGTCGACGAAGTTCCGTCCTATCGTAAGTATTTGAGTAATACTATTGCCACATTTCGTAAAAAGATCTGCACAAAGCGTAATTTAAAAGCAATGTATGTTACCCGGGGCCCTACCACAACCGCTATAATAGCAATCTTGTTATAACCTTACTTTGTATACAGCCTTGTTTTTAATGTAACAAGAAACAAACAAAACACAAAGTAAGATTAAAATAATATTGCCCGAAGAAATGGTGATAGGCCCCCAAAACAATAAAGCTAAAAGAGGTGTAACCCTTTATTTATTAAAGACACGTAAACGTTTATGAGTCGAAATGGCGCTCATGTTTCAAATGGAACAAACGTCGAATGAAGTAACTTATCAAATCAAATCAAATCAAATCATTTAATCAGTTTAAATAGAAGTACAATTTTTAGAGGCCTAATATTAATACAAAACAGGTATAATAATGTTAGGAGCCTGTACTAGGAGTAATCCTGTATCACTTATAAACTAAGGTGGAATATAAATAAGGGCGAAAGCAGATTCTGAGGCTTTGTGACTTCTTCAAATTAACATAACATCACGTCTCTCATGCCCAAGAGGTAGGCATTGATAGGTCTATAACATCTACGTTTTATGCTTATATTGAATCCCATGTAACAGGCGGTGAGCTTGTTGAAATTTACAACAGCACTTTATACGACACGGGGATCGAAGTTCGAACGAGACACCTCTGCATGGTAGTCCGCATACTACGACTAATAATACCTATTTTATTCTACCTATTTTATTAACGACTGAACATTGCTATCCTTAGAGCTGTACCCAAAATACAAGCATTGCTTAGTTTGGGAAGCAGTATCAGTACCGTCTGTGTAACACTTTTATAATATCACATTTTCTCATATACTGTTGTACTTTTTTGTGTCAATAACATTTTTTTTATTATTACCTCCACTAAAACCATGTTATAGATGATTCTATTGTGCTAAATGCTTTCTTAACTTGTATCACATCTACTATATCTTTAATAGAATGCACTAAGGTAACAGAATAGTATTAGAAATAAAATACATTTATATAGTTGGTATAAGTAAGCAAAATATAAGCCTAGCTGTGTATATGTATCCCTATTCTAGAACCCATAATACAAGCTTTAATAATTATGTGTTTACTTTGGGTCTAGATGGCTTTGTGTGTAGTTGTTCTGATACTATTATTATTATATATTATCTTTCTTATATAATATATAATAGTAAAATAAATATATAAAAATGGCAGCTATATTTTAGAGAGCAATATACCTTGCAATATACATGCTGCCTTGCATCATGAATAGTCTTCCCGTAGAAGTCTGTGATGGCATGAATGCACAAAATTGTAAAAACAAGTTTAAAAAATATTTATTAAGTTTTTAGTTTTGAAAATGTAGTATTTAAGTTTAATGTACCGAGATGTTGTGGCTAACATATCACTGTTAAACCCACGATGGTTTGTGTGGTATGTCACTATCACCTTTGTATTATATTGTTTTAATAAATTAATAAAAAAAAAAAAAAAACCTTTCTGTAGTGTAGGTGTATAAAGTGGTAAAAGCCTGAGGTCATTAGTGGGCGGGCCCGTATGGATAGTCTAAAATTAAACCAGACCGTGTTGACACGTCTCTTGTTTTAAGCCCAGCATCTTTGTATACGGGCTTTTCTGCGGTTTTAGTGTTTACAGCTTAAAGTATTAAATGCGGTTAGTTAAAAATTACGATCTTTTTGTTTTTGTAGAGACTCAAGGCAACTTAACTTTGACTTTCACAATGCTATACTATAATAAATTTAAAAAGTAACATTTATTTCTGTTGTAATAGCTTAATGGTAACGATATCAGACTCTGCATGAGAGTTTGAAATTTGGCACCAAACGCACCAAATGTGGCATTATCAAAATCATAACGTGTCTATTAAGTTTATCTTGGACATTACTAAAATTATGACAAGACATCGTGAGGATACAAATAAAAAATAGTTTAAAAACCTAAAACCCAACTTCGGCATAAAATGTGCTCTAAAAAGTACAAAACAAGAAAATAATGTAGTGATGGTTAAAGTGAAGCCGTCGTCGCTTGCCATCTACAATTCTTAAGGTTAAAGGATTTGGTACCCATCACGATGTATTTAAAAAATAAATATTTTTTTAATCAAGTACTTTCTGCCCTCTATAAGGTCCCATATAGAATTTAGAATGACAAAACAACGTTTCTAACGATACCTCATTTGTCAAATTATGATGGCGGGCTTAGAAGATACGAGGGAACAGATGAACATACATACATATATACATACATAGCCTGCCGAAAACATAACCCGCCGTTTGGCCTTGCCGTAGTCGGGTAATAAACAGAGGGTGCATATTGCTTTCAAAAATCAAAAATTTTTTTAAAAATCAAATTAATTTATCGTGCATTTAATATCAGACGTACAAAGCACATAACTCGTGCTGTATCAATTAAAAAAAAACTAGAATACAAAGACATACAAGATTTCTAAACGAGTTTTAAAATAACGTTACGGTTCATTATTTTTAAAAATCGAACAATTCGTAATCATCTGACAAGGTCACACATGAATGACAAAGTGACCTTGAATTTACGTTCAACATAGGTTCACATTACGTAAGGCGTAAGAAAACGTAACATGTCTACGTAAGATAAAAAATATTGAAATTTATAGATATATTGTCGGCAATAGAAGGCCTATTAATAATATTAATAACATAACATTACGACCTTTCTCTCGAAAGGATAAGTAGAGGTGTATATCATCTATATAATTATCATTAACGCAATTATGTTAGTTTTAAAAACGTCCTAAGTACATTAAGCACGATAGATCTTACAAGTTTGAGAGTTTTAAGCGAACTTTCAGCAAAGTGGGTCATGATTCAGTTGGTTCGATTGTACATATAGGTAGATATATATAGCCTGTTACCACTTACTGAATAAACCAAACCACCGCGACAGTATCAAAATGCACTTATAAAAAACTTACACATACTTCTAAATAAAGAAAGGTTCTAAGATAATAATTTTAAGCGTGCTTTTAATCTCACAGTATTCAGCATCATTTCAATGCAAATGTGAACTAAATGAACCATACAATCCTGGTATAAGCACAGATAATAAGCTTGTCTAGCACATTTTATACGAAAATATGATCTATCTTTACTTAATCTGCGACCTAATTTACCACCAAATATTCATGTATATACGCCGTTTTATATATAAAACGTTAATAGGATTTGCTTCGTTACACGCTGTAGATTACACTCATTTGCAATTCGCGCACCAAGTTTCGAACATGTGTGCTTCCAAATTTGCATTTGTATTAGTCTCCTTGCATAGTTAATATTTTGAATATATATTTAAGAGAGACTTGCAGAATGGCGTCATAGATCTTTGTTTGAAATAAATTGTAACCAGATAATTTTTGTCGACTGTGTGTAACTGCTGTGTTCGATGGGCTCGATCCCCACAAGGGACAAAAGTTTGAGCGATCCATATTATTTATGAATCACTCATTTTTATTTGAAGTTCTATAACTTCATATTCCATCATTATTGTAAAAACGTCCGTTGGCCGAAGACCTCTTCCAAAGAGACGAGTATATCATAGTCACCACACCACCTAATGATAAAAGCTAGATTAGCTCATAGATATCTGCAATGCCAGCTCAATTAATTAACATGATGAAGTTTATCAAAAAGTCTTGAGGTAGTGGGTTCGAATCCAGGCAAGTACCTATGTGATTTTTCAATTCATATGTTATTCGTATGTTTGTTTTTAAGTTTATCTTGGACATTTCTGACTGATGGTGAAGGAAAACATCGTGAGGAAATATAATATTATTATAAGTTAATCTAACTTTGATATACAGTTAGATACACCATTATTTTCAACAGGATTCCGCAATTTTATCTAGGTACAAATACTAGGTTCAATGCCGAGCTTTGAGTCACGTGATAACCAAAATGCTTTAAAATAGTTTTGCATATTTCTGTTTTTAAATAAGTAATTTTAGTTGGCTGGTACATAATGCTACTTAAGAAACGTTATTCCTGTTTAGTTATACTTTTATTATAAAACAGAGTAGCTACTTGTCGAATACCGATCGGAATTTTTTTTTAAAAACTTTGGTGGCAAAGAAGCATAAGGCCCACAGCTGATGGTAAGTGGTACCCGTCACCTATAGAGATGGCTGTGTTTTCCAAGCATTGCAGAAGTAATAATGCTTAGAAAACAACCAATTCCTTGCCGGCCACGGATAAGGAGATCAGGAAGGAAAAGAGAAACAGAAGAGGACAGATGGGGTATTTGGTCTGCCGGCGCTCTCACCCACCGAGCGAAACACATTAGCATGAAAACTAATATTCTTACGTCGATCTTCTATGAGAGGGTAGTACTCCCCCGGTCGATCCAGCCAATTCATGCTGAAACCAGCGTGGATCTACTACCGTAACTTATTCAAAAAGTCTTTTTACAATTTATACATCCTCGTGAACTCACAAGGTTGTCGTTTCAAATGGAACTGTCGAGTCTGGGTGTACTTTACAAACACACAATTAACGGACACAAAGTACACCCAGACTCGGCAAAATTTATGGATCACACAAAGTTTTGTCTCGTGTGGGGATTGAGCCCACAACCTCGTGCACAACAGTCGCTTGCGCTTCCACTACACCACGGAGGCAGTCTATGTCCGACCGTTGATAATAAGGCCTCTGGAGTTTGTGTTTATACATACTTTGTGTTCATTAAAGTAAACAGAAAACACCAGGCTTCATCTCTAGTACTAATGTTATATTTTCTTTGTTACTGATACTACGCATCAGCAACAGAAAAAAGGCGGAAACCATAAACATTACTTTGTTTGCCAGTGTTTACTTTATGCTAATTACTATAAAGTTTAAGCAAACCGCCTTTGTAAATGCAACAAGTAGTAGGTACTCATGTAAAAAAAATAAAGTTGAATGAACTCATAAAGGTGATGTACGTTTATTTACGCTAAGTACTTTACGATATGATTGCGATTTTTATGCAATAAAAAACTAAAATATCTTCAAATACAGGAACATAAAGAAATAATAGTTGTTTGTTAAGGTGGTTCCGACGAAATTTCGACGAAATCCGCTACTTTCATCTCGATAATTGAGTAGATTCTAATGCTATTTATTATTTTTTTTTTTTGCCAACAATATACTTTGATTCATGAACTTTAGAATAGTAGAAGAATTATTTACAATAATTGATTATATAACTTATACCAACGATATTAAAACAACGTGATTTCACTTATTTTGAAATATTACTTTGTAATTACTATAGTTATAAATATAAAAGTTATATTGAATCAACCGGAATAAACCAAATGTCAACTCTGTAGGTTTATTTCATTTATTAGGATAATGTTTCAATAGTTATTGATAATTTGGCTGAATCAGCGTCGCAGGGGCTCTGCGCGGGCGACGGGAGGCAGAACGGCAGAGCGGCGCAAGCCCTTCTGACGGACGGACGTATGCGGTTTTTTTAAAAATTATTTACGTAATTCAATAATTGCAAATTTAATAATATAAAAAAAAAAATTGTGTGGATAGATTTAGTGTTGCAAATAAATTAGATTAGTTATTTAGATTTTTTTAGTGTATTAAATACGTAGGTATTTACCTACATTTATTATTATTTTTCATCAAAATGACTAAAATTTCACGACTGAAACAAATACAAATGCAAAGGATTCAATAATAGAATATCCTGTAAGTAGGTATATACCTACCTTCATATTTTTAGTAAAATACCTTCTTTGAGATACTTACCTAGGATATCCTTTAATTATGTTTAGTTCCACGTAAACTAGGTAGCAGGTGGTGAGCCTATTGTCGCTCGTGATAAGATCAAGGCAACACCAGGCCTCAAGAAACAGTAAATTCCTGCTGTTATATACCCTAGGGGTATGAATATGAGCTTGCTACAATATTGTCTATGTCTACTATCATTTCGAACTAGGTGTGTGGTAGGTGGGCACATGAGTAAAATATCTAACTTGGATATTTACTCATGTGGCAAGGGCGCTTTCCGATTCCGACCGACGCGACGCGACGACGACGACGGCGACGCCGGCGTAGGTACGAGGTGCTTCGGTCGGAACACGAACGTCGGCGTCGGTCGTACAACTAGCATAGAACTCAAATTACAATGATTATACGTGACATGCGTCGGTTTGCGACCTAGTTAGGTACCTACACAAAACAACCATACACGCTGCTGTTAGCTACCTAACTATCTACGTTATCTTGCACGAGCATAAATACCTATACATTCTATATATACATACGGTGTGTACTTGAATATTCTATCGGTAAGTAATACCGATAAAATATTCAAGTATTTACCTCGTTAGATTTTTTTTCATGAGCTGATAAAATCAGTGATAAGATACTAGGCTAAAGTAAATACCTACCCTTCTACTTTCAATGCATCTTATTTTGATTTATTTATTTGATTGCAAGAAAGGAAGAAAAAAGGCTTTACAAAACGTCTTAGTCTCTAACCAAACTAAAATATTTGAAGACTGTGAAATTATCACAATTAGGTAAATTAAAAATCCTACTCTCTGTTCCTTTATTATCGTACTATATGAATTTTTAATCCTAAAATTAAATAATATATTGTTGAGTGCCTACTGGACATAACAAAACTAATACCGTATTTTTCGAGTAATAGGTGTATGTAGAAAGTAATAGACCCGGCACGGTGGCACAATATAAAGAATTCTACTCTTTTTTTGTACAGTCTTTACCTAACTAGGTAAAGGCAAAAGAATTATGGTTTAGCACTCTATGTATGTATGTATGTATGTATCTTTATTATATTATATTATAAGTGTATGTACTGTAAAACTACCCCGTGACGTCGTCCGCATGGATCCGTTACTTAGCGATAATATTACATTAGTTCTACTTTACCGATTTTGCATTATATTATACATTTACAATACTACAATATGTACGTACATACAAATATATGTATGTACACATATATTTGTATGTACATATTGAAGTAATCTATACTTATAATGAATCTCTAGCGAGGTAATTTTCACGGTACATCCAAATCACTCAAACAGTGGGTACAATGCGTCTACTTTGGCAATTGTTCGTGTTACTTATTTTGCTAAGGGAACATGATATTGTGTACCTTACGTACGGGCACTTACTAGAAGATAATCAACATTTATTTATTTATTGAAAAAGTATTTACAATATCATTACAGATAAAAACCCAATACGATATCATAAAAAACCTAAAATTAAAAACACTAATTACTAAATAAATATATCTACTTATCCAATACTATACATTTTTGTGCAACATCCTTGAATTTTGATAGGGTACATTGAAAATATCAATTTCTATAGAAATAATGATATACACATAGGAATGATGACGCTTTGTTTAAAGCATGTGTAACTGAAAATCCTTATCAGCTCCGTCATTTGAATTCAGTTTTGCTGGTGAATGGTGCTGTTTCAAATTCAGTGCAGTGGTGGCCATACAGAGTAAAGATACTGTGGGAGAAAAAGGAAATAAAGAGGACCGAGGAGGTAACTATGCCTTCGGACCACTGACTTTCAGACAAAACTTACACTTTACGTCGTTATGTACATCTCCAGCCAAACCGCTTCACCTCCATTACCAACTTTAGGTCATCGGCAAACAAGAGAGGGGTAGAGCTATTGACGACTGCAGGCAGGTCGTTCACCATCAAAATGAAGAGCAAAGGTCCCAAGTTGCTACCTTGACTCACGCCGGATCTCGTGAAGTAAGGTTCAGAGATATACCCATTACAGTCCACGTACTGGCATCTGTCCCGTAAATAGCTAGCAAAGAAAGTCAGGGTATGCGGGGTGCATCCCACGCTTGCTAACTTCGTCAACAGGACATCATTATCAACGGTGTCGAAAGCCTTTTTGAAGTCGAAATATGCTACGTCCACTTGCCCCCCAGCATCCACCGCCGGCATCAGGCATGTCATCATCTGCAGCAAATTACCTGTCGTCCCTCGTCCTGGGCGGAATCCATGCTGCGCGTCAGACAGCTGACTGCTTATCTGCACGTATAGGGAGCTATGGATCGCCGCCTCGAACACCTTTGCCGGGGTACACAGGACCGCTACAGGCCTGTAATCGCTGGGCTCTGAGCCTCCCTTACCCTTGGGTACCGGCACAACACGGGTCAGTTTCCAACTATCAGGAAACACAGCGGTCTCGATACATACGTTAAACAGATGTAGCAACGGTTCGGCTAGTACCTCGCGACAGTCCCTAAATAGGTAGGAGGGTATACCATCCGGGCCCACCGAGCGCTTGGGCTGCAGGCGGGCGAGCGCTCGCCGCACGTCGACGAGGCTGAGCGGCGCGAGGTGCACCCGCAAGCCGGGCGCCGGCGACGGCGCCGCGCTGGCCGCTGCTACGCTTAGCACGGCGGGTTCCGGATTATACACAGACTGAAAAAAAGTCGCAAACGCCCGCGCACTTTCAGAATCCGATAACTCTCGTTCGTTTATTATTAACTTACGCTGTCTCGAGTTACCTTTCTTTGATCTTACATAGTCCCAGAACGCACGCGGCTCCTTTGCTAGGTGACTTTGTACGAAGTCACAGTACTGGTCATGTGCTCGTTCGATCTCCGCCTTCACTCTCGCGCGGCACTCAGAGAACGCCTCATAATCACTATGCCTTTTACTAGTTTTGTACTGTTTGTGCAATTTGTGCTTAAGCTTAATATCAGCAATGATACCATGCGTATACCATACAGGGTAGTTGTACCTCGTATTTGCTCGTATTAGGTCCCGCTTATTCTAAAAGATCTACTTCCGTAAAATTTTTGCTAGCTATACAATATACAGAACGATTTACTGAAGTTATATTTGTGATATCCAGATGAACCGAAAATAAATAAGGAAAATGAAAATATGTTAATTCATATAGGTTAATTAAATTAACACTTATGAACGTCAAAGTTTACAAAATGTCAGCAAATTAACCTACAACCAGTTCGCTGACAAAGTAGAGCCATGAGAAGAACTGGCAAGAAACTCAGGCCACTCATTTTAATCGCCAGGTTATTACAATTTTTGTAAGTTACAGTTTCAAGTAGCATGCAAAGTGACACAGGCAATACACTTAACTCTATAGGTAATTAAATACTTACAGCTTTCTATGTTGCAAAGAAAAAATTAAAAGTAAAATGCGTGCTTTACAGGCTGCCTCAATTTGCATATTGCTACAAAAGTACGAAAAGTCAGGGAGAAGTCAAGGGGAGTCAAGGGAAAGCCAGGGAGAAGCGAGGGAGAAGTGAAGAGAAAGTGAGGGGAATGTGAGAGGAAAGTGAGAGGAAAGTGAGAGGAAAGTGAGGAAAGTGACGGGGAAGTTAGGGGAAGTGAGGGAGAAGTGATGTGGAAGTGCGGGAGAAGTGAGGGGGAAGTTAGGGGAAGTTAGAAGTGAGGGGAAGTGAGTGGAAGTGAGGGGAAGTGAGTGGAAGTGAGGGGAAAGTGAGGGGGAAGTGAGGAGGAAGTGAGGAGTGAGGGAAAAGTGAGGAGTAAATGAGGAGGAAGTGAGAGGAAAGTGAAGGGGAAGTAAGGGAGATGGGAGAGGAATGGAGGGGGAAGGGGGGACAAGGCAGGCGCTCTCGAATGCAGGGAAAGGGATAAGAAGTGATAAGAAGGGAGAAGAAAATGAGGGGAACGAAGGAGAAGAAATGGGGAAGTGCTAGAGAAGAGAGGAGAAAGCGAGGAGGCAAGGTAGAGAGAAGTGGAGGAAAGAGCAAGAGATGCTCGAGGAGAGGCAAGGGATGCTGAAGGAGGTGAAGAGGAGAAGAGGGAGGTGAGGAGAGAAGCGGAAACTGTGGAGAGTGGAGAAAAAGGGCGATAGGGAATGAGGGGAAGGGAAAAGTTATTGTAGTGAATATTTGCCTTTGTGTATTGTATTTTTTTTTTTTACGAGGGATATCTTTAGGTAGGTGAAAGAGGGTTTGTATGAATGGGAGATTAAAAATACTATGGAAAACAGTATTTAAACAATATAAAAATGTCTATTGGAAAAATCAATATTCACGCGAGCGAAGCCGCGGGCAAAAGCTATCTATATACATAAAAGCAAAAGGTCACTCACTCACTCATCACGAAATCTCAGAAACAACAAGTGCTAGGAATCTCAAACTTTGCATGATCGTTCCTATTAGGATATAGGTGCTCACTTAGACGGGATTTTGCAAAATCCATCCTCTATGGGTGTATAAAGGGGTGACAAAGTTTGTATGAAACTTCTATAGTTTTTATAGTAGGATTACCAAATTACTAGAAAATACTCTTTTTTTAATATTCAGAAACTACCCTTATTAAGTGAGCAAATAAGAGTCGAAGTTTGTGTGAAAGTGGTTCATCAGTTTTAGCGGTAGCGGGTTTAAATGAGATTCGCCATAGAGATGGATAATACTGATATTTATTACTGATACAATGTACGGTTGCCGTAAAATCAGGCACCCATCTGAATTTTCACGCGAAGGAATTCGCGGGCAACAGCTAGTCTATAATATGTATGTATTTACAAAAAAAAAAGTATATAAGTAGTATATCAGTTGTTTAGTACCCATAACACAAGCAAATATAATTGCTTAATTTGGGGCTAAGATGGCTCTTTGTGAATGTGGTAGAATATTATTATTATATTATAGTTATATGGTGCATTTTATGCTTTTTGTTTAATTATCTCAATTTTGGCATATGTGTGGATTGGTTCCTTTTTGCATAAGTAGGTCCAATTGTTTTTTTATGCTTATTAGTTTAAAGTGTAAGTTAAACTTACTTGTGATTTTTATTATTAGTATCTACATTTGTTTTTATTATAAAGTGGTTTGTAAGTCAATTTAAATTTTATAAAAACCATGTTTTAAATTTATAATAATTGATGCGATACCTATAATCTTGTTTTAAGGGAAGTTTTGTGTTAGTTGTAAGTTTAAAAAATGAGTGTATTTTAATAACTTTTAACTTCAGTTTGATCGATAATGATCTAATACTTTATAATTCTGTTGCGTTAAAATGCCGTTAAACTATAAGGTTTTAAGTTTAACCGCGTTTAAGCGTAACAATGAATCAAGTTTTGTACTCTTATTTAAACACATTTATAGACTACCAGACTTAAAAGCAGTGAACGGACGTTAACCACGTTTAACATGAGGTAGTTCCACAAGTATTAATGATAAGCTAAATTGACATTATGTGCTATACCGACATTTTAGTTACAATTAAGTTCTTTTGTTTTTTAGGTTTTTAACAAACAATATTTTTTATGAAATAGAGACACTAAAATGCCGTTACGCTAAGCGTAGTGGCATTTTAGCCGCTGATCTATTAGATTTTTGTAACACCAATGGTATACTAAAACGCAAAAAAACGTTTTATTATAAAATTTAATTATATTTACAAACTGACAGGAGAATAAATTGAAAGTATTTCATTTGATCTATATCTTGGTACCTTTAAATCTCAAATAATTGTTGTCATTTGTAAGTGACAACGGTTTCAATTTTTGCCGCGTTTTTTGAGTGTTTACTCAAAACTCGACTTTGGCAGTTAACGGCATTTTAGTTATACCACGGTAGAGCTGGATTTTGAGTTTATTGGTTTAACCCACAGTAGTTATTTTTATTTCTACTACATATTTAACAAACGTCATGATTCTAAACACTCATCTTTGCTTTCGCTACTATATAAATAATAAATATATAAATAATATATACTAAAAAATATACATACTTACTAAACGAAATAATAAAAGATACTAAAAAAATAATTCATTATTTTCGCGTCTATCAGATTTTAGCTCTGCGGTTTCAGACAAGTAAGGTCATTGTCTTATAGTTGTGCTACTGCTACTTGACGCTAGAGGGCGGACTCGCACGCAATGTTTTTTTCGGGTGAGGCGCGGGGTGGTGAGGAAGCGAAACGCTCAAGGTCATATGTGACGGAACGCCCTTAATATAAATAAAATCAGAAGTATGTTTGTTTGTCCTCTAATCACGAGAAAATAGGTACTAAACCAGTCTTTCTAAAATTTGTAATATAATAATTGGTTTTGGTAAAGATCACATCATGATTTAACAACAGTTTAATAGTCGCATAAATAAAGCAAATAGAGTAAGTGGCCTCTGTACCGTTCTATTAAAATAAATAAATAAATGATCCGGTTAATATATAAAGTATATACGCATACAAAAATAAGGTAAACAATTTCTACACGCACTAATTAGTATTATTTGTTAAATTAAACATTTTTTGTATCAAAAAGAAATTGAAAATAAATATTTTTTGAAACTAAGTATAATTTAACCTCAATATATAGGTAAAGAGGTGGGAATGTAGGTCAAATTCCTATAGAATCAGTATTCTAAATAAAAAACTCATTAACTCTTAAATTCGACAATAGAACCAGTAAAATAAATCTTGAAGGCCGTCCAAACGTCCTTGTGGTTACAAATTTCAATCAACTAAACGTTTTATTACACGAAAACGTTAAAATATACCTACTATTGTACAGGTTGTTTAAAAGAAATGAAATGAAATGAAATATGTTTATTCATATAGGTTAATTAAATTAACACTTATGAACGTCAAAGTTTACAAAATGTCAGAAAATAAACCGAAATAAAAAAGTACCGTTAACACAAATTACAATTTCAAAGTTAAATTATCTACTATACGTTACATTATTTAGGCTGTGGGTTAATACAATAGTTTGTGTAAATATAGATTATGTACAAACAATAAGCTAAGCCAGCGGCCTGTATACAGGACACCAGGCCTCCCAGACATTAGGCTGGTTCGTCATAAAACAATTAGCCTCACACTGGACAACAAAATAATAGAAATAAATTTGTACCTTTTATACTAGCAAAAATAAAATCGGTACAAGAAATACTAAACCACTAAATCGTTTTCAAGTCGTTTCATTTAGAAAACGACTATCATGTTACTACTTTATTCCCAAAAAGTGTCAGTTGAATAACTCAATATATCAATATAATTTTTCGCACAATTGTTTAAAACTTTAAATTTAAAAAAATATTTTCTTTTTAGCCAAAAATAGGAAACATTTGCAATCAAGTTTAGTTTTTAGAAGAAGAATAGAATAAGTTTTATTTTCTGATTCATATTTTAACATTTTTTCTTTCTTATTTCATAATAAGAAAAAAAAGCTTGAATGTATGCTAATTCACAATGTATCTTGGTTTAACAACAAATTTTAACAAAAAAGAAAACAACCATAGGCTACGGTTACGGCCTATCAGGCAGGCTATATGCTTGTTTTTGCCTCAGTTATTTAAAAAAAAAGGTTTATAATATAAATACATGTTAAAAATAAAAAAGACGATGCTTTTTTTTATCTTCTTATAGCAACCTATATAAAAGCAAAAATATATTTTAACACAAACACTTTTTAATGTTTTGGCCTTATCTTTCGCAAAAGTTTATAGAAAACGACGCAAGGCCTTCTAGTAGTACTAGTTCTATTTCTTAAACTTTCTTCAGTCACCCACTCACTAGTCTAACCCTTACACCCACTTAAGATTTTCTCAAGAGTCTTGTGGCTTTCATGACCGGTTAACCAAGGGTTCGGTGGATTTCTCTAGAGCTAGACAAGGCCAATAGAAACAGATTTCTCTATGGAACATGTTGAACATTTGTTTTTAACAGAGCTTTTGCGACTTTTGCCTTCTTGGTATATTTTGTTTTAGACGTTGTGTGTTCAATTTTAGTAGGAATTATTTTACTGAGATAAATGGTAGGCCATTCTAGGTTTCCAGTCTTCCTAATCGTTCGCACGCTCACTGCGCCACAAAGATAATTAGCTAAAATGACACATATGGCCAAGTAAAATATTAGGCATTGGCAAGGGTAAGTAGAGATATAGATAAACAGCATAATGTAATTCTGTATGTCGTAAGAATAGCCATCCAACAGGCCTACCTCTTATAGCAGCATTATTTTAATGTTACTTTGTGTTTTGTCTTTTTCTTTTGTACCATTAAAAACAATGATAGAGACAAAGTAAGGTTATATTAAGATTACTATAAGAGGTTGTGGAAGGGCCCCAGTCATCAGCTTACAAACGGCCTGTCCACACTGTGTCAATTAAATAAACAATATTCAAATAAATATTCGTACCATAAAGAATCATGACAGTTTATAAAGCGCTGTCAAAGTTTTTATCACCCAACCTTGCCGATGTAACATAATTATAGTTGCCTTAGCGATAAAGTGGTCAATTTATCTCTTATATTTAAAATAATTTCGCAATCAGCCTTGTATTGACTAAACTTATTAAATAAATGTGAAAAAATTTTGAAGCTTGAATCGGGTTGAACCCGCGTCTCCCAACAAATTCAGCGCACTAGGGGCACAATTCTAAAAGTTATCTTGTCCAATTGATATAAGAAGTTTAATATTTCACACTGCATTTAATTTGATCGACAATGATAGGCGCCTGTCTACTCCGTCGGGGAAAACGCATTATGCTCTATTATATAAACTTAAGCATTAATTTAATCCATTTACTGGCATTGTTTACCGTAATCCATGATTAAAAGCGATCTGTTAATTGCACTCTTTGTATAATTGAGCTATTGTAGCAAACAACCAGTTAGCACTAATTAGTATGTACTTGCGCATTCTTTAATATAAGTAAATTAATAATACAGGCAGTGCCTATGGGTAATTCTTTAACGTAATTTTATTTCATTTACCTGGAAAAATCATCACAACAAGATTGATTAAATTAGACAATCATAAGATCTCTTTAACGAATGTTTATAACTTTAATAGTCTCTACAGACGACGTTATCTTAACATCACGAGCCTAATGCCGTAACCGGCGACTAAAGGTATAAAGGACAGCACCTATGCGTTAAACATGACCTTATTGCAATCACCAACCTGTCTGCCAAATGTAGTGATATTGTAAACCTCCTTTGAAGAAGTTTAATAGCCTGGAGTGGACTTCTCTCGGATGAAATGATTATGAAGTGAGTAATGTCCAAAGAGACTTAAAGCAATTTGCTATCACTACATAATGTATAACAAAGTCGCTTATCGCTGTCCTGTCCCTATGTATGCTTAGATCTTTAAAACTACGCAACGGATTTAGATGCAGTTTTTTTTAATAGATAGAGTGATTCAAGAGGAAGGTTTATATGTATAATACGTGCAAAATATAGTAGAAAAACACTGGTAATTTTAGAGGTTTCCAATGTAATGCAGAGACATAGCGGTTGCGGCGGTATATACCGGCTGGGAGCCGCCGGCCTCTAAAGAAAACATGTTTATATTGTCTACAAAAAAGCTGTGAACATTGTTTAAAAAGACACTCTGTAGTATATTTAATACCAGCATAAAATACCTGTGCGAAGCCGGGGCGGGTCGCTAGTAACATATATATCGAGTTATTCCGGTCTGATCCCCCAGATCTGATCCCCTGGGGATCGGTTTATTTTAATTTTATTTTCTATTCCGGTCTGATTCCCCGTACAGGGGATCAGAAACAAAAGAGAAATTTATATAAATATTTAATTCCGGTCTGATCCCCTAGATATCTTTGACATATTTTTGAGACAGTTATCAACAAAATACATACAATAACTTAACGCCTGCGTTCCATTAGTGGGGTAAGTAGAGACTATAAAACGCCATTTGCTGTGTTCCAAACATACTTACCTCCTTTGCCTCACATAAAAATAGTTTATTAATTTGCATTGTTTAAATCGTTGAGAAATGTTTCTAAATTCAAACAGTTGTTTATAAACACATAGCTGGAAAATTATGACATTGTTTTCACAATGGTTTTGTAACTTTTTTCGAAAACTGCGCAATTGTGTTAAAATGATCGTCACAAGGATATCAGTATCACTATCAAATCAGGGTTGTTTGTAGGTTCTCGTGGCAATATTCAGACGCGCTTATAGCTGAGGTGTAAGCTTTCGAGGCAGCTATGTATAAATGGCCTCTATCCATCAAACTCTCGTATAAAAAAAAAAATGAAATTAAATTTCATATACCGCGACGAGAAAGCATCTACCTACTTGCTTTAACATCTTTAAAGTTCAAGGACTCTGCGGATAAAGTTCCTTTCATCTTTTTCTGTGTAAGAGCACTGTTCTCGTTTAAATTCTTTACGCTAAAATATGACCCTTGAACTCTACGGTAATGAGTATCGTAAGATGAAAGAAAACTAAAGAATTTGTATTCGTTTACATCTGAACTTAAAACCTTACCGTCAGGTAACTATGATGGCGGTCAAATTATTGAACAAAAAGGCGGTAACGGTATCCCGTGATAAGGCTGCAGTCTCTGTGATCGTTAATCTATGCTAGCGTGTTGATTATGATAAATAGTCTCAGAAATGTAATTTTTGGGAACGCTCTTTGTCTAATTCTGGACATCGCGTCGCGTGTTCGGCTAAAATGACAATTGATGATGTAGACTTTTGAGCTGAATAGTAAGAAATACATTGACGAACCCGCTATAATTAACATTATATTAAACAGTAAACGGATATAGCCGTGATGACAATAAAACATCTATTGTATCTACAGTAGTGTCCATAAAGGGTTAAGCATTTTACAAATTGAAGAACGTCAAACATGAAGTAACAGCAAAAGGATTGCAAGAAACAGAGCATAAAACATACTAAACCTTTATAATGGTTACTTTTCCTCTATAAGAAAATTATATAATTATACGTACTATGTTTGTTAACAGTTTAAAAATTTAATAATTTATTGCTTTGCCAGTCAAGGAGTTAGAAGGGGAGGTCATTGATAGGCCAAAGATGATACACGATTAATTGTGAATCGATTTTGTACTTGTATGTCATGGCAATTGAGAATCATGCATGATTGTTAAAAAATGTGCAATAAAATGTCTATAATAAAAGTACTATTTAGATGTTTTTATCTCGGATGAACTGAGAAAATTAAATAAGCTGATAAACGTCAGTAAAGCTCAAGAAGACAAATAGTATTAAAGCAATATTATAGTGATGTGTACCTGAAGTACTAATACAAAAAATAAATAAAGTGAAGGCAGCTCGTCTTATTAAACACGGAATTATTAGAACACAACTCTTGTTTTCATAAAGCAATACCCTATTTCTTCCTGAGAAACGTTACTGTACGTTACAGTAATATTACCTTACTTCAATTAACAAACCAAAAAGCGTGATAATGAGATTACCTTTAGTAGAGGCTATTTTTAGACAGTAAGTTTAGACTAAAAGATAAATTCTAAGTTTAAGTAAAAATTTCAGCCAAGGTCTGCACTTGCAGTCAGCTGAAATAAATCGAGTGAATTTGGCACCGAGCTAGGCCTCGGCGGTTGGGACTTGAACGGAATGTTCAATAAGGCTTAGGCTATGTAATTTAAAATGTTCGAATTATGTTTTGTTTTATTAAATTTAAGTATTCTTTTATCTTGCGATGTATCTTTTTAATGTATTTTAATGGTAAACATGTATATCAACAGCCTACATAATAGGTAGTAAGTAGTTAAGGTTAAACACGGTTGTGTTCTTTTATCATTACACAAACAATTGCTAAGAAAACACATCTAAGCCGTTACCGACTGTGAAGGTAGAAGAACAAAACACGATAGGTTAAAAACTACTTGGTAACCACTAACCATTAGAGGGCCTACGACTACCTCTTATAGCAGTATTATTTTGAAGTTACTTTGTGTTTTGTCTTTTTCTTTTGTACCATTAAAAACAAGGATACGGACAAAGCAAGGTTATAATGAGATTGCTATAAAGAGGTTGTGATAGGGCCCCAGGCTGTATGTTCGTTGGGTATCTAACTTGCTAAAAATATAAGAAAAATAAACACAGCTATGGAAATATTAATTAAAATAGGTATATTTCAATAGCGAGAAAGCTGCATGTAAAAGCTACTCGTAGTTTCTAAACAGCCAGGTATGCTAAAGTAATTAATTATCATAATTTAGCATTCAACATTATCTGGAGCTATAAATATTAATGTTGCGGTAAAATATTTAATTCAGTTTATTGGTATTTAAGATAAGTATACCTAAAAACAACTTTATCTAGGAGCAAATTATACTTATTATATTTGATTAAACCTCGATATTGAGATAGGTTCTGAGAAATATTATATTTCTGTCACATATTACCACCGAATTAAATTTAAAACAGTTCTTCTAAATTAGTTCTATTATTTGATTGTTTTTCCTTAATACTTCCATGAAATAGAATTGAATTTAATTTACGTTTAATGCAATATTTTTTTTTTATATTAGCCTACCAAAGTGACTCTACTCTGCCTGATGGTAAGCAGTAAGTGGAATCCAGAAGTGGCGGACACCATTCCAAAAGCCAAACTACTGGTATGGTGGCCTCCACTATGGCGGCCACCATTTATTTTGTACAGAATTAGATTTTTGTCGAAATAATAAAATTTTATTTGCAAATCAATAAAATAAATAGCGCCACACCGTATTCCCAGAAGCCAAACTCCAATAATTACTCATTTAGAAATCTAATTCGATCTTAGCATAGTAATCGCAAAAAATACAGGAGCCTAAGCCTGCTATCACAATAGTGTCAGAATTGTCGATTAATGTCTTTTATTGGTAGATTTTGAAAAATTTCAACCAATAAGAGATCAATTATCGACCATTCTGACACTATTGTGATAGCAGACTTAGGCCCCAGGTATGGGACCAAAGCATATTTATTTTTACCATTTGAGGACACGACTCAGGTACTCAATCTTCTGTACGCGTGTATATTGACTAAAGGTAAGAACCTACTAAGCCATCTCTGTACACCTCAATTTTCATCCCGTAAAGCGCTTCACGTGCAAGGTACATTATGTTACGTATCTTTCATCCCGGATCTAGGTCACTATAGGTCACAACAGGTCAGCAGCATCTGTGCCATGTGCCTGATAAATGACCCATATATGTATATCGTTCTATGTATATGAGGCACACGTTGCACGGCTTAATGTCAGGTGGGTTTAAGTACGGTCCAACAAATTGATTGCTGAACCTACGTTGAACGAACTAAGTTTTGTCTGTATAAATTTAGGGCTTATGTCCAACAGTGGACGTCTTTCGTAATATTGTTGGATAAGTAGAGACAATAACAAGTCCAGCAGACATGGTACAATGGTTTATGACACCGGCTTTTTATGTATGATATTGAGGGTTCAAAATAGGGCCACGTGCCAGATTTGCTAGGACATTACTCAAACACGGCAAATGAATATTTTAAGGATATTCGTCGAACTATAACAAATAGATCACCAGAGTTCTTAAAGTAGTTTAACAAGACCAACCATAAAGGATCATAAAATATAGTAACAAAATAGAAGCCAAGTATATGATATGAAACATATTTTATATGTAACATTGAAAGATGTCAAGAACCAGTACACAAACCGGTAGCATTACCCTCGATGTATGAGGAAGCGACGGACGTAGCGTCAGCAACAACAGCTCAGTGAAAATTTATGCAATAAAACGTGAATTATTAACTGTAGAAAATGTGTTCGAAATTCTAGTGTCTCAAAGTTTACGAATAGCGGGTTCCATTTGACATTAGTATCTTACTCATCTGTTACTCATCTGAATATCACAATTGAAGAACTTAAATACTCGAAAAGTACGAGATGAAAACACTACGTCTCCAGAGATTTTCTTAGACCCTGGCTGGCAACGGTCACAATGACAGAATGTGCCAAAGACTACTTTGATAGCGCAGTGGGAATGCGTGTGACTGCTGTGTACGTTGCCGCAAAATGTGTGATACATAATATTTGGTCTAGATATTATTTGTGTGTGTGTATGTTATTAAATTGAAACTAAGATACCAAATACTGTTATATTTCCAATGCTTCTTTTGCTATCGCTACACTCAAGGTTCATACCGTATCTCAGTTGTAACTGTTGCAATATTCATTCGACGAGCGCCATTGAATTATTTACTGGTCCGGAGTGTATTGGTGCCGCCGTTGGCTGCTGTACGTTACCTACATTACAGACAGCTGCTTTTCTTGTTAGTAACTCTTGCATTTGATAGCTTGACTACAGAAATTTGTTTTGTATTAAGCAAAATAGTCTTATGCTTAGACGAGAAATTTATCGATGGATATGTAATTTTAGAAACATATTCTCATACAGAAAGAGTTGTGGACATGAGCATTTATCACGTTCGTTTATTATGTTCGCTATTTCAAAGTGTTTTACATTATTGTACGACAATGAACGTAGAAAGAAAATATATAATAATTATTTATTTTAGGGGTAATATACATAATGATTATATCTTTTCTGAGGAATAAAGTCAGGTTTTTGCTAATTTAAACATAACGCATTCATTAATTAGAAAATTAACTACCAACTTTTGAACTAGGAAAAAAAATCTGTATCGCACAAAACTTTACAAGCATTGGCGGAAACAAAAATACACGTAATCTCGAAACAAACATTCGTGTATAATACAAATATTTGTCTCTGGTAGTAATGTAGCACAAGTCACTGAGCGAAACTGTAAAGACCAGACGACCACCAAATAAGTAAGCAATTCTATTATTAAATACGAGTATAAAAATAATATTGAATATTATTAGCAGATAGAAACACGTGTATTAAAAACAAGAATGACTGTCAACATGTTTTTAGCTCGGACTTTGTATATAGGTACCTACAATTACGACATTGTGTCTAGATATTTCTAATACCTAAATTGTATAAATCAAATGTTGAACTGATATACATTTTAAAACCTTTAAAACATGTTCTTAACCGGTTATACGTATTCAAATGAATATTTTACGTAAATTTTTTGTCTGACTACTAAATTACTATCAAAGAAAAGTATGTTTTTAATGATACAAATCAAACGTTTGGTGTTAACTGCCCTAACCGTATCAGTAGAGGAATAACCAGTTAACAGTGCAGTGTCTTGCAGCTGTTCAAGGTATTGGATCTTTGTCGTTGTGTTGTTGTTAATAAATGTGTCGTCGGTTACCTTATGAAAATTTGTGTCATTTGCCCTTTTCTAATAAATATATTTTATTATTTTCTTTCTTTTAGCTTCGATCACAGTAAAACATTTTATTGATTGTGATTTTGTTGATTGTGTGTATCCTTTATAAAGTAAAAGTGTCATGAATTAGCACTGGATAATTTTAAATCTCTACTAATTAGCATAAGATAAATACATAGCACTAACAGACCAGACGTATTCAGGCTTTTTTTCTCTTACTTTTAATATAAATAGTATGATAGAAAGAAAAGAATAATGAATATTAAAGAGGAAAAGAAGATATGTTTGGCAAATGGCCTTCTATAGTCTCTGCTAACTCTAGTTATGGGACACAGGCGTGAAGTTATGTATGTAAGTAGTATGATAGCTATATTTAAATTAAATATTTAGATTTCTTAAAATATTTAAAAATTTAGGTTCAACACGTTCATTTTTCAAATACAGTTTTACAATTATCGTACAAGACAGGTGGCATGGGGCGAGATTGCAATTGTATAAAAAACAGTAGTAGTAGGTATATTATCAATAGACAGAGATGGCACAGAACATTTATAGCTTGACACCTTTCACAAATTAAGGAATAACTTATTTTCTCATTCTTCTTTAAGTAAGTCTAAATACAAGAATAGATTTAAAAACAAAACAATTCGTCACACCACAATAATAAAATAAAACCGCGAGAAATAAGGTATAATTCTAGGAAATATAATATACAACAAAATAATACGGTGTAATAAGCTATTGTTTTGAAATAACGGTAAAAACAAACCGCAACATTGAGGTTTTGAGTTAGCAGCGACATAAAATAAATAGATGTGATGGTTTTTTTATTAAAGATTCGTTTTGAGTCACATTTTTTTAAATGAATCAATCAGTGCTTGTGATTGCTGTGTAAAAGGTTATGGATTCAAATCCCATAGGGCATGATTGATAGATAGTAAAAAAATATAAATAATTAAATAAATGAAAAGATGAGTAGCGATAAAATTTAAAAAGCCCGGGAAAATGTATAAGGATAGTCCTGGTGAACCAAAATAACAAGCACCCGTAGCCGAACAAATGGCGCCCTGTAGTCTCTGTTAGGATTAGGTTTCTGGAAAAAGGTAAGAAGTTATGTATTTATGTATGTACGAATAATATACATTAGAAAGTGGAATAGCAAAAAAATTTAACGAATAACTTACAAATAAATGCTTATATGTATCCAATAATACACACACTAATAACACGCCCCCTCGAGCCCTTCTATTTACCAGACAGTCAATAAGGCTTCTCAAATGTACCAAATATATACGTATTCACTTCCTTGTCATTCATGCTTCGTTGGGTCCGGGTATTAATAATCTGGATATTTTTGTAAACTTTATTGATTTGGACAACCAGAAGTTGTTACGTTATTTCTTACAAATAATATAAAGTCGTTTTAATTAATTTAAATGTACAACGTCACACCTTGCACAAAATAAGCGGTTCAATGTTCAAAAAAGTAATATACAAAAACACATGAAAAACAAACTACAAGATAGAAGAAGAATAAATAGAAGAACACGTCATGTTAATCTATTATTATTTGGTAACAAATGCAATGCAAAATAAAATAAATAAAGTATTATTTATTCAAAGTTTATATTATCTGAAATTAAATTTAGTACCTATCTAATATTTATGCAGGTTCAAAATTAGCTTCTTTATGACTAAGTGTAGGCAACTGACCGGACGAGGGTGACATAAAAATACTGGATCTAAATTCGGCAACAGGTAAAGCAATTAGTTAAATATATGCGAGCTACAGGTACCGAATTAATAGAATTTAAGCGATGTTAATTTAATCATGATCATTTCTGGCAAAAAGCTGCCGAAGGAAAGCTTCCCAAAAGCATCTCCACAACGGCCGGTCGTGAACAGCTTTTATCTATCGGTTGCCATCAATCTCGATCAGGTCGCCGGTTCAACGTGTCTGCCTACCCTGCGTTAGGTTCGTGTCCGCCACTGGCTTTTTTACCCTAAGGGCTTAGGGATCAGTTCTGCGATTGTATTTTTACATAAATAAATTGTGTGGTCTCCGCTCCGGTTTAGATCCCACGTTCCCACCTTCCCCATGAATGTCGTAAGTCCATTTTCATGAGTGTCGTACCGTAAGCAACAACTAGAGGTATATCTAACGGGCCGTAGCATTACCTGAATACTAAATCATGACTATGGAAAATTTCTTCTTTTAACTATCATTCGTCCACAGATCTTTTTACTTCTGATTCGACATTACCCTTTGGTTAAAAACGTTCGTATACTATGCATAATATAAATGAATTAAACTTTGACTTTAAATGGATGAATTGCAATGATAAAGAGTTACGTTGAATTTACATTGAAATTATTGCATTTGCATTCATGAAGAGAAATTGTCGTCGAGTGATTTCGACGAAATCCATTTGTGAAGAATGGATGGTCCTACATTTAAACTTTCGAGTATAACGCGACAAAAGATAAATGTCATATATTAAAATTATCGTCATTTGCATACAAAATTGAAGAGTAATCTTCCATTAATGGAATATTTTACAACATTACGTGAGATAATGAGGCATGTAAGAGTATGTTTCCACAAATTGTACAGTTAATAAAGACAGGTTTATAGTTTATTTACACCAAAAATAACTAAATAGAGGTGAAAAATTGGCATTTGTATATTGTGCTACTGTCACTTTTGTTAAAATTTATTGTTTTTTATACAATAAACGATTTTTATTTTGTACATTTTATCTTTGTACAGTATAGAGCCATAAATTTACTCAATGTTAAAATACAAAATCCGTTTTGTAAAATGAAATAAATTAATTAAATAACAGTTTATTTACGTCAAAATATAAATATTACTGTTATTTTTAGTCGGTATTATGCACCCAAGATTATTATATTTTATTATATTTCAATAATCTCTGCAAGCTACAAGAAGAATTTTATTATTTTGGTATTTACATAATTCGAAAGATGGGTTTTATCAGCAGTTAAAGATATGAAATAATATTAAAAACGGGAATGAAGAGCGGCGTTATTGCCGAAAAATATTATTTTATAGTCCACTAAGTAGGATTCTGTATATGACAGACGGCGGTAAATTATTGCCCTTGCTGGTATAGTCAATTATTCAAAAAATGTTGAAAAGAAAAACCATACCAATGGGATTTTTTTGACTAAAGGGTGAAGTGGTATACCTAGTAAGTAGTAGTGAGCGAAATATCGATAACTTTACGTTCCAGAAAAATTAACAAATTTCTATGTTTAGGCTTATGTATTGGACTTGTGTGTACGGATTAACTAATGGAATAATCAATGGTTTACAAATCTCTAGTACCTATACATACCAGGCTGTTACAATTCCATAGCAGGAAAAGGCCTCTTCTCATACATAAAAAGCGGACTTGAATATAAAACTATAATATATATAGACATATTGGTCATTGGTCAAAGGCCTGTGTGTTGTCAATTTGGCAAATAAGTTAAGACTACGCCAAACTTTACCGCTAGTACCAGCGAAAATATATTATAGAATACAAAAACGGTATAGAACAATTGACATAATTGTAGATAAACAATTAATTAATGTCAAGCATATACATGCAAAACTAAAGGCTTTTACCACGAGCCAAAAACCCGTCTCATGTCGCCTAGTTGAACGACTTTATAGAAATGTGACCTCATTTGCTATTGTCACTTAATTACGTTTAATATTATATATAAGTTGCGTAAAATAAATAGGTTTGAAGGATCTATTTATGTTTAAATTTTCACTTAAATTGCGCCAAAACATTGAATTTGTGGTACAATGCAGAGAAATTTAATAAAAGCCCTGGTAAATATTACACTTATATTTCTTTTTTAAGACTTCTCTAGCACTAATTTTAGGAAAATTTACAATGACAACAAGTACAGGAGTCTGCACACTACACTGTACCATTACATGACGTATTATGAAAGGCCAGACAAAAAAAAATCTTTGTATTGAAAAGTATAAGACCGTTCCGTCACCGACCAGCACCGTCGCGTGCCATGCACGGACATTTGTCAACGAGAATATAATAATACACTGGTGGGCATAGTAGAGCGTATCGTGTTGCTTGCCGATCTTGATACGTTCATAGCACGGTCATGGTATGGTATGGTATAGTAAGCCGACTCCTCTGACACAAACTACACGGGCATAGGTACCTACATATATTTATGGACCGCACAAAGTTTTGTTCCGTGTAGGATTCGTACGTCTCACTTCTGTGCTACATTTTTAACATTTTATCTTTCCATACGTTGGTAGATAAGCAGCCACGTGTAAAAACGATACACAATATATTGGAATTGCGCAATATTTCCGCGAAAATGTAGGTGGAGATGTTATTTTTTAGGTACGCCCACGTTTCATGAAAGGTTGCAAAGCTTTTAAAAAAATCGACTCCGATCTATACTGAGATTTTCCATAGATAGACCACTTTTTACTCGACCCGCAGGGATACCGAAGACCTGAGTACGACTGTGGTTACCTAAGCGCTATTATCTTGTCTGTTTCTCTTTTTTAAACTTTTTTACTTTTTTAAACCACGCAATATATTTTCATACAGTTTTCACTATCATTCAATAACAATCTTTCAGAAGGTTAAATTGTTAATTGTAGTCATAATTATCATCATCGTCATCATCATGAAGAGACTGTCATCTGATTTACACATTCACAACCTAGTTACTGGGCAACACCGATATTAGGAATTGTCTAAAGTCAAAGAGATTTTATTCATTTGGGTTAATGAATTAGCACTTATGAACGTTAAATTTATAAATTGTCAGCGAATTAACTTACAACCAGTTCGTTGACGTAGAGTAGGGCCGTGTGAAGAACTGGCAAAAAACTCAGGTCACTCTTCCCACTTTAGGTGGGGTCGGCTTTCTCAATATTTTTGCGCCAAGTCAATCTATCTTGGGTTGTCGGATCGGGTAGATTTTCCCTTTTAACGAGTCGGGTCATGCTGGTCCACCATGTCACAGGGGGACGTCCTCTTCCTTTTTTGGCTTCTGGGAGGATCAGTGACTTTTTGACTACATGTTCATTCGTTCGTCGCATCACATGTACCACCATAGACGGCTTTCAGTTAACTTATCGGGTATTGGGGAAACCTTGAAACTACCGCGGATGTATTCGTTTCTAATTTTGTCTTTCGCGTAACACCTTGCGACCACCTTAGCATCTTCAATTCGGTCGTATGCAATTTTCGTACATGCGTCTCTTTTACCGCCCAGCATTCTGTTTCGTAAATCATTGCTGGTCTTACTGCCATTTTGTATGGGCCTTCGATGCGGATGGGCATTCGTGCGTCGCAAAGAACGCCAGTTAAAAAACGTCACTTTTGCCAGGCAACGTTAACTCGATGGACTCTTTAATTAATAATAATAATTTTCTACCACATTTACACAGCGCCAATTGGTCCCAAATTAAGCAATTGTATTTGCTTGTGTTATGGGTATTAAACAACTGTTAATAATTAATTAATAAATGGTCAGAATATTACAATCTTTTTTTAAGTTACAATTTCAAGTAGCATGCAAAGTGACACATCAAGAAGACACATCTTCTCTAAATCATGGTTAGGATTTTTATGACCCTGGCTACACGGTCGTAAACCAATCCATTGAAACAAACTCTCTGACGTAAAAAGAAGCGTGTGATCAAGATAATTATAATAATATATATTATTAATTGTTTTATAAATAGTTTTAATTAAATTAAAGCTTGAAAATCTTGGGGTTCAGTGATCCTGTGTTTGGACTACCAAGAATAGGTATTAAAAATTTGTATTGGATTTTCTGTCTCAAAATTCTATGCAAACTAACACAGCTGGCTAAACGTCAGAGCTCTGATCACTTCTGCTTACCCTTTAAGGCAAAAAAATTCGATGAGTAGTATTATTTTAGACTAAGAAGTCACCTTCTATCATATTTATGTAGGTTGTATGCTGCAATGTAAACACTAATTGAGTGCTAACAAAAAAGGCTGTTGTTTAAATCTAGGTCATAACAGTTATTGTGCGAAATATACACCGGTTTTATGCTGTGATGTTAGAAAATACTATATTTTAAAGGCATTTTAATAATAGAATTTATTTATCCTAGCGCAGTGTATCATCTAGACGTAAGGATCTTACCGCCTACTAGGTACTTTAGCAGTGCAATGTCAACTGATGTAGGTAATCAAATTATTATGAAGACGACAGAATGCTGTTGATCCTCCTGTGCTGGAATAGGTAGCAGTAGATCTGTTACTACTACGATAACTAATTAGTTTAGCAAGAGTGGCAATTATGATGACGAAACTTGAAGAAAGCCTACATATGCCATCTATTCTAATTTGTTAATAAGATTTGAAAATCTTATTGTGTTTTCCGAAGTGTCAAAGAGTATGACACACTTACATCGGATTGTCCGAGACCACATTACACAGCAATGGACGAGCTAGTACTACTACTGTATTTTAATACATAGGTTTCGTGTACAATTGTGCCTTGCCTTTTTTTCTATAGATGGCTAAGAATGCCACACACATAACTGCGATGTTATCAAGTTCTAGGTTAGACGGGTATTCCTGATCGGGTTATTGACCTCGACGCCGGCGACCCGACACACAGACATGATAATTTTATTTGTAAACACGTGTATAAAATATACTAGACATTGTACCTAAATTTTACAGTACGGCTTATCACACAGATCAGTTGAATGTTTTAGAAGTATTGGTGTCTCTGTTTTCACAGTAGAGTGAGATAAAGACAACATGCATTTTCTTGCAAGTAATTATGCACGTGTTTAAATGATGTTTTGCAATATTCTCAATATAAATGGTCTGGTATCTTGGTATATTTTACACAAAGTTATGCGCGTTTGGATCTCCTAATTTGACCCTAAAGTAAAAGCCATAGTTAGATGAACTATTAAACCAAGTGAATCATGAGTTCATGACCCACTTTATGATCGTTTTGATAATCCATCTAAATGCAAGTAGGTCGAAATTCGCCTAATTTTATTAGGTTTGTTAAGGTACTATCATGATTCAGTAGGTTACTAAATCATGACCCATTTTGCTAATATTTCGCTTAAAACTGTCAAACTTGTAAAGTCTACCGTCTATACGCACTTAGGAAGTTTTTAATAATAACAACAGTATACTCAGTAAAATGTCAGTCTAATAAAATGACAACAAGCTTGTTGACAAGAAAATCTGTCTTCAGGCGAATTTCAAACTACTTGCATTTAGATGGATTATCAAAAAAAATCTAATATCGAGTGGTTAGTGGCCAACTTAGTGTCAGAATTTGTTCAGGTCGCCCATAATTTATTATAGAGGCATCCGACTAGACACATACAGCACATCAGTCTGTACATTATTATAAATACTTATCGCAAAAACTTCGCAGTATGTATTTATGTTCATCTTTTATTACTGTAATTAGGAACGATCCTAAAATTTGATGATTATACTTTTAATGCAGAATAAATGTGACTTCTTCAGTCATAATTATCATAACATATTAGTCATAACTTATTGTGTATTTTTTTTATAAATCTTGAACATTACTAAAATAAAAGAAATCACCGTGAGAATATCTGGAATATAAAAAACCGGCTTTTCGCGGCGCTGTTTCACCCGCGCTCTTGCTTACTGCTCTACTCCCGTCGCCAGTAGCGTGATGTTACATAGCCTATAACTTTCCTCGAGAACTGGGCTATCATACGAAAACATTTTTTCAAATCCGACTGGTGGTTTCTGAGATTAGCGCGTTCAAACAAAGAAACAAACTCTTCCGGTTTATATAATAGTATAGATGTACTAAGGGTGTGGCAATTTAAATTTAATTTACATAAACAAAATACTTTGTATGAAAATAAATTGCCTTATGAATAGGTTAACCCAGAATACTTTAAAAATATACATTAAATTTAGTGTAACAAAACTACAAAACCTAATGAATAAAATTAAAATTAATCAATGACGAACATCCTCTAGGCTGCCGAGCCGTAGGTGCTGTTCGTGGACACAAATAATAAAATAGATTTGTATCCACGAATAGCACCTGCCAAAAATATTGATAGGTGCTGTTCGTGGACTAGGCTCGGTGCTATTCGCGTCGGTGCTATTCGGACGGGTGCTGTTCGTGGACTACGTCATCCTTACATTTCTGACCTTGTTAAAATTGATAAGCGTGAAAAACTTTTGTAATAATCCTGCTAAAGTTTTTAAGCTCATTATTATAGTTTATAATGGAGATAAGATAACAATATACATAAAATAGCATTACGCATTATTTTTTTATAGAGGCACACTTGTATAACCAGCTTCCTTTTCCTTCTACCTTCCTCATTTCCTTCTGTGTGATCGGTAACAGCTTGGTTGTATTTTCTTAGGATCGTCTCGCAATGCTTACAAAATACAAACATATCCTATCTAAAAAGGACCAGCCTGTTATTTTTTTTTTGTTTACTTTTTAAATTTCTCAATAGAAAAACCCTCTCACTTTATCCGACCCGGTGAATGAACCCGAGACCTTTTAGTAACAATCTATACACAGTACATATTATACTATGGTATTAGTGAAAGGTCAGTAGTTCAGTATAGTAACATCAGTCTGAACCACTTATCAGGTAGTCGGTTTCAGTATAAAAATATAAGTACCTACTCTTTGAGCAAAAGAGCTGCTGAGAGAACTGTTTTTCTTTTAAATCTTTGACTTAAATTTAGTATTCGTAAAGAGTATACGATTTTAAAGTCTGAACATAAGGTACTGTTACTGGTGACTTTAAAGCGATGAAAGTATATTGTAATTATGATTATTAGGGAGACCTAACCTAATAACCATAAGTACAATATACTTAAATCGCTTTGTACTGCAGTAGGTTTAATTGGTTTTGAACTCTATTACAAGGCTACTAGGGTTGTTGATGACAAGAGCCTGGTAATGCAAATAGCTTCCTAGTCCAGTAACGTTCGCCCACTATATAATATTTATGTGCATACATTAAAGTAATGATTTAAAGCGCCTTGTTTCCCCAGTATTATAAATAATTTCATATAATTAACTTAATCATCATCATAATATTTCGTTTAATATTTCAAGGCAATGTAATGTAATCTTATGATCATACACCGTGACTCAGTTAAAATTATATTAAAATACATATGGTTTAAAATTCTACTATTTATATTCACGCAAATGATGGCGGTTAAACTACTTATGAGAAAATTAGCGTCCTATGTGAAGGCTGCCCTGCCTCTATTACGATCACCAATGCGCCTACCTAACGTAACAAACGCATTGCTTGGTACTGGCCTTTACTATAATAGACAAATGCCTTTTTCCTAAGATTAATATTGCCTGCAATTACTAACTCCCAAAAAAGAACAAATAATCATCATTTGTTGCGTCTCTTCCCGTTCCCAACTGCATCTCA
The DNA here is from genome assembly GCA_963082885.1 of Parascotia fuliginaria. NCBI lineage: Eukaryota > Metazoa > Arthropoda > Insecta > Lepidoptera > Erebidae > Parascotia > Parascotia fuliginaria. Next base: position 15,747,299 of record OY720182.1, read on the forward strand.
TGGCGAGAAAGGCTGCCGCTAAACATAAATATAAGATAAGGCCTAATGAGGCGAATTTTGATAAGTATATTACAGCACGAAATCACTGCAATAGGGTGTGTAGGGATGCACAACGCCAGCATATACATAGTTCGGTTCAAAACGGTGATTCAGCCAAGGTCTGGAAATTTCTCAAAACATTAGGAGTTGGAAAATCACGTAATAGCAACATTCCCAGGACTTTAAATATTAATGCACTTAATAAACATTTCGCTGCTTCGTCCAATTTTGATAGGACAACCAAACAAAATACAATAGATTTTCTTTCATCCCTCCCAACTCCTAGCTATGATCCGTTTGTTTTTAGTCAATTTACTGATTGTGATGTTAAGAAGAGTATTATGGCAATCACATCCAACGCTGTTGGAAGTGACTGTGTCAGCCGTAATATGATCCTTCCTATCCTTGACCAAATTCTACCTGTTATACGTCACATCCTCAACTTCTCCCTATCCAGTGGTGTTTTTCCAGCTATGTGGAAAAATGCCCAAATTACGCCTATACCAAAAAAGCCAAATCCTACAACTTTCTCTGATTACCGTCCTATCTCCATCTTACCATTCCTTTCCAAGGTCCTTGAGCGCCTGGTACATAACCAGCTAAACACATTCCTAATAACCTATAAGCTACATAATCCTTTCCAGTCCGGTTTCCGCCCTGGTCACAGTACCGTCACATCCCTGGTGAATATTACGGACGACATAAGACTCGGCATGGAATGTGGAAATCTTACTGTCCTTACGCTCCTAGACTTTTCAAATGCCTTTAACACAGTGGATTTCGACATTCTTATCAACATACTGCGCTCGATTAACATATCTCCAACAGTTATTGATTGGTTTCGCAGTTACCTGAGTGGCCGCCGGCACTGTACACGCGTTGAGGATGCTGTTTCCTCGTGGTGCGGAACATATGTCGGAGTGCCCCAGGGTGGCGTTCTATCTCCTACTTTTCGCAATATTTATAAATTCCATTTCAAATAGACTTACTTCTTCCTACCACCTCTATGCAGATGATCTTCAAATATACTCACAAGGTCCACTAGACAAGCTGTCCGACACAATAGCCACCATAAATCAAGACTTAGTTTCTGTTAGTGACTGGAGCAGATCGTATGGCCTCAGAATAAATCCAGGGAAGACGCAGGTGATTATTGTCGGCAGCTCCAGGAAGCTCTCTAAAATTAATTACACACAACTACCACAGGTTGTCTTCGATGGTACCACAATACCCTTTAGTATCAAGGTCAAAGAGTTAGGGTTATTTATTGACTCTGATTTATCATGGGACACACAGCTGCAGGAAGTAAGCCGCAAAATATTTGCTTCTGCAGGCTCATTGAGAAGATTGCGGAACTTTCTTCCCACTGCCACCAAAATTGTGCTTGCAAATTCCCTATTACTTCCTATCCTTGACTATGCGGATGCCAGCTATCCAGATCTTACCGAGGACCAATTAAACAAACTTGAGCGACTTCAAAATGTTTGTATTAGATTTATATTTGGTCTACGCAAGTATGATCATATCTCCGAATTTCGTAAAAAGCTCAAGTGGTTACCAATACGACTTCGCCGGAATGCTCATATCCTTTCGCTATTATATAACATACTGTTTAACCCTTCGACACCTTCCTATCTTAAGGAACGTTTGGAGTTCCTTTGTGATACACATCAGAGGATCTTACGATCATCAGAGAATCTGAAGTTAAAAATGCCAATTCATTCGACGGTATTTTTCGACCATTCATTCACCGTTGTGGCTATTCGATTGTGGAATGCATTGCCGCTGGAAGTAAGACAAGCTCAATCATTAAATATCTTCAAAAATATGGTCAAGAAACATTATTTGACGTTATAATGAATCATATACCTTATTTATATTTATTTATGTATTATTCATTATATTATGTTATTATATATATATATATATATATATATATATATATATATATATATATATATATATATATATATATATATGCCTACTATATATAATATAGATTATGTACTCGTTTATATATTTATTAATAACACTATTAACGTTAATTATAATTTGAATGTTGCCAAGTTCCTATTAATCCCATTTATTTACGTTACACCACAATTTACTGCTTTTCAACCGCAAAGTCCATCCAAAGGTTGTCTGGAAGAGATCGCTTTTAGCGATAAGACCGCCCATTGTACCACTACCATCTGTGTATTGCATTGTCTAATATTATGTAAACTTTACTTGGTGTACAATAAAGAATATTCTATCTATCTATTCTATCTATCTCGAACTTTGCTATCAAATTACTGGTCAACATCGTTTGTAATACCTAGAAAAGTATGCCAGGCTTCCGACTATGAGCATCTTCGTATGACAATCGAGACTGATGGCTTAACGTGCCCTTTGAGGCCAGGTCATTTATGAAATCCATTTAATTTATGTGCTTCTAATTCTTACGACATTCAAAAGATAGAATAAATAATGAAAGACAAACCTTAATCAATTTATTCCTCAACATTTGAAAATGTAATTACTATCGACCGAAACGTAAATTACTTAATTGCCTTTTACAAGATTATACGCCTTTAATACAATTTATTGTGGTGCAAATTTGGGCTTCTCTGTTTCTCGTTCTGAGCCAAGGACAATAAGAAACTTTCATTTCAAAACCTGCATGTTAATTACATTTAATGATCGCGGTCGCGCCAAATATTTAACAGAGTTCAGTGAACTGTGTATTTCGTTTAAGAATTTGCAATTTGGAATCTCAGTAATAAAAAGATAAAGTGAATGCATTTTTACTACTTTTACTATCAATTTAATATCACGGCTGAGACGTATTTTCCGTTCACGTAAAATGGAAAATAGGGGAGTGATCCTCTAATTTCGGTCTAATGTCCAAACGGATTGCGCACAGTCTGCAACGGACAGCTTCGGGCATTATCTGGTTCTCTGTTTATCTTGTTAGTCTATACCATAAACTAATCTTTTTGAGCATTGCTCTTTATTAAAAGAGAAAGAGAGAGTCTTAATGAAAACTAGTCTGAAGTTATCTGTTCGTCATGTTATTTTGATTACTTTAGTTCGTCTTTTTTGAAATTTTGATATATTTATCAAAAGGCGTATGATTCTCTAGGCGTTATCCACTAAAGGTGCAGTTAAAGAAATAGTTTATTCCTATCTTCCCCAGCATATCTGCCCAAGAATGGGAGAAAATGAAATTGTTTGTGTCATCTTCCCCCGAATTTGTAAGATAGAAAGTATCATTCACCCATTTCCTTACTAAAAAATTCCTTTAATTATGTAAATTTTCCATCTGTAAACACGTTATTACAACCAGAGGTAGACTTATTATTACAGTTGTTTCAAAGGAGAGATGCAACACGTGTAATTGCTATAAATAGACTATATACGCTATTTATGGCTCAAGAGTGATTCATAAGGTTTCCAATTAACCTTCAGAGCCTCGTCTATGCATAGGGTTGTCCAAAGGAGTTTAAAATAAGTCAAGCGCCGGCTATTGTCAGCAACTTAGGCAGTATTATTTTTACTGATGAGTTGTAATTAACGGAGAATAAAGACGCTATGTTATCAGCAGAAGAGCTAATTAATATCTCTAGCTAAAATTGCATTTACGAGTACATTATAAGTAGCAGGAGATGACACCTTCTACTCAATTACGATCCTTTCGGTTACCACAATGCATTGCAGCTTGCTCATCAGTTACTACAAGCAACAAAAATAGGTCTAATGTGTATTAATAATACATTTTTAAGGCACTTACCTATTTTAAGTATGAAACATAATTATTACTCTAGAATAGATAACCAGATATTTGAATTTAATGTTTATTACTATAATAATTAATCATCTACATCATTAAAACAAGTAGGTTTAGAATTAGGTACTTATCAATGATATTCTATTTAACAGATATGTTATACACTCACAAAACAACCAAAAAAAGTGTTCCGTGCGGCAGCCGTTGCACACATACACATTCTTCATAACTTAACGCAGAATAAAGACAATACGTCTCAATTGGGACGTTTTCGATTCTCCACGATTACGCGTTTATAACATATCTGTTAAATAGAATATGATTGGTACTTACTAATAAATAACTAGCTTGCCGCGGCGCGGTTTCATCCGCGTCTTTGCTTCTGCTCTGCTCCCATCACCAGTAGCGTGATAAGTACATAGCCTATAGCCTTCCCCGGGAACTTGGCTATCATATGCAATAAGAATTTTTCAAATCCTACTGGTATTTCCAGAGACTAGCGCGTTTAAACAAACAAATTCTACCGCTTTATATATTAGTATACAGCAGTAGCGAAGAGTCACTTTTCCGAAGAGGGAAGCCGGTGGGACTAAAATATTTTGAGTTTCGGAAGGCTAGATAAGTTAGACTTTGAGTAGACACGCAAGCAGTGATAGGTATAAGGAGGTCAGAACATATTTTAAAAGGGAAGCCGGCAGGAATCGTGTTATATGGACGCTTCGCCACTGGTATACAGTATAGATGAGAACTCACTAGAGAATTCTAGTCCGATTCCTTGAAACTGTGATTCAAAGTACTTACTATGTAGTTTAATTTCATAACTTTTGCCATATAATTTTAGGTGATAATCCGATCAAACGACGCGGTTTCTCCGAAACATACTCGTCTATGTTCAAAACTTTGATAAACTTGATGCCAACCCTAAGTATTATTCACTGATTGTGGTGTGTATGTCGCAGGCTAATTGTATGAATCCGCCGTTTAAATACTCCCTCGATAGGTATATTGTCAACACTCGCTGCCGTCGGCGTTATGTTATAATTATGCCGAAGGCAGATTGGGTTAGGTTAGGTTAGAACTGTGACTCCCTACGATATTACGATTTTTATTTGTTGTCAAAATATTTCAAACATCCCTAATTACACTCATTGCTGGTAACATATTCGGCGTTATGTATTATGCTGAGGTCTATTGTAAATGGCAGATTCATACAATTTGCCTGCGACATATATAACTGCGAATGGTTTTTCTGTTGTGTTCAAGGGGCAGTTTCAGTTTGCGTTGATTGCACTGACATTTTTAAAACCTTTTGCTCGTAAAAGAAATGACTAAATAGACTTGCAATATCTATTACTTATTCGCATTTAGCTCTTTGGTTAAACTCATATTATTTTTAACCGAGTGGTAAATTTATGCCATTTATGCAACATAGATATCTATGTATGTAATTACGACGATGACGAATGATAATTTTAAATTTCTTAAATAATTAGTTTCGCAATAAATCATGACAAAATGATAAATTAAAAATGATTCATGAAACAAACAATAAAGTACTTAAATTAAAGTGAAGAACATTTTTCCAGAAAGATTTCTAGATTATATCTAAACGACATTATACAAATTAGATTGTCATTATAATTTGACATTTTGTACACTCCACGGAAAAAAAGCTTAAGATGAGAAAATGCCATTAAACAATCTTAAGCCTTATAACAATTGACTAAAGATATAATATTGCTCCTAGTTGTATCTCAACAAGTCTTTATTGCATCGAGTGTGATATGTGAAAAACAAATTACGTTAGAGCAATTTAACGATAATGTGTCTAAAAAATGAAGTAAATATTGTTTAATATATAAGTGGGGATCTTATATTCGTTAAACCTGTTCGATACAAGTAGTAATATGATAAACGAGGTTTAAAGAGAGCATTAATATGACGGTAGGGAGCGGTTTCGTAGATCCCCAGGCATTGCAGAAGTCCATGAGTAACAGTTGCCACTTACCATCAAGTGGTCTGTTGTCTCGTCTGCCAGCGTGGGTAATAAAAAAATAAAAAAAACACTGCAGTCTCTGACTGAGTCAGTTCTGAGAGAGTTTAATATTAGTCTAACCGAAAAGCCATCGTTTGAATCTACTGGCACGGTTGCCTCCACTATGGCAGTTTAAACATAATATTACAAATTCTTTCTAGACCCAGATCTACAGGCAGAACGAAACAGAAAAAGAAACCAAAGTCTCTATCCCGGCTCCAATCCGACACATTTGATATAATATTTTTACAATTCGAAGTAAAACGCGAATATAAATAAGGTTCTTTTTTAAATGGAAAGTCACTAACCTTGGTGCAGAAGGAACAGCCACATCCCGATATGATGGTGATCTTGTCAGGCGTCGCATCTTCAAGACATAGCTTACAATTAATCGGGGCAGCCGGGACGAAGCCCCCGCCAGCGCCGTCCAAGGAATACCTGGCACATGAATGTTAAACATTAGAAATGACAGCAAGACGTCGTGAAGAAGACTGGACTTACACCTCCAAATATATATAAAATGACGATGATGATAATTATTAAAAAGGTACATTGTCCTAAATGGATAAGCTGAGTACTAGGCACAGTGTAACTTCTACAAAGTTTGGATGAATCACTAGCTAGCTTTGCGTAAAAAACAGAAGCGTCATGTAATATTTTTTACCCTTCTATTTCTCAAAAGCATAATTATTTTAACGAATTGTTTTTATAACAATAACCATTGTAAACAAATCATAGAAAATAATGGCGCCTTTATTTCACATTAATTGCATAATTTAAACCCAGTTAGCTAAATAATCTCCTTCATTAACCACAATCTGATTGTGAAGCTACCAGTCTACAGAATAAATATTTTATTAATTTGATAAGCTAAGTTTTTTTTTTAGTAATAAGTATTGAATAGACCGTGCTGCAGGGCAACAGACGCGCGCAACTCATAGCGGTATTCGTAAGCTTATGAACTCACAACAAATATTACAATTAGTCCATTTCTGTGCATTCGAATGCTTGATCTTTAAATAACCAATCACAGCTCGGCTTTTACGCGCGCATCCTTTTGTCAACAAATTTGGCATTATGCGTATTACACATTTTGCGTAAATGTCAAAATGCGTATTGCACATGTTGCGTAAATGTCAAAATGTGTATTTAAAATTAGTCATACGCGTGTTGGTCATTATGCGTCGGAATGTTTTTTGTGAGATCGAGTAAGAAAAATGAATCATAATGCGGCATCTATTAGGGGCTCGTAAGGGTAAGTGAGTTTACCTGGAGCCACCGGCGCCGGCGAGCGACAGTAGCGACGAGCATCGGGAGCAGACGGAGGGCGCGCGCAGTCTGTTGTGTGCCCTGATAGGCTCTGAGCTCTTCTCGCGGTCTGTCAGCGCCAGTACCGTTGAGCACTTTCTTAGACCTGCAGAAAGAACGTTCATTACTTTTGATATAATCTTACTGTATAAGGACCTATTTCCTCTAACTTGCAGAAGACCATAGAAAATTTTGATAGTAAAGATTTTCTTTTAAATTAAAGTAGTTCTCAGTATAATGGAAGGCTACCAAAGTGACTTCACTCTGCCTGATGGAAATCAGCCAATACGGTTCAAAAATAGTGGATACCATTCAAAAAGCCATCGCCTCAAGTTGGCATGGTGACCTCCTTAGCTCGCTACCAATTCGCAGCGAATGAAGTTGCAATATCTACCATCATAGTAGTAACTGCTTGCTACCAGACAAAGTGGCGACCTTTATTAGATTAATATTTAAAAAAAATCAATAATTGCCGAGTAGATACATGCTTTGTCACGGTGCCAGTAAATACATAAATTATAGATAAACTGTTACATCCTAACTGCCCGTACATTTTGATGACCTATAATAATGTTATTAGTAATAAATGGTTGAGAGAATGAGTCATCCCAATCAACCTTTTTTATATTAACAACAAACAATAATAATATTTATGACGGCGTGGTGCGTGTAAATGCTGTACAAAGGGTTTAGAGTTCGATTAACTTAAGCAGTAAAATTATAAATATTGTATGAGTTCCAAGACTAGGTGTATTTAATTCCGTTAATTTTGTATTTTAAAAAAGTCCTTAGAAGAATTTATTTATCTTTTCCTTTATTTTAATTGAAGATAGGTACTGTTTCATAAAATATCGATGTAATATCCTGCTGCAATTGAACTGACTCTAAAATTTCATAGATTATGAAGTTTAAACGAATTATCTAAATATATAATTCAACCAGCTTGACTTTGTAAACTACAATTATGGTAAATGTGTGCACGAACCAAGAGCAAGATTACACCGTAGGAGTGTAATATTGGGTACATTTTTATTGAAACTAGTGGTCGCCGAATGGTCGAAATTCGACCATTCGGCTTTCTATAATAATAATAATAATAATATGTGGACACTATCACACACTGTCGTCTAGTCCCAAGCTAAGCAGAGCTTGTGTTTTGGGTACTAGATAACTGAAATATAATACATATACATACTTTTTTTTGTAAATTCATACTTATAAGTTATAATACATAGGAAACACCCAGACTAAAGACAAATACAAATGTTCATCACACAAATATTTGCCTTACGCGGGAATCGAACTCACGACACCCGGCGTCACAGTCAGTTACACTAACCACTAGACCAACGGTGCAGTCGACTTTTTACTTTTTATTTAAGAAAAAAAATGTATACTGCACACTTCTCTTTATAAACTACTAGGTTGCCGCGGCGCAGTTTTATCCACGTCTTTGCTTGCTGCTCTGCTCCCGTCACCAGTAGCGTGATGTTACATAACCTATAACCTTCCTCGAGAACTAAGCTGACATACGCAAAAAGAATTTTTCAAATACGACTGGTAGTTCCAAAGATTAGCGCGTTCAAACAAACAAACTCTTCCCCTTTATATAACAGTATAGATAAGTGTGTGAAATTTCATATCCCTTTTTTTTGTAAAAAGTTTTTGCTTAACATATTAATATATAGATTCCAATCACAGTAACTATAACAGCATACTTTTCATACAGTAATTTTATTGTGGTATAAGATACCTCTCGTACTTGGGAACACGCAATATGAACTTTTAGAGGCATATATCTTGCAGTTTCTTATCAGGCTAGTGATGAAAATTGTCAAGAACAGGTAATATCAATAATAATATCACAACAACTGCACACAACGCCATCTAGACCCAAAATAAGCATATAATAATATTACGCACACTGTCATTATTATTGTTGTTCTATCATTTGTTTTGTATTATGTGGTGTGTAATACAGTATATTCTATCGACTCTATATATAGCGTGTGTTATGGATTCTAGAATACGGATATAGGTACATATATATGTACCTATATCCGTATTCTTATTCATAACGTATATAATTATATACTTTTTATGTAAATACATACATATTATACATAGAAACACTCCGACCAATGCAAATAGAGATGTTCATGCACACAAATATTTGCAGTGAGCGGAAATCGAACACACAACCTTTGCGTGGCAGTCCGCACACAGTATCGCCGAACCACAGAGGCTGCCATACAATTACAAGTATTACGTCTTACAACTTTTCTACCAAAGTTGCAATATTATGTATAGCGAACTATGTTTGCTTTCACATGTTTCTCCAAAAGATAATGATCGTTTCTCTATTTACATATCAACGTTCATATCCAGTTGAATAGCCTCGATTTCAATAATTCGGATCATATTCTGAAGTAAAATCAGTTCGAATTGAAACTTAATCAAGTGTAAATCTATTCTGATAAGTCTTTTGTTAGAAGCTAATAGCGAATGCATAAATTGCTAAAGAGTTAAATAGTATAGAATGTAAGCATCGATATTAATGTAAAGAAATTATAATTCGTACAGAAGTTCGATAAACCCTTTAAATTCCAATGTGAAGCGATGGTACGTCAGTCCTGTATTATATCTTTCTGGATTTTTTATTTTTTTTTTATATTATAGCCTACCAAAGTGACTCCACCCCGCCTGATGGTAAGCAGTTAGTGGAATCCAGAAATGGCGGCCACTATACCAAAAGCCATCGTCTTAAACTGCTGGTATAGTGGCCTCCACTATGGCGGCTGGGAATTGGGTTAGGGGAAGGGAATGAGGGAGGTGAGGAAAGAGGAAAGGGGGAAATCGGGCCTCCGGCGCTCTCACTCACCGAACGAAACGCAGTAGTACAGATACTACTACTCTTAAGTCGATCTTCTATGAGAGGGTTGTACTTCCCCGGACGATCCGGCCCATTCATGCTGAAATCAGCGTGGATCTACTACCGTATGTGGATCTACTACCGTATAATATAATATAGAGAATAAGAGCGAGACTAAGTAATAAATCTATACTATTATAAATAAAGCGGAAGAATTTGTTCGTTTGTTTGAACGCACCTAATCTCTGGCACTACCAGTCGGATTTGAAAAATTATTTTTGCGTATGTTATAGCCCAGTTCTCGAGACAGGTTATAGGCTATGTAACATCACGCTCCTGGTGACGGAAGCAGAGCAGTAAGCAAAGACGCCGGTGAAATCGCGGCGCGGAAGCTAATAAATATATAAACAGGAAGATTTTTTTTGTTTGAATGCGTTTGCTTGTGGAATTTATATAATAATTATTTTTGCGCTTGATAGCCCAGTTCTGGAAGGCTATGTAACACCACGCTACTGAAGACGGAGGCAGAGTGGTAGGTAACTAAAGATGTAATTTAACGCGGGTGAAACCGCGCTGCAGGAAGCTAGTACCCTAATATATTGAAAAGGTATTTTACTAAAAATTATTTACTTTATTATTATGCAGTCAGACTGTGTCTGCAGTGTCCAAAGCTACTCTAAAAAAATTTAATAAAACATTAGGTACCTTAGATTTCCACTAGGACACAGCTATTAATTACACCATGACCAGTTTTGTATTACAAAGAAATTAGTAGAGCGCGAATTGGTAAAGGCGTCTATGTTCGGCAGTAAACTGTTGCAGTATCGAAATTAATCGAAGAAACTTATTTATGCATGTTTTCGTTTGATTAAAAAATAAGATTAGTTTGAAGCTATGTTATAATACCAATATTTGGAATGTTATTATTCATGATGTTTGGATATTGTGTAGTATTGATGACAGGAAACTGTGAAAGTCAAAATAGTAGCTATGGCAACCTGAGTTTTACATTCGTTTGACTCGAGTTTCTCCAAAAGAGTTTTGATTTAGAGTTCTACATGATCATTGACATATTACTGATACATAAATTCAATTCAATCAATAGTTTGCCTATACTATTGTCAAACGGAGTACAATATTATACGTAAATACAAACATTACAAACTAAAATGATACTGAAGTATAGTTAATTTCAAATAAACACAACAGAGTAACTTGTACCTAATACATATTGGATCGTGAGCAAATATTGACACTCAACAATGTTTTCCAATTAAAGTACACGAGGGACCTTCGGCGTGTATAAATAGATATATGCGTTGTGATCTCAAGTTATACAAATAAACTATACGTTATTTTTGAAGATTAACAAAACGATAAGCGGAGAGAGAAGAACAGACAGTAATTAAGGTATATAGACCTGAAAAGAAATCCCTTCACCTACCTCACCCTCTTCAGGGTAGGCAGCGGCTTCGCAGAGTTCACATTGCAGGAGCAACACCAGAGACTCTGAATCGTCCACAAGCGTCAGTTACCACTTACCATCATGGGCTATTAGCTCGTCTGCCACTATCAGCAATAAAAAAAACTTGCCCGCTCTTTTTAACGCTTATTTTTCTTATGGCTCTACTATTGTTGAAGGTTTGTCGATAAGCAAAATTGGCGTCACGTTCTTTTAGTGCCGTTATTAAAGCTATTGCAGTAACTTGTTCAAATTTAGCCAGATTTTAAATCGAGTTGGTACTAATGAAACTTTGTCAAAACCATAATGATCTTACTTTCTAAGCTTACCTTACAACTGCTTAAGGTAAGCTTACGGTGAAGCTGTTCAAACCGTCTATGAAAAGAGGCGTTCACCCTGCAGCGGTAACATTATGGGCAGGGATTAAATATGTTTAAAATATAGGTTGGAGTGGTTGGCTTTCTCGGAGTGAAATATCAAGATTATTCAAATATGAGTTCCACTAGATCACGTTAAAACTCATATTACCACCAATTAATCTTTTAGACAGTCCATTACTCATGGGAACAATATGGAATTTTTAAACCGCTGAAAAATGACAGTGTAGACCGAGGCTTGCTAATTGGCAATCAAGCCCTTGCAACATTATCTCATGAGAGTGACCCAGTTAAGGTCGCGATAATATAATCATTTATAGCAATACATGCGATTTCCCAGGAGAGAGGCAACGAAATGTAGCAAATATGTTGATTATTTAGTTACGCTTGACGTTGATTATGATTATATTAGACGTATGTTTTTTTAAGCGAACATTTGAATAATACACGGTAGTAGATAAACGCTGATTACAACATGAATGGGCCGGATCGTCCGGGGAAGTACTACCCTCTCTTAGAAGATCGACTTAAGAGTAGTAGTATCCGTACTACTGCGTTTCGTTCGATGAGTGAGAGCGCCGGAGGCCCAATCCCCCCTTTCCTCTTTCCTCACCTCCCTCATTCCCTTTCCCTAACCCCATTCCCAGCCACCATAGTGGAGGCCACCATACCAGCAGTTTAAGACGATGGCTTTTGGTATAGTGGCCGCCACTTCTGGATTTGACTGACTGCTTACCATCAGGCGGGGTGGAGTCACTTTGGTAAGCTATAGCATAAAAAATATGTAGAAGTATACTTATTTGATTTTAGCGGTGTTGCAGTGCGCGACTGATGTGCAAGTGTCTCTCGCGATACAGTGCTGGATTCGTAATGCAGTCGATTTTAAATGGTATAAAGAATTTGGTTAAAATGACAGTCAAATAGATAAAAAGGTACCACATTTTTGACTAGATCACAAGGCCAGAAATAATATAACCACATGTATTCTGTACATATACCTACATACGTTATAAGACGTGTTTGTAATAATGCATATGTGGAATCGACACAATTCGATTATTATTGAAAGGATCGGTATTGTTTGTCGTGATTACTAAAACAATATGTAAACTAAATGACAATCAAGGCATCGACCGTTTTGTAATGTTTGGCAAGGACGTGACCATTGTTTATTATTATACCAAGTATGATTTATAAAATCTTTGACTAGTATTTTATTCTGTTCTAGAACCTACTCATGGTCACTTAGTAGTTATGGTATATACTTATTATACAGATTAGTATCAAAATCAAATAAGGTAACTCAATAATCTTGAACTATAATCAAAACTAACTCAAAAGCAACCAAAGGTAGTTTCTATTTACAAACCACGCAGAGGTTTCGAATGATATTAGGTTTTTTGTCGATAGACCCTTAGGTAGGTAATGATTGCATGGAGACTGGAATTGTGTTTAGTAAATAGCCACAGGCTATTTAAATGGACACAGTATTTTTACCCCCGACATAACATTGAACATATAACATATAACTTAGCATTAATCAAAGTTGATTTATTTCGCACCAAATGCGAAACGTGGATGTTATATACATCTGTCTACCTCTTCGTAAAAAAATGTGATGCTATCTTTATACTAATATAGAAAGTAAATCTAATCTTTGAAGTGGAAAATCATACAACTATGTCCACAATATAATTTCGTGGCGAACTGCGAATCTTAACAATCTCAAACATTCGCTAAAATTACATTATATTTTTATTACAGGTCGTAAATATATTTTTTTCGCGTGCTAGCCGTTTCAGCGATTCCGGGGCACTCGCATAAATCAGTTTTTCAATTAACGAAAGGCAAAGAATAAGTCCTCGTTTTATTGTGACATAAACTCTTCCTTGTTAGGGAATATGTATTTAAATACCTGAGTGGTAATAAAAGGTCGGTATTAAATTCTATCGCTTGCTTAGTTATTAAGTATTATTCTAATAACCGAGCGAAATAATTTTTAGAGCCGTTTCATTTTGGTACAAATTAAAAATGTCATATTTGTGACTTAATTGCGTAAGGTCGGTATGATAAATTGTAGAGTTTACTTAAAAAAGTAACTAATTACAGGTTGAAATTTTTATACAGTTTCATTCCATAATTAGTGCTTTTTAACATGTGCCTTTGACCTTTGAAGAGTTGATTTTGTGCTCTGTTTATATTTTAGCCCAAGGTTATCATATTTGTATAAAACATACTTATTAAAATATTTGTTTACGCTAAAAATATAACAAACAATTTTTAGAAGAGGTATAAGGTATTTTTAAAATCCAAGCTGAAGCAAACGTTGGAGTGGTTACAATAACACAACTAAACTACTAAGTTGTCTACATTATCACCATAATTATCACAAGTAACAAGTCTCCTTCAGGACAAAGTTAGTAGGTAGGTACTCCCATGGATTAGATATTGCAGTCTCACTTATGTCTCATCTCATATCTTACCTTCAAGCAGGGGCTGCGGCTGCGACAGCACCGAGTCCCTGGACGCGGCCCGGCGGACCGGCTTCGTGGGCCTCGCGAGTGACTTGAGTCCTCCGCTCAAGATCAGTTCAAGCGCGCGTCTGCCACCTGGCCCAGTCGCGCCTGCTCCCATCTGGTGACAAAAAAAGAGATTACTGAGCAAGTGTTGAAGATTGAGGATCTTCTTTTAAAGGTGTCGATAATAGCTGGCAGTAAATATGAAAATAAAAATCGCCTCAGGCCTATTTTAGCAGTCTCGGCGCAGTGATAATACGTGCGACTTCTGTAGGAGATACTGCATTCGAGTACTACACAAAAAAATCTTTATGTAAATAATTTACAAAAACTGCAGTCTAGATATTTTGTATCCGTTTATTATATGTTCGTTAAGCACCTCGCCACAAACGGTTTGATTTCCAGTATTAAATATAGTTAAAATGGAAAGAACAATAAATTAAATAAATAAAAAAAATTGCTTAGAAATGTGACAATGTCGCAGGTAATAAGAAAAATTGTGGAATGTCAAGGTATCCTAGAAACCATTACCATGTAATAAATTATCTTTTATTAGTCAAGATGTAAAAACAAATCATAAATCATACTTTACAGTTAAGTATAGTTTCGACACGTACAACATTTTTACAAACAAGTTATCCTTTTGTGACGTGTATTAATGTTTTTTTAATAACTAAGGTTAACAACACCGCACCGTGAAAGAAGGGCAGACAAGTGACCACTTAGCGCTGACGTAGAATTGAAGCATCACGATCAATAAATTTGGTATTTTCATTTTTTCTATAAACATAATTATTTTTCATTACCATATATTATATTATTATGGTGGAAAAATACGCTCCAGGAATCAAGTATTTAAATAACGTAATGGAAAATGGAAAAATAATAATCATTGTTTTGATATCATATCCAAGGTATTAATGTCAATTATATTAAGTATTTTTCTGATCAGGCTACTCAAATAAAGTGTGCCTACCTTCTCTTCATATCTCTTTCATATGAATTATAGGTTACCGCGGCGCGGTTTCACCCGCATTTTTCCTTACTGCTCTGCTCCCGTCGCCAGTAGCGTGATGTTACATAGCCTACCTTAAGAACTGGACTATCGTAAGCAAAAAAAAAGAATTATTATAATCCAACTGGTGGTTGCAGAGATTAGCGCGTTCAAACAAACAAACTCTTATATACAAATAGATATGCAGAAATCACACGACCACGACTACAATATAATCATAACCTTCGACGTTTCGACTCATACATTATTAATAAATAATAACAAAGTATTATCTTAGCTTCGCCCTGAATTTAAAGACTAAAATAAATCAATGTTATAATCGACCTCATTCAATACCTAGTCAACTAAAATTAATAAAGTCGTTGCCAAATACCGTATGGTCCCTTATATAATATATACTTAATAATTGTTTGGCACACGAAACGAGCTCTAAATGTTATGAAGTCAAAATCTCTTTTTTATAGAGTGCTAGGCTTCGCCCTTGCATCGCTTCAGCATCAAAGTTTTATTTGGTCCCACAGCAAACGCCTACGATAAACTCCATTGCAATAGTGTCGTACAACTTTTCTCTTTAAAAAATCAGTTAAGATAAAGTCGACAAGTTTTCTTTCAACTTTTTCTAAACCATGTAACAGATTTTGATACGGTTTTCACTGTCGATGTCGTTTAGAGCATTTCTTCCGGAAGGTTTATGTGTACACACGTCTATATTATAACTAGCTGCGCCTAAAATGTGTTTGGTCTCCCACGAGAACCAGACCGATTTTCAGAATAAAAAGTAGCCTATGTCCGACTCCGGCACCAAATTTGTCTACATACCAATTTTCATCACAATCGGTTTACCTATTTAGGCGCCGAGTGGTAACAAACAAACACACACAAACTTTTGCATAATATAATGAAAAAAAGGAAACAATTTCAACGATTTGTAATCATGGCGTAAGAACAGAGTAGTACCCACAAGTAAGAACATGTCGTTAGTAGGTACTATATTCAATTTTCTTTGCCCAAACTGGTATAGGGCACTATGTTATGTTTTAATTATTTACATTGTTGCCTCGTGAGTCAACGTGTCATCAATGTGTCAAGTTAATTTCCAGATGAGTCAACTGAGATAAAAAAATTAAATATGATTTATATTGTATAGCTGCCAGTTTAATTTGAAGGATTATATTGTGGTGATTGTAGCTGTGTTGATTGCATAGGTCTAACTAATTATGATTGCAAACATGTATTGTATATATTCTTAAAATCTAACGAGTCATACACAAATGCAAATATTATCTGCCTTCTGTATAGCTCGCTTTTAGCGATCAAGAAACTTTTCATATACTCTCCTAACTTTAATACCATTCATTATCACAACAGTCTAATACGGCTATTCTCATAAAAAGGCCTTTACTTTTACTTTATACACTGCCAAAAACGGTACCTAATGCATGTATAGTGTAATGTCACAGCTAGACATTACGCAACAAGTCAAACGTCACACTTTAACAACAACATCAACACTTTGTGAACTTGACCGCCGCCGTCATAACTCCTAATATGCAACCAAACGATCGTGACACTTTCATTTCCATACATATAATAATAACATACAATATTATTAACATACGGCTAAATTGCTTAAAGATATAAGGAACTACATCGAGGAGTTTTGAGGCTATAATGACAGTTCCTGTTCCGTTATCACTATTTTAAAAAGTAAATTATAATATAAAGGTTTTTAAGTTGTTGGGTGATCAAAGAGTTCAAGGGCATAGGAGTCGTTCCTCTTTCACACCACGAGGTATTCGGTCCGTGGGGTGAGACACTGAACGATCTATTTTGAATTGGCACTGCTTGCTTAATGAGCAAAATCGCCATACAGCCTTTAAAAGACAAGATTATATTATAAATACCGCTTTTTGCTCGGTAAAGGAGAGAGCCCGTGACACAGATTACTAAATAGTTACTACGTCCCGTAGCATATTTTTAAAACCCTTTTTTTTCAACTGTCTGTTTTTGTTGTCTATTCCAGTCGGCAACGATCTCCAATTTAAGACAACACAGCAATTTTTTTCATATATTAAGAACACAGCCATATTGGCTATAGTAAAACACATCACTTATTGCAAAAATTCGATGCCGCTATGGATAGAGGCACATACCGCTCGAATTTCGCACAGGTATTTTAGTATGAAGTTCCGCGGCTAGAGCGAAAAGCTTGGTAGAATAGTAGTATTAACACATACTCACTCAGTTTTTTCTACCGCAGGCGGTAGAGAATACCGCTCAGGTTTGAATGGACCTTTATTAAACTGAGGCATTCTGCAAGCTGAAGTCACTTTTTCGATCGTACTACATCCACTTAAAATAACTGTATCAGCTCAAGAACGTCAACTGCTATACATAAGAATCTTCCTAAGTTTCTTGTAGTAACTACATATGGTACGCGAATTGGATCCTAATATTCTTTTAGTCGCTTCTTACGAGATGGTAACAGATAGGATAAAACGGATTCTAGATCAGAGAACACGGCCAATTAAGATAATTTATCATTAAATAACATGTATTAATATTATATAGAAATACAACCACAAGCTGACCTTGTGTAACGGGACAATGGTGCTTCTACCGGGTCATATGAATGGTTACAAACAATACAGTTGTTATTATGAGTTTTTGTGCCATAAGCCTTGAGTGACCTCGTGATCAACGTGTTTTATAAAAGCCTCATATACCATGGTTAGAGTGTGCTGTGGTGTATGCCGTTTTTTGTCAGTTACGGAACTGATTGTAATTGTACTTCTATCATATGTATGTTGTTAGAGGTGTTTTCATTGTTCTTTGAACATTTTTAAAATTTCTCGATTCGATCGAGTTTTATTGCAAATGTTCCAAAACTTCCAATTTCACTAGTTTTGGCTAAGGCCAGAAGTATTAGTTACCGAATATGACAGACATTTCATGAGTATGCCACCAAAATAAAGCGTCGTCTCAACGAACCTACTTGAAAAAAATTACATTTTAATTTTTACACCGTTTTTCTTATTGTTACATTGTTTACAAAAAACAAACGTTACCTACATCAACCTAATTTAACAATAATCATGACAAGCTTCGTCCCTCACGAAACATTACTCAATTATATTTTTAAGTTTACCACGTACGGTATAGGCCGTTCACTAACTAGATCAGAGACTGCATTCGGAATACTGATTTGTGGTGCATGTAATGAGTCAAGTCCGTTTCGAATATTAGAGACTAATATGTTACTGGAATTATGAATAAAGAAGGTTCAAAGTTGTCATAATATTCTAAAACATTATTAATTTTTGGTACAACAGATGAGGCCTCTCAATATTCTTTTAAAATAAAAATGCTTACGGGAAGGCTCATCTGTAGTAACGTATTTCGATGTATAGATAAGTGTAATGTTATAATTTTGTTTGTACTTCATAAAAGAAGATTATACGAGTATCATTATAGTTACACAGAGAGCACACGTGGAGATGATGTCCGATAAAAATGTATGAAAAATTAACACATTTTGCGCCAAAACCAAATGAAATGACCTAAGATTGCAGAGGACAAATTGACTATAAATTTATTTTAATCACGTTAAATAAACTAGACTATTTACAAGTGAACCGAACTATAGGAAAAACTTGCTTTAGCTATTTTATTTAAAAAACTAAACTCAATATATTTTTCACAATTTCGTCAACAAACACAACAACTCATTACGATTCCCAACGTACACAGAGTGGCTTGCAATGTTTACGTGATGAGATGCGCATTGAATTACAAAACAATTATACAATGTATTATGGAATACATAGAACACACTTTACAGAATCATAAATAAAGCGTAAATCGTATTTAGTGATTAAAATTCATCTGCGTCACATTTGCAATGTCTTACAAATACTTGTGTAGGTATTTTGTTTGGGGTATTAAACGAGATGTTGGTTTAAAGAGATGTAGCCAATCCATAATGGTTTTGATAAAACATATTCCACCGTGTGCTGTGCAGTCTAAATATGGCACCATATCTTGCCATGTGGGTGTCGCAAGGAGGCATTTGCAAGTTACAGTTCATTTGGATGAGAACTGGAAAATAACGTATCTTATGTAAATAGTATAAGACAAAGTCGATGTATTCTACTGTTTGTTTCTTTAGTAATTTCTTCAAAACCACGCAACCGATTTTTATACGGTTTTCTCTTATACTTTTTACGGAAGGTTTATAGAAGAAATTAAAAAGAACTATACTTTTTATATGAAGCGAAAGTGATTGTTTGTTTGAACGCGCTAATCTCTGGTGCTAGCAGTTGGGTTTGAATAATTCTTTCAAATAGTTCATTCATTATTTTTCTTTTCTTTTTTATTATTTTTCTTATCATAGCCCAGTTCTTGAGGAAGGTTATAGGTAACATCGCACTACTGGCGATGGGAGTTGAGCAGTAAACTAAGCCGCGGTTAAAACCGCGCTGCCGGCAGCTAGTAAATAATAAAGATATTCAATCCAATAAAATTCTTATTAAATTAAGATAAATAATTTTCCTTATAGTACAGAAAAACCAAGAATGTTAAAGATTTGTAATGATGTCGTAAAACATATTAGTATACTTATGTGAGCGGGACGCTAGTAATAAATAAAGCAAAACATTGTATTGACTTATATAAAATTCATCTGTTTACATATTACGTACGTATTGGACAAATATACGTCACAAGTGCAATGTCAACAACATTTAGTATTTAATTAGCGGTATTGGTATACTCGTAATACTATCATCTACATGGTCTTAGGTTAGAATATGTAATCATATCTTCTCTTGAGTGTCATAAAAGCGACTACAGGAATACCAAGTAGGTATAATCTCACCTTGTGATTACTTTCTTCTAAGCGTGTCGACAAGGCCGAGTCAAATCAGTGAAACCAATACGAGATTTTTTTAATGTCGAATTGTATTATTCGACATTTCACACGTGTGTAATCTTTGACAACCAGTTTAAAACTAGCGCATTTATACGACAGTTGAAGCTAATATTCATCCGGCAAAAAAAATGGATATCAGTTTATTGACGGACAGTTATCCGGCAAAAAAAACGGACGTTTACAAGTGCTCTATCAGTGGGTTATCTGTGGCGTTGTACAGGTCCATACGTGTACAGGTGACAGGGCACGCAGGGCAAATTGTATGTGTCTCTTGAAAAATCTGCCTGCTAAGCATGGTGATTGTGACAAATTTCTACATTTTAAAAGAAGTATGTTCAGCAGTCCGATTGTCAACTTCGGGATGATAAAGACATTGAAATATTTCCTACTTTTGTTTGATGACGATTTGTGCTTATTTAATAAACCATCCTAATAAATTTACTTCATATATTCATCAGACACAATAAATTTCTACGTAGTTAGTATGCATACTAAAAGTATAAAATTAAATTTCTTTTATAACATTCAACGGATAATTAAAATATCATAACTACAAATGCACAAATACGACGTAGTTGTCAATTCGGTCATTTATAATCAAAACTATAAAAATGCTATAAAACTATTTAATTAACATAAATGAGAGCCTCTCTTCACACGTGAACATTGACATAAGCTATAAAAGATAAAACAAGAAAACCGTGATATTATTCATGTATATTATACATGACGGCTGGGTAAGCAGCAATGTCGGTCACAGAATATCATATTTTACGTAAATTTCAACCCCATAGCCTGAATTTATTAAATGGGGAATGGGGAATGGGAATTGGGAAGTGACGACCTCAATCTCCCACAAAATTTAAGCAAATCTATACTTTTATGTATAAAGCGAAAGAGTTTGATTGTTTCTTAATTTGAACGCGCTGGTCTCTGTAACTAGGAGTACTAGTCAGATTTGAATAACTCTTTTTGTGTATGATAGCTCAGTTCTTGAGGGAGGTTATCTAAACTAATATTATAAAGAGAAAAGATTAGATTTTTGGTATGTTTGTTTGTTTGTTATAGATAAACTATAATATATATTTAAATATACATATATATATAGATTAATATTAATATTAGCGAATAACGTATTTTTGTGATATATGGCCCACGCGGGCTAAGCCGCTGGCAACAGTTAGTAGGCTATATAACATCACGCTAGAGCGACAGGAGCAGAGCAATAACCAAAGATGTCACATAACGCGGGTAAAACCGCGCCGATGCCTTCTGCTAAATATACACGACTACACTGCTTTAAATTTCTCGTTCTCGTCCCATGAACTGCATGTATTCGTAACTATCTCTATTCAATTGATAGCCATACAGTAACGTGCACAACAATTACGGTACGTGTAGCATTTGTTAACTCTATCCCACTTGTAGTCCAGTAACAAATAACTACTTCATTTAACTCATTAATAATGAGCCGATAAATGAAGCGAACAACTATCGAAAGTCCTACCACAGTTGCAAGAAGTAGTAGATACATCTCTAAAAGCCGCTATGACAGTCTAGAGGTGGACCTCAATATGTCAGTTTTATCGAGTTGCAATCAAATCTTCTAGATATCGAATTCTCTCAGTAGACTCGGAAAAATTATAAACAGATATATAAACATGGGAAGTGAAAACTGTAGATAGGTATATACATATTAAAAATTTTACACGTGAGAATACCCCTGACTACACCGTAGCGCAGTCTCACTAAACCGCGGTAGTGTGCGCGTGCGACTGTTGGAAAAGAAGGTTTCCCATTCGGTACAAAACTTTGTGTGATCTATAAATATTTGATCAGTCTAGATGTACTTTCAGTGCCCGTTATTCGAAGTGCTCTGCGATATAGAGCTTGTTTCCTAATATTTAAAATACATACTTATTAAACTAGGCTATGATAATAAACATTAAGTGCAATTAATATTTTTTCAAAGCTAATGAAAAACGCCTTACAAATAAGTAGACTATATCAAATCAATTATTATTCTTAACATTTCTTTGTTCAAAAATTAGTTTGTCTTTGTTCAAAGTTCAGTCGAAAAACGGGATCTCAAGTTTTTCCAATTACACTGTAGAAAATTGTTTTTGTTAGAATCTTCCTGTTTATATTTTGTACACATGACTTCGGGATTTCATTTGGATATAACTTAAGATTGCTTTATAAGCTACCTCTAAAGCTCCTTATTGTCTTCCTCTGGTTTTATTACCGAACGTGAAAGAATAGATGAGTCGACCGGTTTCGAAACCATAACATCACGAAATATTATGTTTGAAATTGTCAATTTACCTTAAACAAGACTTTGCCCTGCATCAGGAATACTTACATAATTATAACGGGTTAGAAACACTTATAAATAATACCTACTAGGTTGTATCTCTGAAATTCGGTGCCTTATACTTTGATTGCAGGATACGTATCAAATGTTATAATTTACGGTATTTACGAGTACTGTGTCAGACTACTCGTGAAAACGTACGATTTACGTGCCCAGGTTTTGTCCGTGTTCTATTTTATTTCGGCCTTATTCAAAATTATTTCTTAGCTAACGTATCCTACGTTGAGCAATATCAAGTGAAATTCTTGAATCAAGCTGTCATCAAAATTTCGTGTGAAATAATAATGAAATAAGTACAATTCGCAAAATATTATACTGGCACTACTACATTTTCAAGGATCTTGATCTTGTCATAACATAATTTATATTTCTAATACAAAATGTATAAATCTATTTCCTCAAGACATCACAAATATAGTTATTTAATTTGCTGGCGGTCTACCAAACAGAGAATATTCACTGCTAAAAAAAATAGGCTCCACAACTCTCCGGTATCTAAATCTGAAGAGAACGTGAATTGGCGTGATATTGGAGATAAATTCCACAATCGTATATGTTTTAGAAATGTGAGACGAAAACTTAAGACGAAACGAGAACAAATCTTCAATGTTTCTATTGCTTATATTTATAGGGTTGCTTATTTTTATCCATGAGAAACAACTCGATAAAGCAACGTCTAAGTAACTCAATCACCGTGATCTTGAAGCCAACAGATTTGATCAACAAACCAAATAGATAAAACATTACAAATAAATTCTAACAGAATGGAAGTCATGTTTGAGAAATTAATTCTTCAATTTGTTCTGTCCGCTGTTTTCACGGCCACACACATTAGTATAACATAAATTTGCAAAGAAAATAACATTAATGCTGTTATTGAATAACTAAGACCACGAAATAAGCGTGTAAAATTTAGAAAGAAAATAAAAAAGTTATCTTTGCCTCGCGGAAGTGAACGAGGAAATAGTTTCGTTGTGACGTCAGAGTTGTATAAAAAACAGTCTTGAGTCTAGGCTGATAGCAAAGTTTCTTTACAATGTTATTTACATAGAGTAGGTGTAGGTGTATAACATAGACAGATCATAACTGTCAATTGAATATCGTAGAATTAGCTAAATAGACATATTTTAACTAGTCCATTCGGTATTTTGGATCTTATACAGATTGCCTTAATGTTGAAACTGCTAAAAGATCCTCATTTTCATTCAGAGTGTGTAAGGAAACATCAACAGGTACATAATTTACAAAAATGGATAGACGCCAAACTGTTAAATTTAGTTTTATTAAAAACTATGGGTTATCCTCCATCGTTATTCGCATGTTCGACATGGTATTTCACTTTGCACCGTTATTTTATTAAAAAAAAGTTGGATTATCCTTCGGTAGATATTCGCACGTTTAATATGGGATTTCATTTCATACAATTAATTTCCTTATCGTAACTGGTTTTCCGTAGAACTATCTAGTTCGTCATATCACGACGTGTATGATTATCTTTTTATTTATTGCCGACAGTGGTAGACGAGCAAACAGCCCACGTGATAATAAGTGGTAACTGTCGCTCATGGACGACTCAGTCCCTAGCATTGCAGGAGCAATGCCAGGGACTCTGCGAAGCCGCTACCTACCGTTAAGGGAGTGGAATAGGTAAAAGGATCGAAGGAGGTGAGGTATAAGGAAAGGGGACAAAGTGGGCCTCCGACACTTTCGGATACTATTACACTTACGTCGATCTTCTATGACAGGGTAGTACTTTCCCACTTGATCCGGCCCAATCATAGTGAAACCAGCGTGGATCTACCGTAAAAATATATCTATCCATGATGTCCTTAAACATGGTAGTTCTATAAATAAGAGCATTTCCGATTAACTATCCGGTAAGTAGAGAAGTGATGTTTCCAGCAAGCTTTTTGCGGCTAAAATATAGATCCATTTAAAATCTTCTTATTCTTGCATCTTTCTCCCATATAGGAAGACAATAAGGTTACTGTTAGTTTTAGTATAAGGGGATCACGTTTCAAACTCCCATGCGTTCTTTAGGTACTATACACTTAACATGAAGGTCTACCTTTACGGTAGTAGATCCACGCTGGTTTCAGCATGAATGGGCCGGATCATCCGAGGAAGTACTACCCTCTTATAGAAGATCGACTTAAGAGTAGTAGTATTCGTACTACTGCGTTTCGTTTGATGAGTGAGAGTGCCGGTGGCCTAATTTCCCCCCTTTCCCATTTCCTCACTTCCCTCACTTCCTTCCCCTAACCCCACTCTCAGCCGCCATAGTGGAGGCCACCATACCAGCAGTTTAAAACGATGGCTTTTGGTATGGTGGCTACAACTTTTGGATTCCACTGACTGCTTACCATCTGGCGGGGTGGAGTCACTTTGGTAGGCTAATATAAAAAAAAAATGTAGTCCTTTTAAGAAATTGACGTTTTAAGAAGTGGACTTTTTAAGAAGTAGACATTTCAAGAAGTGGACAATTCAGGAAGTTGTCCTTTTTAATTGTAGTCATTTCTCAATGTGGTCTTAAACCACCACAAAGGACCAAATCACACATTTTCAGTCACGTAAAGAATATCAAATAAGAAAAACGCAGTAGCGGTTTTGTACTCAGCAGAACATTAATTAGAAGTCGACGTGCAACAAGGACGTCGGCGGTGATTCGAAGAAAACCATTCCATTTCTCTTTGTAACACAACGAGCTCGCAATTAGTCAAATAACTGCATACATTATGCATGTGATTTGTTTGAGAAGATTCTAACATTGTTTGTAACTGCATTGTTAACGTGCACTGATTTTAATGACCCGGTCACACGATGTTTAGATACAATATTTGGTTGGTTAATTGTTTGCGTGGTAACTGTATAAACAGATTGTCTCGCGTTAGCGAAGGAACTAGTTGGTTTACAGGTTGGAAGGATATTCTCGATCAAAAAGTGACAGAGAAATACCAATGACATTACAAAGTACAAAGAAATTATTATTACAACTTTATCTTGTTAGACTAGAATGCTACTTCACGTAACTATGCAATCCACGGAGCAGAAAAAACACGTTCATTCTGTTCCGTACGTTGAACATTTAGGAGGGTGGTTTTGAAGTAGGTGTGTTTATTATGATATTTTTTTTTCTATAATAACTAACAACCAAATTTTGCAATACAATATAACTTTTGATTTTAAATAAAAAAACAACGGCACTTATGTAGACTGCTAATACTCGTACTACTGTAGCAAATAGCATGCTATTGTCAAAGTATAGGTTACATAATCACGAATCAGAGCCCAGTGGGTTGTGTAACCGAATCCCTATGACCGAGTCACGACAGTACGTTCTACGACTTAATAATATTGACTTACGCAACACTACACTTGTGTTTGGTATACTATTACCGCTTTTTTTTTGCTCAGAAAGCCCTTTTATTATATACCTGCTAATGCATTATGTTATGCAACATGTTGTCATTATGTATAGGAAGTAACACTCATAGCATTAAAAAGAAGTAGGGCTGTCAGGTCATTATGAATACACCTTAATTAGTCAGGCCCGTCGTAATTTGTGCTAGCCTTTATAGAACAACGATATAAATAGTAGAATCTTTAGTTGTGGTCAATGATAAGTGAGCGTCGGTCTTCGATTCACTTTTTATTCCTCTCCGTTACAGTCAGTAATGGCTCGGTTTTATTTTACAACCATTGTTTCTTCAGTGCTTAGAATATTGTTACACCCACCTCCTCCTCCTTGTGTCGTATTGCTGTGCTGAGGGACAAGATCTCCCTGCTACATAACTTTTTCCCTTACCATCTTCCGCCATTCATTTCTGTCGCCGGTGCGGTGTGGAGCGATGTGTTCCATAACTTACATTACTTACTCGAGAAAAGGTCGATCGGAGATTGCCTACACCCTAAAAAGAACTCTTTGAGGTAGTTTTATAACACTATCCATAACCAGCGAAACAGCCACTTAAACTCCACTGCAAGGGTGGACCTTTTAATATGATTGGCATTGACGTTATAGAATTCGAAGGCAACATAATTACTAGCTATTGAGCGGCACATGCTTGATTCCCACGTAAGTCATATAATATTATCTATACTACGGAAAAGTGTGTTTTTTTGTTTGAACGCTTTAATCTCTAAAACTACCAGTCGGATTTGAAAATTCTTTTTGCGTATGATAGCCCAGTTTTCTAGGAAGGTTATAGGCTATGTAACATCACGCTTCTGGCGACGGAAGCAGAGCAGTAAACAAAGTCTCGGATGAAACTGCGCCGCGAGAAGCTAGTTCTGTATAAAAAAAGAAACATTCGAGAACTTGCGACTTATGTACAATTCACATAATAATGATAATGTGTCATTATACCGTTAGTGGCCGCCGCTTATCGGCCGTCACCTAGTTAAAAATACAATCGATTTATGCTATTCCAACCGCAATATGTTGTTATATATTTACAAATTAACATACAGTAATATTATGACAGCTAATGAGTAACTAAATAATTACATGTAAAAGAATTGCTGCAACCTATTGGGGCTTATAAGTGGTTGAAATGGGGATACTTGGAGAGACCTATGCCCACGACTTAAAAACAAAAGATATGGCAGCTCCAGTAAGCTGGATTCACTGATATGGGTCCTTTACGTTAGGTCGCGTTACGTCGAGTCGCCGCTACGTCTATCGGAATAAAAGCGCAGAAAACTGCGCTTTTGTACCTTTAGACGTACCGACGAAAGCAACTGAGAATTAGGATAGATTTATTGCGAACAGAAGATAAAAACGTATGTTAGTATCCTCGCTCTCTCTCTCTTACCTACATTTGATATTGTCGTAGAATTGTTTCTACAATCTTTTTTTTTGCACAGTGACAGACGAGCAAACAGCCCACGTGATGGTAAGTGGTAACTGTCGCTCATGGGCGACTCTGAATTATTTAGGTAGGTAACTATTTATGTAGTAACGCCATCAGAATAAGATATTTTATGTTTTTTTTTTTTTTAATTGACTTTTATTGTCTATGTACGTCGTGTTATGTTCTTTCTTTCTTTCATCAGCGTTGTAGTTATGACACCTTGAACGAAGGTTATGGGTTCGAATTACACTTTATTTTTTAAGCTATATTTTTTGTATAAATATACACAAGCTTAAAACAATCGACTCTAAGTAAGCATGTTGGGCAAAACTCATGATTTTTCTGTACAAAAAAGGCCTTAAAAATTAAAAGCCTGTATGAATAACCAAAAACAAAGTGTTACTTTATTATGTGTACATTTTAATAAAGATTATAATAAGTTCAGTTTATTATAAAATAAGTCCTAAGTTTCTCCATAACATAATTCCAGACCGATCGCCAATAACCAATAACAATGATAAAAACAACCCGATGCACGATTTAAAAATAAAAAAGATGAGAATTAAAAACAAATAGAGTGCCTTAGATCGTAGCCTCACAGTAAACAGTATTTAATAAACAATTATAAAAACTTATATAGCTATGAAGTCATGACCTACCTACCTGATAAAAATGTAACATGACATCAGAACATCGAAAATAAATATGTAATGCAATAATTAGTTGGCTCGCGCTTTATAAGTTTACTAGCTTCGCGCGTCGCGGTTTCACCTGCGTCTTTGCTTACTGCTCTGATCCCGTCGCCAGTAGCATGATGTTACATAGCCTATAACCTTCCTCAAGAACTAGGCTATAATACGCAAAAAGAATTATTTAAATATTACAGGTAATTACAAAGATTAGCACGTTCAAACAATAAAACTCTTTCGCTTTACATAATAGTATAGATATCCTATTGTTTGAATCTATTTTAGGTTAATTCACATATATAGGATATGGGTATGGCACAAAAGATCAAGGGTCAAAATGCTCTGATCCAAAGGAAAGAACACCAAACCCAAAATAAGCGTTTACATTGAGCACCATGGATTCTTTAATTCATCTAATAGACTGGCCTATTAGCTTTAGCAGCTTAGCTAGCATTGCAATAGCAAAAATTCAATTCAAATAATATAAGTGGTATATACAGACCAGATTCAAAACAAAATTAGATCACGTTTTCCTTCCGTCGACACATGGAGCAAATTATAGCAATATGGTTAATTAATTGATAATGTTAAATGACGCATACGTCGATAACTAAACTATTCATGAAAACTTCAATATATTTATTTCACACATTATTGGGGATACGTATAAGTGCGACTATGTTATCTAGCTAATTAGGTACTATATACACATTAATTACATTATTTTTAAGAACAAACAAGTCGCATTACGGCGTACTATCACGAAGGCGATTAATGGTTTTCAGGAATACACTTCTATGGCATTTATTACGTCACTATAAAATCTAAAGTAATTTTTGAGTCCGCCAGGATATTATGCATGCCTTTATTGATTTCAGCTGGTGGCTTAACCAAGGTGCGATTTTAGTAAAGCAGGAAACTATACCTCAGAAAGAAATCTTCTATCGCAACTAGTTTACAAATTTTTTTCCTATAAAGATTTTAATTTCTGTATTTCTGTGTACAATAAAGTATCTGTGTGTTTCGTAAGAACGAACCATGTTACCGTCAAGAGGAAACATCTACGAGTAAACAATAACAGAATAAAATTAATTAAAACAAAGTTTTAGAAAATTTCGTAAGAAGTTCCTTTTGTAAGTCATTTGCAAATGTTTTTAGAAGTATTCCGTATCACATGCCAGGCTTGTTCAAATACAGATTATACAATGTGTACGTGTTTTACGATGTTATTCCTACTTATTTTATTTGTGTCAATATGTTTTTGTCCTGCGGTGACAATATTTACCTATAAAGTAGTTAAGAACTGCATTTAAGTAGGAGACCTAAGATAGATCCTTGCGCGATCCCTTGTTCTTAATACAAATTAAAAAAGTGGTATCGATCAAGTGCGAGAGCTAGGACATTTGATTATTCATACTTTTAAGACTATACTGAAGCATGAACTCTCAGTGAGCTAAATGGTCAACCAGGTAATAAACATTTACCAACTCCTTTGGAAGAACTGACAGTCTATAAAGAAAGAATTTAAAACAATATTCGAGCACTTCAAGGATTACAATTAAATTTGAATAGTTGTAATTCAAATTGTCCTCTAATCGTTGCTATCTACAGATAAGACAACGACGTGGTACAATCATACAATCAGCTCAAACACGTGAGTGATAACTGATAAGCTAGGTCAATAAATACGATATTTGCTGTTTTGTAAAGACTAAACAAACACGATGCAAGTTCACGATATCACTGACATATTGAAGGTAAAAAAATCGTTAGAGGGCAAAACCTATTTCCAATCGACTTTATGGAAAAAGGCACATAATAATAATCAGTAATGTGGTAATAAATAATCGAACCGTTTAAGAAAAGATACTGCAAAGCTCATCCCGGTATTAATAGCGCGTATGATGGGGTCATCATCCTAACCACTATATCACAGACTAGACGTCCACACTCGCTTCGCTTCGGTATCAAAAGTTTAATTCGGTCTTACAACAAACGCCTACATAAAATATGATTGCAATATTATCTACGTCTGCGAAATTCTATACTGCAAATTTACTTCTGCTGTCTTTTGTTTTGCAAATATTGAAATTCTGAAAATTGCTAAAAAATATGTTAAACATAATAAAATATAGCCTATGTATGTTTCGTTTATTGACTTCTAAAGGAGAAAGAATTTTTGAAATCTGTAACGTCGATTTTTAGCTACATTGTTGCAAGCAAACTTACAAAAACTCAAAATCTTTTCCTTTTAGAATATTAGTTTAGATGTTATCAACAAAAGTCTCAGAAATGTAATGCGGTTTTAAAATTCTTCTAAGAGAAGTAGGATACGGAAAAGGAAGCTTCCTTAAGAGACCATCATAATTTCAGCGGTAATCTCAAACCCTTGGGCGAGTAGTTATACCAAGAATGACAAAATAACATGGTAACAACCCAACAGAGGAAGGATATAATTAAACCATAACGCGTGTAATCATGAATAATGAAGGGTAATCAATCAAGCCGCCTGTATCACAATCGGCTGTGTACATTACAGTAATATTGTTATTTGCTCAAGAGTAAATATGTTTTGGTTACATTCGGCATTCGTAAAAAAGCTTGTCAAACATTGAGGGCTGTTTGGAATGACTAAATATGCAAGGGATCATAATTAAATTAAAGAATAATAATAGCCCTGGGGTATCAGATCTGGGGGATCGGCCCGGAATAACTCGGTTTTGTGGCCCGTCAGAATAATGTCAATTGTTTTAACGTTTTTTCGTTATTCCTATAGATTTTTTTTTGCTTCAATTAAAGTAATTGACTGGGGTGTCCCTGCAATTGCATTATGTATTCATTTATCATGAACATTTCGACTCTTTAGAACTTATGTGCTAAGGTTACTTGCACCAATCGGCTATTTTTCATTATCATCATCAGCACTGTATATTGCGCTTCAAACAAAGTTGTACCTAAGAGATATATCTTCGATAACCAAACTTTACAACATGGTTCAAACACTTAAACCCGGTATAATATGCTCCATATTCCAACCTTCATTTAACCAACTGTCGCTCGTACCCTTCCACCATTACCCTAAATACCGCCGTCATACCATCGATATAATGTTGTGCTTTTGCCATCTCGTCACGAACACGAAAAGGTCAAGGTCAGGAAGGATCAGATGGATACAGTAAAGGTTTTACTAGCGAGACAAGTCGGTCGATCTGTCGTAATACCGGCGTGTTACACTACTTACTTCTGGTTTATGGTACATGCAAATATCACATTTTCTAGTCACAGTTCAGACTGTGTTGGTGAATCTTTATACTTTATTTTCAAGTGGGTAATTCTTAAGCTTCAAGAGTAGACATGGAAAGAGTAGAATAAATAGAGTTTTAATTTCAATTTGATTCTGGATCTTTTACAAAAGGCCTTAAAAAAAGCTTCACAAAAGTCTTAATGACAATTAGGATGGAGTGCTGCACTACTTCTAGACTCTATTGATTGCTTACTATTGGACAGAATGTAGTCATTTTGATATTCAAGTATAAAAAAGATAAAACTGTTGTCGAACAAGCAAACTTACCTTCCTGTAATTATAGTTTCGTAACACGTATAATGTCGTAGGCGTAGGAACAAACAGCTCTATCAATCTATAAAAATAGATGGTGTTTTGACGTGACGGGAAATCTAATTCTATTTATTGAGTTTCTATCATTAACATTATAATTGATAGTGCGTGGAACAGTGAAAACATTTGAATGTGGACTAAAGTGATGAGACATTTAACCTGAGAACTACGTAGAGAACCGTAGTCATCATCCCATCTTGACTTCAAATCAAATTCAAATCTTATTTTTAATACAAATCTTCACAAACCTATATCCACTTTAAAACTTTAAATAGGTATTCTCGAGAACGTTCCGCATCTTTTGATGGTATTAAATGTAGCGTAATGAACTTAATTCACTAGGAAACCTAAAGTTATTGAGAGAAGTAGCTTCGAGTAAAACTTAATTGCCGTAAACTTTTATGTGAATCACTTCCTTAAGCAATTAATGTTTATAATAGCTCTAAAGGCAAGCTATACCTACGCATATAGATAGACTTACCGAAGCTTATTAACTATCGATTTATTTAGTAAACAGATACTTTAATGTATTAACATGCCTGTATAGCATCACCTAATTGTATAGCTATTTAAGTCTGGGCGCACATTGTACGACTCCAGAAGTATTTTTGTGTTTCAACAACAAAAAAACGATAATAAGTATAAGTGTGTAAAACACAATACAAAAAATCGTTTATCGCCAATAGAAGCATAGACATAAACAAATAATGATCCTAAGTACCTACGTTTTGAGTATAAATTGTGCAAATGTAAATAATCAACATCGAACATTGAACAGTCTAAAGATAGAAAACAGCATATTAAAGAACAAAATAATTATTCTAAGTCTGGGTGCACTTTGTATGACCACTAAACGAGGGTTACATTTTATAATAATCAGTTTTCTACTTCTCTGCAGTCCCTAGAGGTACCTGGGCAGTTTTTTATAGAAAGAAGCCGCAAGAAAGGGAAAAAGCACTTATCGAATGATTTGAGAGACATCATTATTTAGCGATGTCCTTCGTAAAGCATTTGCGTCGATACTTTCAAACAATGTGCGACCGAACTAAGTAATAATAGTGACACAACTGAATGGATATGGCTGTTCTAATGATTTCAGTAAACACACAGAATTAGACCTTGACGAGCAAATGGCGCGGCTATGGCAAACATGTCATACTTTGCTAGTAATGAGGTGGCAAATTTCATATGAGATACACCAATAGCGAATTTTGTCACCAGTTCGAGAATTTCGATCAAGAGAGAAGGTTTAAAGTAAACTCATAAAGGTGCCAAAATCGCTTACGACATTACATACTTTTACTACACTATTATTACTTAGTTCGGTCGCACATTGTTTGAACTAGAGTACTAATATTTGCTACAGTTAAGAACAATGACGATATCTTAAGAATATGAGTTGCTAATGACATTCATAATTATACATAGTTCTCCTTTGCATATTCGTTACAATTAAGTACATATACGATATTTTAGGAACTGATTAATGACTATGCAACTATTACAACAGTAACAGCCATTAAAATCAAAGTTGTGTAATTATCACGAAGTTTTTACTGAGTAGTGAATCGTAATCGTAATTGTCGTATAAAAGAATAATAAAACGTTTTATTAGCAATAATTCATATGGCAAATAGAGGAACAGATGATTTAAAAAAAAAATTCATTCTTAATTTCTACATTTAATATATGTGTTTAATATTCTACTTAATTAACGTAAATTTTGACGTAATAACGGACAATTTTGTGTTGTGCTGCCGCTCACAATTCACTTGAAAATATTTACATGTCAATTAGGAAACGAAGCGAGAAAATAATCACTTTAATTAGAATGCCTATTTTATTATCTTCAGCATAGCTAATATCACAGATTTTAAATACATACGTTGTGCTCGGCTTGTTTCAATGTGCGGCAAGCTTAACTAATAACTAAATTTAAATGAATGTGGATGAGATTCCGCGTCACTCTTGTTGATTGACATAAAAAATGTTATTTTATGATCGCTGGGCTGTAAAAACGCATTGTCGCATACATGACATTGATAAAATCGTGAATTGCGTGACTTAATTATTCTATCTCGTGAAGCATTTTAAAGACTCGTATGTCTTTAAAATGCTTCACGAGATAGAATGCAGTATTTGCATATAAAATAGAAAATTTAAAAAGTTTAAAAAGGAGGTTCTTGACCAGCAGTGGACCATTTTCGGCTAAATGAAAGTGACAATTCACCGCCCAATTTGCCCTAGGACCGATGATTGCGAGTAAAGACTGCGTAAACGTACTAACTCTAGTCAGGTAAACAGACATGAACAATAAAAAAAAAAAGAATCGTGCACTACACTGAGACGAAGTATTACCAGAGAAGAAAGCTACACGATCTATATTCTTATGCATCAAAACTCCATTTTGTGTTGTGACATTAATTACCTAGATACGAATCCTCTCAGGTTTAAGTTATGGTAGATTTAAAACTAAATATCATTACAACGAAACAACTAACGAATTTCCACCTTTAGGATAATCAAATTTATCATCAGCACCATACATTTCTAAACGCGTTAACACCAAATGTCGTAAGAATATCCTAAAATAAGTTAAGAACCGGTTTGTTTCTAATAAAGAAAGTTATTTTGTTTTATTTGGGTATCGGACAAATGTTGGAGATCGGCACGAATTTAGACTTAATATTCTAATGTCTCTGTTGTTAGTTTCCAAATTCATCCTAATTATAATTATATTCCTCGGAGAAGCAATGGAAGAATGCGACTGTGTACGAAAGGAGGTTTGATTTATAACAATTTGTGCCTGATCTGAATCTGCTTGGTGTTCGTAATTATATGGTGATCACGACACAAAGCTTTTTATTGATAGGGGCTGTCTTTTACAAAAAAATAAAACGCACAACGTCATCAATTCCTACAAAAAAGTGGTTAGCATTTTTATCATCATTTGTTTATTATATATATCAAATATGCATGACGTCAAGCTTTTCTTTTCAGGCAGTAGGCAGTGATGGACCATCAGTAATGTATTAAAGAATTAAGAATTCTTAGGTTTGACGAAGTATCTATGCATATTATTTGCGTTACCTATACAAAAAACTTGAGACACGTGATTCGCAAATATTTTCTCTTGATAATAATCCTTTATTTATTAAAGTGATTTTTTTATTCCGAAGGCGAACAAGTGTCAAAATATATGACTATTGACTAGAATGCCGTCCAAGATCCCTATGTTTCTAAGTCCTATTCCTTTTCTATTTTTTATATTTTTTAATTTTTTGAGATCACATCCATCCATTTCTCAGGTTGGATGTTTTGATTACCATGTAACAGTTTGGAGTTCTATCTGTCCCCCCGTTGTTAACAGGACAAATTGTATTTTTTTACATCTGTCACCGTAGAGGGACAAACCAGAAGGACAGATGGGAATAATTCTAACTATTTTGTGGAAAGCAGTGTCTGCTTTTTAATTTAATTGTAAAGGCGTAACATATATGATTGGGAAACGCATTTACAATCATTGACTTCTGCGGATCAAAAATAACAAACCAAATACAGTTTGAGCTAGATATAACAATAAACAATGTGTATTGTTACATTGACCACGGTTCGTCACGGTTGGCGGAAAAAGTTTCACCATTTCCCCCGGTAACTGCCTTCTATGACCGAGCCTAATCCGATTCATTTTGTAAAGTTCATGTGTACATAATTCACACGATATAGCAAAGACAACATTTGGCTGTGATTCAAAATTACCTATGAGATTAGTAAAAAACAGTGCCTACATAAAACTGATACGATAATATTTTTGAAAATATTGAATCAATGTACAAATTTGTTTTAGTAATTAGAATACATATGAGTAATGTATCGTTGTATAATATCTATTATTTGTTCTTCTAAGTAAATATCTTTTTGTCTCAGCTCTTGTACTAACAACAAATCCTCGGTCGCGAGAACAAGATACAATTAGCGGTTATAAACGCTTCAATTGCGTAAAAAAATATTTTGTAAATACGCAAATATTTATCTCGGGTGAAAAGTTATCAAAATGAAACATTATTATGCGGTTTAAGAAGTCCATTCTTTTTTTAAACTAACACCTAGGCAACAAGCTCTGCACCCGCGCGCAAGATATGTTTTGTATCCCTCGGGAACTAGACCGATTTTATATCCGTAGCGGGCACCGAATCTATCTCCATACCTACCAATTTTCATCAAAATCAGTTCAGCCGTTTAGGCGCAGAGTGGTAACAAACATACACACACAAACTTTCGCATTTATAATATTAGTAGGATACACCTAGACTTTAAAACAAGTTTTATCGATAACACAAAGTTTTGTACGTGTAGGAATCGAACCTGCTACGTCTACCACAGCACACGTACTGTATACACTCCCAGTGCGCCACTGACGTTAGCGTCAGTCCTAGAATCGTAGACGTAATAGTAATGATCATAGATACGAACAAAAAATGCGTGCAAGTCCAAGCACGTGAATTACGATAGTCACCTAAACAAGTTATTCCAATCGGATCCCCTGTATCCGATACCATTGGGAATCGGTTTATCATAGCTCGAATCGAAGACAAAAACAAACTAAGGTTGTCAATCTTGATCGGTGGATAATAAGTAACATTGAACTGTGCGTGTATCACGCGAAACTATTTCACAAGAAATACATTCTTAGTAGAAAACATTGTGTTCGATTGCATACCATATTTGTATTAATTTGTTGGTGTTCGAGTGTACCTACTGATTGTTATGTTTATATAACTTTCACGCGAAGAATTGTCTATAAAAATAGTTATATCGAATCCTACTATAATATTATAAATGCGAGCGTTTGTTTGTGTGTGTGCGTATGTTTGTTACTACTCAGCGCGTGAACAGCTGAACTGATTACGATAAAAACAAAAACAAAAAACTGAATCTATCTACATACCAAATGTAGATAGATTCAGTCAAAATACTTTTTATCCCAAAATCTGGTTCTCGAGTTACATTAATAAAACACATAACATTTTCCGCGCGTGCGAAACCGCTGGGCGCAGCTAGTACAGATATATAAGCTGAATATTTTGGTCGTAGTATGGCCTATTGTCTAGAATATGGAACCACCTCATCTTTTTCCGTGGGTGTCGTAAAAGGCGTAGTAAGTACTCGTCATCAAATCAGCTGAAAGACGTCTACTACTGGACATAGCCCTCCCCCAATATTCACTAACTTGGCCGTTCGTGAGCCGCCTACATCATCGGTTGCCCGACACCCTTATAAGGTCGTCGGTCCACCTTGTGAAAGGTCTGCCCACGCTGCGTCTTCGGGTTCGTACATACTACACATCACTAATTCAGTTCTTAAAGGAGTGATAGGAGTGACTATGACGAAATTCTCGGGTGAGGTTTATGACCAGCAGTGTACGTCTCCTGGCTTATGGTGTTGATAATTAGGAGCACAATACCACTAAACATGCTCATACTACAAAAGACCAGCAAATAAGAAAATGTACCAAATAGTTTTGGTAGGTTTTCTTATTTCATCATCATCATCATATCAGCTAACAAAAGACGTCCACTGCTGGACATGGCCTCTCCCAATTTTCACCACCTTGGCCAGTCGTGAGTCCACTGTTCTTGACAAAGGTCGTCCTGAATCTATAAGTAGCTGATATTCGAATAGTAAAAGTCAACTGGACGTTACGTAAACTTGTTTGTGTCATCAAAAGGTAAAACTTTTAGACATTAATACTATTCTCCT
Source organism: Parascotia fuliginaria (assembly GCA_963082885.1). Lineage (NCBI taxonomy): Eukaryota > Metazoa > Arthropoda > Insecta > Lepidoptera > Erebidae > Parascotia > Parascotia fuliginaria. Next base: position 15,784,914 of record OY720182.1, read on the forward strand.
TCATATTTATAGCCACACTTACAACATTATAGCTATTATTACAATTATTTACAGTGTAACAGGAAAAATACATCATTATATTCTGGGTAAGTTATGAGTGGGTATGACACATACATACTGCAACTGAAAATGTGACTAAAAGGTTGTGAACTGTATGTCAAAGGCCTCAGATTAATGAATGCAATTCTTCGGTATTGTGACACATGGTTTAGTCACAAGCAAAGAGATAGTCTTTAAAATACCAGCCAAGTGCGAGTCGAACTGGCGCACCGAGGGTTCTGTACAAACTTGTAGTCAATATAAATAACATGAACATAGTTATGTCTTGATTGCGTTGGTTTTTTTCTCATCTTCAAGACATTGCAAACAAGAATATTCACTTCGTCACTGAGTAAAAAATCTTAACAGACAGACAGACGGACAACAAAGTGATCCTATAATAGTTCCGTTTTGCCTCTGGATGTACAGTCGCCTAAAAATGTATTGTTTGGTTTGGGTTTGGATGCTACCGTATACCACAGAGAGACAAGCGATTTTATTCTAAATTATTATTGAACAGGAAAGATAAAACATTATGCGAATAAAACCGTAGTCGTTTGGAGAATGTAAAAACTTTCTAACATTTATACACCACGATTCTTTGAAAGATTCATGACATTAATGGATGACGCTGGAAGCTCATCGCTAGCCTTATCTACATATACGAACATCAAATCCCTATATAACTTTCTACGTAAGTAGTCTGTGCGAATTTCTAGAAACAATGAACACGTAAACCGTAGCGGTAAGCAGCAATACCATTCAACGCGATTTCAGAGGCTATTTGCCAGGTAATGTATGTTCTCAAGTGTTAGGGATACGAAAGATACTGCCAAGCCATACCAATTACTGTTACAGAATCGAAGGTTTAATTATAATTGATTATTCAACGTCTTGCGTCATGCGTCTTATCTCTTCAAGAAAACTTTTAACACGAAAATAGCATCAATCCTTTACTTAGCACAAGATAAACAGGAATCTCTCGAATGTAGAACACTGAGTGACATCTCAAGGGCGTATGAGACATCAGTCTGTGGTTAACATACTCCTACAGCTGATAACATAAACAACATAGCGTTAACATCGTCTCAAAACGTTGCAACATCCTTCAAACTCTCGAAAATTAACCGGTTTTACATTTATAAAAACGTGACTAGCTTTGGTTATGCAGCGACAGCTACCGAATTGAGAACCCGGATTCTATTTTGAGTATTCTGTTAATAACTGCTTAGTTTTAGCTCGGACTACTATAGTATAGAATTTTACACGACTCCAGTCTATTTCCAACGAAATAGGCTCACTCTCCATGCGATCTAACAAAGCTGTTGAAACGTGTGATAGTGTGATATACCTTACCTTCTCTTTAGAAGAGAAAAATCTTTTATTAAAAATCTAATGCCCAAGATTGCGTCAGCGTTGTACTCGTATATTCTAGGAAGTAGAACGTAATATATCTACTGACTAGAAGTCGAATTGTCTATCAGAGAACGTTGTTACATTCTATACAAAGTTTTTAATGCTTGATTTCTTACAAACAGACGCAACGATAGTTTTTATTTTCTTGTTCAATACCTTATAACCAAGATACTACAAACTCCGGATGGATGCAACTATGCAGATGTTTATAAACTGTTTCAATAATTAAAACACACGATCTGATTTTAATCTGCTTCCTTTAGGATGTTATAACAATGCACTCGACATTGTTGTTTAGAAAACATTATTAAACACCAAGTAATTAATTGTTTTTGCCATGTGACTTATAATGATAATAACAATAATATGTATTTAACTGTCGTTGTTTATTGAACAATTTCTCCAAATATCTAAAGGGAAATCACAGTTATCGTTTTACAGATTTCAACTAATGACCTGTACTAGAAAAAGGTTGCGGGTGTAAACTAAATACGGAAGGTCAAATAAAGGACTGAGTGTTATGGCGAAAATTGAGGGCAGCCTATGTCTAGCAGTGGACTGCGCTAAGCTAATTGTGATTTAAATGTGCTGATGTAACATAAAGTCGGTGTCTGAAATATGGCGGCAATAGATTTGCTCAAGCGTGTGACATCTAAAATGTAGGTAGAACCATATATCTTTTATCGTTGAGTGTCATAAAAAGCTACCTACTAATAGGTTAAAAGCTACCAAGCAAGGTGACTACGACCTATGGCAAAGTTGCTCCTTTAAAGGGTTCTATGGAAATGTTCTAGCTCATACAGTGAATCCTGCTTACGTAATTCAACTTAGTTGAATTAAGCGCTAATTTTATTTTTAAGTCAGTTTAATAACTTTTGATGTGTTTAACCTTGTAGTCAAGAACATCAACAAACATGTCATTGAATAATTATAATACTTTTTGTAATCGTTATTTTAGTTTACAAAACGATGTTTAAAAAAATCAATTACGGAATAACCGTTTAAATAATGTTTTTCTACTAAAATCTACCATTACTATTGGTCTAATGTAAACTGACCTCTAAAATTCAACAATTTAATTATCGTTTGGATGTATAAAAGTAAAAGGACGAACCGTGATTGTTCTAAATAACCTTTATGTACAAAAACAATGATAATTACCTCAATTATTTCCTACATACATAAAAGGTATTTTTTATTTAAAGTCTATGAAAATAACTCTACTTAAAGTGTTTAGTAGAGGTGTAGTGTGAAACTGTTGATATGGTAGCTCCAAATGTGTCCCAGAGAAGCTGCTTTATAATATAGTTTCGACTTCCCTCATCTAAATATTTATAATGTATTGTATTCATTACATCGGCTTTATTTAAGTTCTCAACAGAACAAACGATTCTATTTTATATAAATAGTTAGGTTTCTTTGTTCAAGATACGCTATGATCTCAAAACATAGGTAGTACGATAAAATACTAAAGTTTTGTATATTAGAGATACAATAAACTTTAAAGAATACGAAACCCGAGGGTGAAAACAGAATGATGACAGAAAATTCTCAAAGAAATAGTATAGAAAGACAATCAATTGCTTTAACTTTTTAACCGACTTCAAAAAAAGAAGGAGGTTTCTCAATTCGACCGTATTATATATATTTTTTTTTGTGTGTTCGTGGATAACTCCCGTCGTTTATGAACCGATTTTGATGATTCTTTTTTTGTTGGAAAGGAGATATCCTAAGGGTGGTACCATGATAAGGAAACCAGGATCTGATGATGGCATCCTAGAGAAATCGAGGGGAACTTTCGAAAATCGTACTGACGACATTTGTTATGTTTTTCGTTAAGTACTTTAAGGCATTACTATTTAGTGTAGGTTTGGAATCGATCTGATGATGGAGCACAAAGACAGTCGAGGGAATTTCTCAACGATTTACAGCAATTACTTGGTTCTTGGACTTAATTCATTTCTAATTATGAGAACTTTGCTCCTTTAATGGTTATAAGTGCCATTACAAGTGACTATAGACAGTCCAGGAAATTCCTCAACAGCAGTCATGTCGGGCTTACTTCATACGGTTCAATATGCTAAAATGTTTAGTATGTACAAAAATAAGTATTTAATAATTTTGAAGTTGGTGCCAAACAAATACTCAATGACTATTATATATAATGGCTATAAATACTATAAGAACCTTACTACAATAGCAAATTTGGATTGATAATAGGTACCTATAAGTACCTAGTTATGGTTTTACTTGGCACCAACTTCAAAATTATAAAATACTTATTTAATTATTTCTGATTAATTAAATCAAAATACGAAATACTTTGTGCTATGTAAATTTATTTTTTACTTTTTAGTTTCCTTCCTGGTTGAAGTCGGTATTCTTTTTGTTAAAAAATATTTTATTATATTATAAATTGTAGAGATTGTAGAAAAAGATATTTATGGAGCGGGAATGCCTGGGAAAGTTGGTAGGGGTCTTCCTAGACGGACATACATGGACCAAATAGATGTGTTGACAAAGGCACAATTAAAAGCACCCGTAACCGACGTGTGTGTATGTAAAGATTAATGAATGTTGAAGAGGCAAAGGAGGTGTGTTATAGTCTCTGCTTACCCCATTAATGTTAGAAAGTTATGTATGTATAAACTGTACAGTGCCGTCAATTGCTACTTCATTAATGCTCTAGTCAAATTTCTCCCCACTTGCCGTGAATATATCTAAGTGTTGCTATGTTAAAAGTCACTAACACAATTATAGTAAAGTATCTAATCATTATGTTTATACTTCCAACTGTTTTAATTTATTGTCAAATTTGATAATAAACCTGTTTACTCAGTATACCATATGACTTTCATTTCTTCGTTCTAACCAGTATTTAATTGAGGCCTGATAGATAATACTAATATCAAAAAACTACTATATTATGAATACCTAAAGATAAATTTAATTAATCATTGGGTACTAACAAATTGCTATTTCAATCGAGAAATCCTAGAAAAGTGCCCCGAATCGAGTTACCGAACCAGTTCTTAATGTCATGTACAAAAATAAATACTTAGTATTAATAGCTCTATAATACTACTAGGTACCTACAAAAGCAAAATCTAAATGATTATTATTGTCACATTTCATTCCGACATTTATGATTTGCAGCGAAAGATAAATAGCAGATAACCTTTAACACTTTTATCTTCTCACACAAGCAATGAAAATATTTTTATTAACCTGCATCCGTGTGATAAATTCTATAATACTCTTCTAGAAATATTGTTATGTAAAAAAACTGCATAATCCTGAATGACCTTACCCTTCCACGTTCGTTCGGCATTATTGATAAAACAGTTATTCAAACGACATAATAAATTCCAAAGGTCACAACTTGTTATCACACAATTATTATCTACACTTGTAAAACACATTAAAACACACCATAGAACATTACGTCATAATAACACTTCACTATAAACAGCTGTTACTATCAGCTCGCGAAGAGAAATCGTTGGAGAGATTCGTTCGAGTCTAGCGACCGGCCCCGTCAACAACCGGCCACTGAGTGTCATCGAGCTATGCTGTGCGCGTGCGCATGCGATCCCGGACGCTTCCTAGCACGCGTAAAAACGCTGGACTACAGTAAATATTATTGAAAAAACGGAACATTCCGTGTCCGCGTGTTCCAAAGTTTCCTGATTCCGTGGAGATGTGATGAATGACTGTGTTCTATCAAGCGGGGCGCCGCCACATCGATCACTTTTTGCTGCGAATAGAAAGTTGAACAACGGCTCCGCGCCGCCATAGATTCGCGTGATATTTTGTCACGTAATAGGTAGTACACACACAAACAATTTCGCATAAAAGTGTTAGTAGCATCGAATAACATAGTAAGTTTTGTTTTTATTAGTTTACAACGTCCTTGTCAAGTTAGACTTTGAACCGATTCAGGTTTACATTTAATTATTTCGCCGAAAAATTATACAATAATGTTATAAAACTTATCATATTATTAGATCAACGTTCATGAATCTAAATAGTTTGCAACACAAACCTTATTTGAATGTGTAACCTTGAACAAAGACGTTTATTGAGGACATTTATTGATCTGAAACGATACACTCGCCTTATCTGTAACTAGGTCCTAACTTCGATCATGAATTGCAAGCATTTGTGAAGTGGGTACCATTTGCTACATTAAATACGTCTACATTTGATAAAGAGAGTGTCTTAATTTGCATATTCCTTTTAGTTGGTTAGTTTTGATACCTGTTAAGGTAAAAAGGAGACTGAAATTTAGTAAAATAACTCAAAATATAAACTGATATAAAACATTTATTTTCGCAGTGAAACAAACAAAACTTTTATATTTGACTGGACTTGAATACTTACAGCACATTTGCGTCAGGTTGAACAATGGTTCAAAAATATACTGTTATTCATTGTTTGTACAGATGCCATGAATATATAATTGAAAACCGACTTACTGCGAGTGATACTTGTTTTCCAGAACGTGCTACAAAAGAATTCAGTCACTTTAAATTACAATAATTTGCATAGCCGCACTATTTACATGACGCACTATTTTATTTTTGGTACCTATCGCAAGTTTTGTGTTAGGTAGGCGCCTCCTCCTTTTTCTGCCACATAATCTTCTCTATCATAAGTGGCAACCGGTTGAATGTATCTGTTTTGATTAGACAATAGTCATATCTATATAGTACGGTAAACACCTAACATTAGGAAGAACGTTTTTGTTTAACATCTAAGTAGTACAAAAATAATGTTATTAGGTACCTAACTTATAAATATTAATAGATACCACGTGCATTTATATGAAAATAATATCTGCAAAAATTATTTTAAACATAAAGGCAAGGAAAATGCTAAATGATTGAGGGCAAAACCCCAAGATAGGAAAAACCAAAGTTTGACAATTGCATACCCTCCGACCGATCTTATAGCACAAAGTTCAACAATGTTGTTAACCCATCAGAAGTGATATGGAAAATACGGTGTAAACTATACTATATAGAAAACAGCATCATAATAAAGTCAACGTCATCACACTGAAACAATACACGACCACACGAAATGTGTAAAACAATCTATAAACTTGATCTTGATAAAAATATCGCATCATTTTACCACACCTGATTGTACTTATGTAATTCTACTCTAAAATATGCACAATAAGAATTCTAGATAAAATAAATTGTGGTAGGTCCTTACTTACCCTCTCGCTATCCGTCGGTAACGTTCCGTAGCCATACCAGCTCCTAGCGGCTTTCAACCGCGGCTCTTCACGCGGAGACAGCAAGCCACTGCCCCACCGAGCTAGGCCCTCGGCCACCGCGGCTACACTTGGCGTATTCGGACTTCCATTTGGCGAGTTTGGAGACACAGCAGCCTTCTCTGCAACGGGAGGCAACGTGGGACGTGCGCATCCTGTTCGTCTCTCATAAATTCTCTTCAAAGGCTCATCAATATCAGTCTCCAATAAACCTTTCTTGTCGCTGCCGCGTTTGATCTCATTAATCTTTTTCGATTCCTCTTTCTGCGTTCTTTTATTTTCAACATCTTTTCTTTTTACGCTGTCATTGGAATCCTGGCGACATAGAAGAGCCTTCTTCAAACTTTCACTAGAGTCTTGTTTTGAGATCTGTCCTTTCTTATCTGACTCCTTGATGGCTGCTTTCTTATCATCTTTAGATAACAACGCACGTTTCAGACTATCTGTGGAATCTTGTTTGCTAATCAGCTTCCGAGGACACTCTGTGTTCAAGGAGTCTGTCGTTTTCGATATAAGGAGTTTGGAGTAGTCGTATGGGGCATGATCCGTCGGCGGGTTGAGTTCAAGAGATCTTCGATTTTTCCGCTTGTCGGCTGGTGCGATCTGTGCCTTGACGGGCAGCAGTCGCCGTGGCAGCAGACTGCGATGGTCAGCGAGTGGCGATTCCGGTCGCAACATTTTGAGCGGCGAATTTAAACTGCCGCGTGTCTGCACTCGCCTGCAACAAACAAAAGAATAACTTTAAAATTTGATTTATTACCGTGTATTTTGAACACGTTATGTCTCATTCTGTGTAATAAAGGTTATCTTCCGCGGTCTTAAAAGCAGGTCATTAGAGTATCAATTATCCCGACAGTGTAATCTAGTTAAGTCGGAGTGGAGACATTACCGTGTCAATATAATTAATTCAATGTCGTTGCTCACATCAAACATTCCTGTGACTGCTGTAGTTTGCATATCACGTTTCATACTGGCGACAAGATAACAAGCCAGTATCTAAATACGAAATCATACAATAACGTCACGAATTAGCTTACAAATATCTTAAAAATTTGGCCCGTGCAACCGAAAACGTAACGACTCATCATTTAGAAATATTAAATACCTATTCTACTATATTACTACTTAATAGGTATTTTATAGTATTCACAGAGTAGTATAAAACCATTACGATCCTTTTTTAATATTTTATTGACATAGAATTAAAACTATTTTATGTATAAAGTATGTACATAACTGAATGATGTCCGGATAAAAATAACGTATGTAGAGCAAGTACTTTACTACAAGTCTTCAAATTGAATTGAACATAACAAAATAACTAATACTGAATGATTTGTAACCTGTCAATTTTACAAACAATTTTATACGGTAGTAGATCCACGCTGATTTCAGCATGAATGGGCCGGATCGTCCGGGGAAGTACTACCCTCTCATAGAAGATCGACTTAAGAGTAGTAGTATTCGTACTACTGCGTTTCGTTCGGTGAGTGAGAGCGCCGGAGGCCCAATTTCCCCCCTTTCCTCTTTCCTCACCTCCCTCTTTTCCTTCCCCTAACCCCATTCCCAGCCGCCATAGTGGAGACCACCATACCATCAGTTTAAGACAATGGTATGCTGGCCACCACTTCTGGATTCCACTGACTGCTTACCATCAGGCAGGGTGGAGTCACTTTGGTAGGCTATAATATAAAAAAAAAAAAAAAAAAAAAAAAAAACAACGTAGTATGACTAAATATTGTCAATTAGGTACTTCAGAACAGACATTAAACAATCAAAATACAATTAATCTAAGACTAACGTCTACTGCTGAATTAAAATCAGTTCTTTAAACATAGGTATGCAATACAGGAAGCACAATAAGACATTTTAAAAGATTCCGTTTCAGTCGCCATACAAATTACCCTAACGCCCATCTATATTAAGAATAATGTATAAAGTTTGACTTTAAAAAGAAATGTAGCGGTGGTATACTTTATATTTTCTGTGATTTCAGTACACGTTTTATTTCCCAATGAAATATGAAACTAACACATAATTATGCAAATGCTTATTGTTAAGAAAAAAAAGTGAAATCGGATACAAAGTAATAATAGAAGAAAACACAATTCACACAGTTTCATATTTGTGCGATAATTATTCATTAAGATTGCTAATGATAAGCTTTGTTATTATTTCGCATCTAATGATACCAGCTTATTTCCCAAACTTGTTAAGGTTGCAAGCAACTGTACTAGGACATCTACTTAGAGAAGACACACTGTAATGTAACGGTTGCCTGACCTCTGCAACCCAAATAATTAAACTAACTGTGCTTATTTGTATTAAACAAAAACAGTTATAAGGTGTAATGTTCTCACAGGTTATATTAAAAAAGCAATTTCATGTATAAAAAATTATTTTTAGAAAAAAAAAAATGAAAACCGACTTCAAACAACACCCACATGTTCAATCCTTAACTAAAAAGTAGAAAATAATATTTTAATTACTTCATAGCAAAGAACATTATAGGGGAATCAACGCAATCCTTGATACCTATAATACTTTACTATTTATAGTTTTTAATCAGTTATTTTGGAGTCGGTGCCAGCCAAGAAGGATCTTTAATTCTGGCTTTGCAACAAACTTTTGAAATGCACGGGGCGGTAATGGCACGAGTGGAGGATATGCCTGAGTGCACTACCCGAACGCGGTTATACTCGTGAACGCAGACGTCATTGATAGTTGTGTTCAGATATACATAAAAAATTTGACGCGCACTTAACAGATTCCGTTCGATTTCTTGTATTAAATCTATATTTTTCATTCATATATTAATAGATTAATCAAGAAGGTTTTTTTTGTTAGTAGGTAGGTTATTTTTATGAAGGTCATTATGATTCTTCTTGGCTGGCACCGACTCCAAAATAACTGATTAAAAACTATAAATAGTAAAGTATTATAGGTATCAAGGATTGCGTTGATTCCCCTATAATGTTCTTTGCTATGAAGTAATTAAAATATTATTTTCTACTTTTTAGTTAAGGATTGAACATGTGGGTGTTGTTTGAAGTCGGTTTTCATTTTTTTTTTTCTAAAAATAATTTTATTTTTAAAGTTTTAGTGGGAATTAATTGTGTATAAATAAATATATTCAATATGGGTAGACCTACTAAACGTGCTGCGCAAATGAGACAGCGCCGCGCCGTTTGAAAGAAAGTAGAGACGAGAGGTAAGATTGTAAATAGAAATATAAGGTCCTTGTCAACACTTTCTCGATCGCTAAGCCCTGAAACCCAGAAACCACAAATCTAAACAAAAAAGTGATGATCTACCAACAATAAAGAATCATCAAAAATCATAATTTAACTGACCGAGCAATCGCTCAGATATACAAAAAATAAACAGTGGTGCTGTAAACGCAGGTTTAAGACCGCCCGTTGCTGTTGTAATTTCTCACGACCATAAGACCTCCAACTTGGCTTAACGACTACCAAATTATAGTGATAATCATAGTCTACTGCTTCTAAAGAATGAAGACGCTGAAAATGAAATGACGCAAATGGTCACTCATCCAGGGCCACTTCGTTTCTAACAAAAAATGAATTTTGAAAATCACTTCGCACTTGTAGCATGGACATGTCAATGTCAGATAATTCGTCGCAAAAGACATCGACGTGTTGCTTTACACGTCTTCACTTCTTGCAAACGTTTTGTTACAAAATATTAAATTGAAGCCAAACTACTAAATCATTCCTTATAAAAAAACATGGGACCCCATTTCGGAGTATACCCTTTCAAATAAAAGAAGAATTTTCCAAATTGGTTTATAAATGACCGAGTTCAGTTGTAACAAACATACAACCACTGAACCATTTTTTATAATAAAAAAATGGGACCAATTTCAGAGTATACCCTCTCAAATAAAAAAAAAAAATTTCAAATCGGTTCATAAATGACCGAGATATGAGGTAACAAACATACAAAAAAAAAAAAAAAAAAACATACGACCCGAATTGATAACCTCCTCCTTTTTGAAGTCGGTTAAAAATACAAACGGGTCAAGGATGGCGCCTTGCGGTAATCCTAACAAAAATAATGACGAAAAAGAAAGAACACTAGTTATATATATATACTGTGTAATAACTTTCAATAGACCAAACTAATAAAAATCTAAGTAATAAACAATTTAACGGCACTATATTCCATAAATAGAACCATACATAGCCGGCTAAATTAGTGTAAAACGCTTACTTACATTCGAGACTTAGGTCATATTTTGACGTTCAATAAAAGCGATGATTATATATGCCATGGAGCCGGTCAGCATTGTAATAACTGTAAGTATAGTCCAGACAATACTATGGCATGGCGTAGCGTAATGATGGTGTACTTGTAATTGAGGTGAATGATTACAGAGCTTACGGCAGCCTTTGTTAGCGATATAAACGTACTATAATGTTTGATATTATAGCATAACTGTTTTTCTGAAGAATAAAAAACTGAGCAAGCAACACAACGGGGTTGCATGTAGATAATTTGTCTTTTGCGGAAGGACAGGCGTTTTGACAGGCATGCCACCAGTACGGGTATTTTAATAGAATGGACAATTAAATATGCGTATAATTATAGCGGCATATGCAGTGAGGGTAGACCCCTCACAAGATGAACCGACGCGACATCCTAATAAGAATCGGAGGCAATGGCAATGGCCGATGGATGTAGGCGCTTCACGTCATGTCAAAGTGGCGAGACTTGGGCCCTATATCGAGTATTGGATGTATTTAGGTTGAAATGATTGTGACGAATAATCATTATTATTTCAGTCAAATATCCTAGACTACTGTACGCAGGCCACTCGCAAAAATAAACTATCTATATTATTGTATATTGTATGTAGATAATTAATATTTACTAATTGAAATCCCGATGGTGTTCAAGATGCATGCACTAGCTTAGTTTGGGACCAAAAGGAAACTACCTATATTGTATAATTATGTAATTTACATGTATTAATAAATGAAATTGAAATTGAAATTTAATAAATACACTTTAAAAACTTCATATAGACAAGCAGTAGTCAGATAGAATAGGTACTTATGAATCCAGAATATTCCAGAAAGCTCAAATCAATGTTTTTAGGTACTAACTAACTAAAAATATATTTTATGAAATCCATTTTTTAGAAACATCAATTCAATGTTGTAACTAATAAATGCCTGAAACCTCTGCCTTCATATCCGACTGTTCCAAAAGTTCACAGAAGCCTTAGTTCTTCTACTAATAGCTAATCTCAACATTGAATCAGTCGATGACACGAGCCATCCAACGTTAATCATAGCCGATATAAAAACATTTTAACGTTTTTTTTTTTCAGAACATTGAGTATAATAAACACATACATTAGGTTAACAAAGTCTAGTTGTTACACAACTGATAAGGAGACGTGCTTAGAGTCATGTTTAAAGACACTTCGAGATAAACTAGGATTCTTAACGCTGTAAGATGACGTAACTTCTAAACCTTGACTAAATGTTGAACTTGACATAACATGTTTAAAAATGTATGCGTTATTAACATGTTCAGAACAATAAACCCTCTGTGGTTCAGCGGTACTGTGTATAGACTGCCACGCAGAGGTCGCGGGTTCGATTCCCGCTCAGTGCAAATATTTGTGTGCATGAACATGTCTATTTGCATTGGTCTGGGTGTTTCTATGTATAGTATTTAGTTATGTATTAACAAAAAAAAAGTATTTAAGTATGTATATTCGCATTCTAGAACCCATAACACAAGCTATAAAATATGCTTACTTTGAGTCTAGGTGGCGTTGTATGTGTAGTTGTTGTGATAAACCCGAGATTGATAATCTATCTTGCTTGGCGTAAATGAACGTACAACAACACACACAACAAACAAACTAGGTACATTTTAATTCGCGTAAACTCTTCTGATTGTTCTCAAACTGGTATATATCTGGTATAACTAACAGCAGAGTAAAAAAAAGATAAAAGAACCACACATTTGCATATCGTTCGTCTAAAATTTGATAGTGTGATAGTGTATGGTACCGGTACGGGACAATCCCACCCACATGCCCATCACTGTGACTCCTGTAAGCCAGGATTAACAGTGATATCCAAGAAGAAACACCGAGCTTTGACACTCGGGAGTCACGGGGACTGCTAAACCTACTGTCTTGGACCCCGCAACGAATTTAATCAGAAGTAAAAGGAGGAGTTGGAAATAAAATGTCCACTTCCCTCCATTGCAAAGCGGGAGACAAATTTAATCTGTATAGGATTATGACCTGTTAAAAGAGAGCACCACGGACAAGTAATATTAAGGGACCTATGTAAGCTATATCTGATTCCAGTAATATGTATGGCAGAAACGCTTAAACGCACGGAAATTCACCCTAGATGACACAAGATCCTCATAATAAACTGGTCCTGATGTAACTTGTAAACTATTTAACATTATTTCGCGGTCTTTACGCCAAAGAATACACTCCCAAAGAATGTGATGAGCAGACTGTTCTTGATTGGAACACTGACAACTCGGCGAATCAACTAACTTAAACGAAAATAGTTTGCCCTTAAAGTTACCATGACCCGTAAGAAATTGGGCGACACAGTGATCTACCTCTATCCATGTTCCTTCCAACCGCTTTACAACTGATGGAAAAAACTGGTACAGGTGGCGCCCCTTAGTTGAAGTATCCCAGCGCTGCTGCCATTCGCCTATAAGACTCCTATAAACTTCATTTTCTTCTTTAAATAATCTAATGATTTTCTGGCGATCGCGCGATTGTAAGAAGTCACTATTCATGCCTTCGTGAGTTGTATAATACATAGCCGCTCGTCTCTGAACCTCAAGATCAACCGGAAGAACACCTGCCAGTACTGGCAAAGCCTCAGTGCTAACTGTCCTATATGCCTTACACAGAAATATTAACGCAAGACGTTGACTTTGAAGCAATTTGCGCCTTACAGCACCTATAGTTGCCCTATCAGCCCATACAGGCGCCCCATAACACATACTTCCTAAATAAGTAGTACTATAAATCGTTTTAAGAGTATTAAAAGAAAGACCCAATGTTGTTGTTGATATTCTAGTTAAAGCGTAAAAACTATTTTTAGATTTTTCCCCAATTGTAGTGATGTGATTAACAAATGAAAAGTTTCTTTCTAATATGAATCCTAAGTAACAAACTGAATCCCTACTTTTAATGCTAATATTATTAAATTTTATTCGAGGTGGTGTTTTCAGATTTCCTTTTAAAAGAAGCTGAAAGTTTTGTGAGGAGCGAACAATAATCGGTTACGTTTTCCCCAGTCAGAGACTAGACGTAAACATTTATTCGCTAAATCCTCTAATCCAGCCCTGGTATTAGATTGTATAAGTAACAGGCCATCGTCAGCATATCCAGTTAATGTACAGCCAGTTGGTAATGGCAATGAAAGGAAATCATCAAACCCTAAGTTCCAAAGATACGGCCCTAGCACTGATCCCTGAGGACATCCCATAGTCAGTGGCTTCGACACAGCATGATGACCAAGTTTTAGCTTAGCTGTGCCATGCATAAAATATGTATAAATACGCGAATAAATGTTACTAAAACAACCTCGTGATTTTAATTTCATAAGTAATATTGGCCACCATGCGTTATCGAAGGCACCAGAAATATCTAAGAAAATACCTATCACGTATTGACAAACAGATTTAGTAACAGTTTCCCTAACAGATATAACTGCATCGACTGTTGATCTACCTATTGTAAAGCCAAATTGGTTATCACTAAATTTTACCCCTCCCGGTAAAAGCCTAGGAACTACGAGACGTTCTAACAATTTTCCTAATGATGGTAGTAACGTAATTGGTCTATATGACTTAGGGTCGTCTGGTGGCTTGTTGCCACTCTTTGGTATTATTCCAATATACCCACTACGCCAAATACTAGGAAATACACCCTCCCAATACACCGCCTAAACACACACAGAATTGCATCCCCAGAGATCCTACACGCCTCCTTAATCATTTTATTTGAAATCTTATCATCACCTGAAGCTTTGTTAAGTGGCAGAGATCTAACAATATTAATAAAAACTCGTCAGTTGATGGTAGGTCTGATATAGGCGACACAGGCGGTACAGCAGCCCATTGTCTGGATCTCTTGGTGATACTCAGTGTCGTCCTCTGGCCGATCGTCAGGTATAAGAGTATGCAAAAGATATTTAGTTGTTTCATCTATACCTATAGAATGAGCATTATTGATTTTTATGTTTCCTATGTAAGCAAGTTCAATAAATCTATTAGCTTTGAATTCATGATATATAGGTGACCATGGACCCTCCCTATCAAGCCTATCAACTATTTTACGCAACAAGTTACCTTTAGACTTTTCAACAGCAGCTCTGTAACGTGACCTGGCAACCCTAAGAGCAATTAGCGGTACCGGTAGTGAAAACATCAGCGGTGAGATTTTGGGTTGAATCGTGGGATTTGAAGTTGCGTTAGATGACAATTATGACAAAAACCAACATTGTAAGCAACATTTGGGCAAAACCCTGATCTAGCAATTGACATATTTCGGCGGTATATAACTTTCTGGGTAATGTGACACAGCTGACTATCACATCATTCACATCCAAGCAAAAGCGAGTGATAGTTCGTTTTATTATATTTTCTATACAAAGCAGCAATACTATATTTTTTTCTAAGAAATAAATAATTTGTCGTATCCTTAACCTACTTTTCGAAGAGAAAGTTATTCAATTAGCCACAACTTTCTACCAATATAAACTTAGTATTATCGACGATATAATTGCAATAACATTGATAAAATGGTAGAAATAATAAAATGAGTTGAAATCGCCTGCACAAGGATATCTGGGTCGGAAAATATTTAACCCAGTTTACGGATTCATAATATATCAAGTGATACGGATTTATTTTTATTTTAGTGATATTGGAATATGCACATAATAAAATAAACATATAATCGTAAATATTTCTTCTTTCTTTCTTCTTCTTTCATAACTAAAATAGGCTAAATGAAAAGCACAATTACAACAATTAGCAAAACCAGGTAGCGATTGACTATGCTACTAATGTGATAAAGCTGAAAGACTGAATGAGAAACTTAATTCAATGCTATCATTACTTTAAAATTGTTAACCTCTTCAATGAAAAACTGTGGATTCTTGTTATATGTTCAAAACAATATTATCGGTATAAAAATCAGCTAAGAACACGAATGCAGCTAACCTCTTCTAATCAGCGCAACCAAGATGTTTATTATTTTAAATTAGATGTCCAGTCATATTATATGCACTTTACTCGATCGCGTACGTTTGTGGTTGCGTTGTTGTTTTCATAAATCGAATATCTCCTATATATATAAATAAAAAATGTATGTATATGTATTATATTTCAGTTATCTAGTACCCATAACACAAGCTCTGCTTAGCTTGGGACTAGATGACGGTGTGTAAAAAAAAATCTAACACTTATTTTCGTGTCTGTACAAATCAATTAATATATCAATGAGATCAGTTGCCCAATTCAAAACATTCTTTAGGTCAACTCATCCCGCGGAATAAGTTCGAAGGACCTCAGTTGCCGTAAGAGCCTATACAGTTATAAAACAGAAACAGCTGACAGTCACTTCAAAGGTAAAAAATGTTTATTAGAACTTCGCGGCAAAATAGACAAGGAAATAATTACTTTGCTTTATATAATATATAATATATAAAATTTTTATTAGACTGCAATGAAATAAATATAAATCAAAAGAAACATGAAAGCTGACCATGGCACTTTACAAACAATTAACGGATACGAATTATACCCAGGCTCGTAATAATATTTTGTAAGTAAGTGCCACAGAAAGTATGATATGATATAAAATAATAATAATATTAATAATACCAGCCTGTTTACTGTCCCACTGCAGGGCAAAGCCTTCTTCTCTTATAGAGAAGGCATGAGCATTAATCACCACGCTTGTTTAAGACAGATTGGCAATTTCAGACTTTTAAGAAAAAATATCAATATCTATTCATAAACGACAAAGTTATCTGCGAACACACAAAACACAATACGGTCGAATTGAGAAATCTTCTTTTTTGAAGTCGGTTAAAAATTGAACTTTACTCACAGCAACAGTCGTACGAACTCCCACTGCACCTAAGCAGTAGGGGTAGGAGTGGGGGAAAACAACCTAATTGTCTGAATCTAAGCGTAATTACGTATAGTTTTATGTATTACCATGTCAAACACTGACATGGTAATGTCAGCTATTTAAAAAATAATATGTAGTTAAACTTGTATCATGTTAGACCGTAATTTTCAAGCTACTACCATTGAATAAATAATAGTAATTTATCAACTAGATATACAAATAGAATACCTGACAGGCGCCTATTTACCGAGATTACTCATATTGCCATTTGCTGACATGAATTTGCAAATAAAAAATAAATTTATACTAAGAAAAACCACCGTGAGAAATATTTGTCCGTAACTATACAGGTTAATTATAATCGTGGTGAAACGTCTTGTTTGTAGTTGTAAATAAATAACGTGAAGAAATTATACTATTTATTATTCACAAATTGCAGTTTTCTTAGGACTAAGCAGTTTACAGTCTCTCTCCTTCATTTTTTTACCGACGAGCAAACTGTCCACGTGATGGTCAATGGTTATGGACAACTCAGAGTCACATACATCCCTACTTTACTATTCCCTATTCTCTCTCACAAATAAAAAAAAAATGTTCCGTGCTTTATAGAAAGTCTGTATATTCATATTTTGTTCTAAAGTCACTTTATTACTCTTCATACTAAACAATAGCGTCATCTAATTTGCTATAATACACAAGTGTAGTTTCGTAAACAGATAAAACAATAGACAATTACGAGAGAACAGAAACTGTGACAACAATTAATAACTGAAAGGCCATGAGAAGTGTGCATATGTTGGTATACATTACAGATACTCTAGAAAAAAAGTTGTAGTGCGGTGGTCCAGAAGAGCCATCCCATATCTTCCCATGTAGGTCGTAAGAGGCAACTAAGAGTATATTAGGTAACAGGTACTAGTAGAAGCACTTGTGTAATATCAAGCTACTATGGTCACTAACCCGTCCAACATTGTGTTGATGGTCCATGTCATGTGGCACAATGGTCCTTTGCGAGAGGGCTGTGTCCTACTTAGAACGTAACGCTACAATACAAAGAAAAAACATCTTTCAATTTGCGTACAAGGTTATCACTACAAAAAATATTTATAATAACTCATTTGAAAAATAGTCATTTTGACAAAGTAAGTACCTAGTTGGTAGATATAAAATAGCAATATCGTTTCGAGGTGAATAAAATAACCAGGGGAAAATAAAGTAAAATGTATATATAAAGTAAATTTTAAGGTTGAAGGTCAAAAATCAAGAGAAATCATGGCCTATTCGGTAGAAAGTGTCCGCATTAATTAATATATTGTCTAGCGTGTTACCAAACTGGGCATTGTCTACTAATTAGAATATTACTTTAGCCGCGTGAGACTGCTTGGTTCCAAGTGGGTGTTTAGACATTCTAGGGCAATCACGAATAATGCGGTATTAACAATGCTGTTGCAAATAGAACTATAGCTGTATGTAAATCAAGACTAAATTACTTGGTTAAGATGTGTGAACTTTGTCAATTGGTATGAAGAAACCGTAATACGTGTAGGCCTTAAGAACTAAATAAATTATGTGTTTATTTATTTATTTATTTATTTATTTATTTATTTATTTATTTATTAGGATTACCAACAAGAGAAACACATACATAAAAAAGTAACAAAACATAGGAAATGCATGCCTGGTGCTCTCTCAATTATAGGCAACCACATCTAACTTAAAATATTTATACTGCTAAACTATCACAATATAATGAGTAAAAGTAAAAACACAATAATAAGTTGTAATGAATAATAAAATGAAATGAAATTATGACAATAAAATAGAATAAGTATAAGTAGGTAATTACAAAGGCCAATAAAATGTGAGTAGACAACAAACGTAATAAATACCACTAAGAACGCATATATTCCATAATTTTACACCTGAAATTAGACTGAGTATTACCAAAAATGTCCAAATCCAATGATCGGGAAAGATCGTTGTATTGTTTGCACATTCTATTTAATGTGTTAATCACAACATAAAGGTTTAATTAAATATAACTACAAAAAAACAAATGCATCTATCGACAATGGTTATTAA